>CM024757.1:142983985-143183985 GCA_014218235.1 Colocasia esculenta
AGATGCTCAAGAGATTCAGGATGAAGGTGAAAAAGAAATAGAAGCCGCAGCTTGCACGGATTCGAAAGGACAAAGTTTTGAAAACCCTGCTGAGTCAAAGTTTGAGGAAAATGATTCAGAAGATGAAACTTCTCAAGCACAAGAGACTGTTCACCTTACTGCCGAAAACAAGTCAATTCTATATCCAAGAACTATGGATGTACATGATGAAGGTATGAACAATGTTTTTCCTGAGTTGCTAGAGATGATAGAATTCCAGTGTTGAACTAGATTTATAAGTGAGCATAGGATTTTTTATCCTAGTCTAGTCCAAGAATTTTATAGAAATTTGGTGAGCAAGGAATTGACTCTAGAGTCTAGCGAAAGAGGGGTTTCAATTGTGCTCACCACAGATGTTGTGAGTCAACTTCTGGATATTCCCAATGAAGGCAACAATCCTCAAGAGTACATTTTTGTGTTCATGAGGCCTACACTCTTATGACAGGGCTGTCACATGATAAAGGGAATATATTCCAGACTAGGTTGTCAACTTTGAATGCAAATAAATTTCCTCCTATGAACAGAGTGCTACATCATTTATGTGATGACCAAACTTTCCCACATATAAATTAATGCACTTATGTATACATTAGTTTTGATGATTAACAAAACAATACTAATAAATTACTTGAGCCTTGAGGACAGGAAATAAAAGAAAAAGGAAGTTCAAAGACAGTCAGGTAAAACTCTTACTTCATTTCTTTCAAGTCATCATAACGATTTGCTCATCGCAACGATTTCATAAGTTCTCATAACGATTTCTTAAGACCTCATAACGATTTGCTCGTCGCAACGATTTCATAAGTTCTCACAACGATTTCTTAAGTTGTCATAACGATTTCTTAAAGACATCGTAACGATTTGCTCATCGCAACGATTTCATAAGTTCTCATAACGATTTCTTAAGACCTCATAACGATTTGCTCGTCGCAACGATTTCTTAAGTTGTCATAACGATTTCTTAAGACCTCATAATGATTGCTTGTCACAACGATTTCTTAAGTCATCATAACGATTTCTTAAGACCTCACAACGATTTGCTTGTCACAACGATTTCTTAAGTCATCATAATGATTTCTTAAAGACCTCGTAACGATTTGCTTGTCGCAACGATTTCTTAAGTCATCATAACAATTTTTAAGACCTCACAATGATTTGCTTGTCGCAATGATTCTTAAGTCATCATAACGATTTCTTAAAGACCTCGTAACGATTTGCTTGTGGCAAACTATTTCTGTAGAACTCATAACGATTTCGTTGGTTCATAACGATTTCTGTTTTGTTCATAACGATTCATCTATCACAACGATTTCTTAAGTGATCACATCGATTTTGTAGAACTCATAACGATTTTCTGTTTTGTTCATAACAATTTATCTATCACAACAATTTCTTAAGTGATCACATCAATTTCTGTAGAACTCATAACGATTTCTGTATTGTTCATAACGATCTGTCTACCACAACGATTTGGTAAGTAATCACATCGATTTCTTTGATGCTAATAAAGATTTGTCTTGCATAACGATTCATAAGTCATAAAGGCATCCGCTCTATTCATATCGATTTTACGGCTATACTCTTAATATGCGTTGAATAGTCAAAGTCGTGTTTGACTGCTATGCATTCAATGCACTCTGAACGTATCCCTCATGCATGCAGACGATATCTTCCACTATTGTGCTACTCTGTCTACATCTTTGTTTTGACAGAAAGGAGCTTTGCTAAAACTAGCAATATCTTTTCCAACTGTGACTAACGATCAACGACAGCCCTAGCTGTCTCCTATTTATTGTTGACATGCTTGTAGACACCTGACAAGATTTATTGTACACGTTGGACACAAAAGATACAAGATATCAAACATTTATTTGGCATGTACTAAAGGGTAAAAGACTGAAGTTCAGAAGCTTCCTTGCTGACCAGTCTAACGTACACCAGAATGAGAGACAACGGTTCTTAACGTTCAAATTTCAGGAAGAAGCTTAAATACAAGTCTACAAGATTGAGAAGAAACATTTTTCAAAAGGAAAAATATTCAGAGAAAGAGAATAGCAAATCCTTCAAGTGTTCAGTAGTTGAGAACAGAGCGAAGCACTCCACTCAAATAGATCTTAGCTCTTTAGCTCTCTGTGTTGAAAGAGAAATTCCTGTGAGAGCCTGCGAAGTCTTTTGAGAGAGACCAGTGTGAAAATCCTTCTCTCTTGAGGCTTGTTTGCTTCAGACTAGCTGTTTTAGCTAGTTCCTGAAGCCTGTTCTCGTGCTTACTTTTATTAGTTGTATTCCCTTCTGTGTGAAGGAAGACCTGGTGGTATCCAGGGTGGTTGTATTCCCTTCAGGTTGAAGGAAGACCGTTGTTGTGGCTGGTGTAAGGATCCGTGAGGGGGATAGTACCCTTGTTAGTGATATCCTGAGGTATTGCTCAGGGACTGGATGTAGGTCTCCTGTGGAAAGGAGTTCCGAACCAGGATAAATCCTTGTGTCTTGTGGCTGTGTTCTGTGCGTCTGCTGTTTCATTTCCTCTAACTCTAACTTTCTTTTAAGTTGTTGTGTAATCTTAACAGTGGACAGGTTTCAATCAAAGATCAATTTTTAATAACCCATTCACCCCCCCTCTGGGCTAGCTAGCTGGGCAACATTATGCACTACCATACTGACCCCTCAAGGAGGAGGAAGGTGGATGATGGAGGATCTCTATGCAGAGGGCACTCCCCAGCCAGACTTGGATTTAGGGGCCTGGGTCGACGTAGCAGGAGGGCTGAGGAAGGGCCGAGTGTACGGCTTTGGGGACAACACTACTCTAGTGTTGTCCTCATATGCGAGTTCAATCGCTCCTTCGGGCCTACGCAAGTTCGTCTGCTGCGATGCTCGATAGTGGTGGAGACGACATCAGAACCCTCATCTGGGAAGAGCTATCACAGTAGCTGCCGCTGCACCTTGGCGCCATGGTCGAGCAGGTGGTGGCTGCCATCCGAAGAGCATGCACCTCACAGGAAGCCCCTTAGGTCAGTATTACTTTTAATTTCATATAGTTTGAATGAAATGAAACCACTAATTAAAACTATTAAAACACACAAACCACTAATCTAAAAAAAACCTAAATGTAATGGGTTAGATCGGCGTGCCGTTTACTCCGACACGACCGGATGGGTGAGAGTGACGTGTGGGAACTGACGGAATCCTAATCGGATTCTTGGTTTGGTTCGGAACTCAAACCACTAATCTTAAAAAAATCCAAATGAAAAGATCAGAACAGGCAACCGGGGGTCCAAAATCTGAAAGATATCCAATCGGTGAACCGTTCACTCCGACACGACCGGGTGGGTGAGAGTGATGTATGAAAACTGACGGAATCCTAATTGGATTCGGGTTTGGGTTCGGCACTCAAACCACTAATCTTAATAAACCAAATGAAAAGGATCAGAACACGCAACCGGGGTCCAAATATGAAATAGGGATCCGATCGGCGTGTCGTTCGCTCCGACACGACCGGGTGGGTGAGAGTGATGTGTGGGAACTGATGGAATCCTAATCACATTCCCGATTTGGGTTCGGCACTCAAACCACTAATCTTAAAAAAACTCAAATGAAAAGGATCATAACACACAACCCGGGGGTCCAAAATCTAAATAGGGATCCGATCGGCGTGTTGTTCACTACGATATGACCGGCTGGGTGAGTGTGACGTATGGGAACTGACGGAATCCTAATCGGATTCCCAGTTTGGGTTCGGCACTCAAACCACTAATCTTAAAAAAACCCAAATGAAAAGGATGAAAACACACAACCCAGGGGTCCAAAATCTGAAATAGAGATCTAATCAGCGTGCCGTTCACTCCGACACGACCGGGTGGGTGAGAAAGACATATGGGAACTGACGAAATCCTAATTGGATTCTCAGGTGGGTTCAGCACTCAAACCACTAATCATATAAAAAACCCAAATGAAAAGGATCAGAACACGCAACCCAAGGGTCCAAAATCTAAAATAGGGACTCGATCAGCATGTCGTTCACTCCAACACGATCGGGTGGGTAAGAGTGACATATGGAAACTGAAAGAATCCTAATTGGATTCTCAGTTTGGGTTTGGCACTCAAACCACTAATCTTAAAAAAACCAAATGAAAAGGATTAGAACACGCAACCCGAGGGTTCAAAATCTAAAATAGGGATCCGATCGACGTGCCGTTCACTCCGACACGACCGGGTGGGTGACAGTGATGAGTGGGAACTGATTGAATCCTAATCGAATTCTTGGTTTGGGTTTGGCACTCAAACCACTAATCTTAAAAAAACCCAAATGAAAATGATCAGAGCACGCAACCCGGGAGTCCAAAAATTGAAATAGGGATCCGATCGGCGTACCGTTTGCTCCGACACGATTGGGTGCGTGAGAGTGACGTGTGGGAACTAACGAAATCCTAATCGAAATCTCGGTTTGGGTTCGGCATGCAAACCACTAATCTTTAAAAAACCCAAATAAAAAGGATCAAAACATGCAACCTGAGGGTCTAAAATCTGAAATAGGGATCCGATCGGCGTGCCGTTCACTCTGATACGACCTGGTCGGTGAGAGAGACGTATGGGAACTAACGGAATCCTAATCGGATTCCCGGTTTGGGTTTGGCACTCAAACCACTAATCTTAAAAAACCCAAATGAAGAGGATCAGAATACGCAACCCAGGAGTCCAAAATCTGAAATAGGGATCCGATCGACGTGCGTTTACTCCGACATGACCTGGTGGGTGAGAGCGATGTATGGGAACTGACGAAATCTTAATTGGATTCCCGATTTGGGTTCGGCACTCAAACCACTAATCTTAAAAAAACCCAAATGAAAATGATCAGAACACGAAACCCGAGGGTCTAAAATCTGAAATAGGGATCCGATCGGCGAGCCGTTCACTCCGACACGACGGGTGGGTGAGAGTGACGTATTGGAACTGACGGAATCCTATTCGGATTTCTGGTTTGGGTTCGGCACTCAAACCACTAATCTTAAAAAATCCAAATGAAAAGGATCAGAACACTCAACCCGAGGGGTCCAAAATCTGAAATAGGGATCCGATCGGCGTGCCGCTCACTCTGACACGACCGGGTGGGTGAGAGTGACGCATGGGAACTGACAGAATCCTAATTGGATTCCCGATTTGGGTTCGGCACTCAAACCACTAATCATAAAAAAGCCAAATGAAAAGGATCAGAACATGCAACCCAGGGGTCTGAAATCTGAAATAGAGATCCGATCGACGTGCCGTTCATTCCGACACGACCGGATGTGTAAGAGTGATGTGTGGGAACTGACGGAATCCTAATCGGATTTCTGGTTTGGGTTCGGCACTTAAACCACTAATCTTAAAAAAAACCCAAATGAAAAGGATCAGAACACGCAACCCGGAGGTCCAAAATCTGAAATAGGGATCCGATCGGTGTGTCGTTCACTCCGACACGACCGAGTGGGTGAGAGTGACGTGTGGGAACTAACGGAATCCTAATCAGATTCCTGATTTGGGTTCGACACTCAAACCACTAATCTTAAAAAAACCAAAATGAAAAGGATCAGAACATGTTACCCGGGGTCCAAAATATGAAATAGGGACCTGATCGGCGTGCTGTTCACTCCGACACGACCGGGTGGGTGAGAGAGACGTATGGGAACTAACGGTATCCTAATCGGATTTCCGGTTTGGGTTTGGCACTCAAACCACTAATCTTAGAAAAACCCAAATGAAAAAGATCAGAACACGCAACTCGGGGTCCAAACTTTAAAATAGTGATCCGATCGGCGTGCCGTTCACTCCGACACGACCGGGTGGGTGAGAGTGATGTATGGGAACTGATAAAATCCTAATCGGATTCCCAGTTTTGGTTCGACACTCAAACCACTAATCACAAAAAAACCCAATGAAAAGGATCAGAAACACGCAACTCGGGGGTCCAAAATCTAAAATAGGGATCCGATCTGCATGCCGTTCACTCGGACATGACCACGTACGTGAGAGTGACGTATGGGAACTAACAGAATTCTAATCGGATTCTCGTTTTGGCTTCGGCATTTAAACCATTAATCTTAAAAAAACCAAATGAAAAAGATCAGAACACGCAAGTCGGGAGTCCAAAATCTGTAATAGGGATTCGATCGGCATGCCGTTTACTCCGACACGACCGGGTGTGTGAGATTCCTGTTTGGATTCGGTGCTTAAACCAGTAATCTTAAAAAAACCCAAATGAAATGGATTAGAACATGCAACCCGGGGTGCAAAATCTGAAATAGGGATCCGATCGGCATGTCGTTTGCTCCGACACGACCGGGTAGGTGAGAGTGACATACGGGAACTAACGGAAGTCTAATCTGATTCTCAATTTGGGTTCGGTGCTCAAACCACTAATCTTAGAAAAACCCAAATGAAAAAGATCAGAACACGCAACCCGGGGGTCCAAATCTGAAATAGGGATCCCATCTGTATGCCGTTTGCTCCGACACAACTGGGTATGTGGGAGTGAGTGTGAGAACTAACAGAATTCTAATCGGATTCCCGGTTTGGGTTCGGCACTCAAACCATAATCTTAAAAAAGCCCAAATGAAAATGATCAGAACATGCAACTCGAGAGTCCAAAATCTGAAATAGGGATCCGATCGGCGTGCCGTTCAATTCGATACGATCGGGTAAGTGAGAGTGTCGTGTGAGAACTAACGAAATTCTAATCAGATTCCCAATTTGGGTTCAGTGCTCAAACCACTAATCTTAAAAAAACCCAAATGAAAAGGATCAGAACACGCAAGATGGGATTCCAAAATCTGAAATAGGAATCCGATCGGCGTGCCGTTTGCTCCAACACGACCACGTGGGTGAGAGTGACGTGTGGAACTGACAGAATCCTAATCGTACTCCTGGTTTGGGTTCGGTGCTCAAACCACTAATCTTAAAAAAACCCAAATGAAAAGGATAAGAACATGCAACCCGGGGGTCCTAAATATGAAATAGGGATCCTATCAGTGTGCCGTTTGATCTGACACGACTTGGTGGGTGAGAGTGACGTGTGCGAACTGACGGAATCCTAATCGGATTCTCGGTTTGGGTTCGGCGCTCAAACCACTAATATTAAAAAAACTCAAATGAAAAGCATCAGAACATGCAACCCGGGGGTCCAAAATCTAAAATAGGGATCTGATTAGCGTGTCGTTCGCTCCAACACGACCGGTAGGTGAGAGTGACGTATAGGAACTGACAGAATTCTAATCGGATTCTTGGTTTGAGTTCGACGCTGAAACCACTAATCTTAAAAAAACCAAAATGAAAAGGATCATAACACGCAACCCAGTGGTCCAAAATCTAAAATAGGGATCTGATTGGCGTGCCGTTCACTCCGACACGGCCGGGTGGGGGAGAGTGACGCGTGAGAACTGACAGAATTCTAATCGGATTCCCGGTTTGAGTTCGGCGCTCAAACCACTAATCTTTAAAAAATATAAATGAAAATGGTTAGAAACACGTAGTCAGAAGTCCAAATCTGAAATAAGGATCTGATCGGTGTGCCGTTCTCTCCGACACGACCGGGGGTGAGGGTGACGTGTGGAAACTGGCGGAATCCTAATCGTTTCCCGATTTGGGTTCGATACTCAAACCATTAATCTTAAAAAAATACAAATGTAATGGATCAAAAATATTTTTCTAATTAAACTTAGTGAATATTCATATATCTGAATTTAAATTTTGAAAAATTTTGAAAAATAATATTTTTATATTATTTTTATTTATGTGTCTATTGTTATTTTTGTAATATATAGGATCCTCGAGCACCTAACGATTAGGCGGGGATAAAGGACGATCTATAGATCGTTCTTGATTATTTATTTATTATTATTGTGGATGTTTCATATTTGTTGTGATTGATGATTTTATGTTATGTTATTTATTGTGGATGCTTATATGAATATTACTTTTAGCAAAATTTCAATTTATCGTTGTTATTTAATTGTATTTAATAAAAACAATAAAAAGATTATTTTTGACGGATTTTCCGACGGCTAGTTTCCGTCGAAAACAATGTCGACAGACATGATTTTCGATGGAAAGTATCCGTCGGCAAAATCGTCGAAACTTCCGACAGATATTTTCCATCAGAAGCTCCCTACTTCCGACGCTCTTGTCTGTCGGCCAATGTGTCGGAAGTTTCGATGGACGTTTTGACCGAGTACTTCGTCGAGTTTATCGACGGATTTTTTCGACGATTATTTCTGTTGAAATACCGACGGATTTTGTCCATCAGTAATTGTCTGACACTCTTTTCTGACGGATTATTTCTGATGGTCAGTCGCCGGAAAGTGGTCGGAAAGCTAGTTTTCCGATAGATTTCTGACGGAAGATTGCCTTTGAAAATACCGCTTTTTTGTTGTTGTGATTCTCATAGCACTTGAGAGTCGATTATGTAATAGTCTAAAACTCAATTTCTATTGAGTCCTTGAAACTTAATTCTATAATATTTAAGACTTGGTTTTTGACTATCTTTGAGACTTGATTCTGATTGAGTCCTTAAGACTTGATTCTGTAACAATCTAAGACCCGATTTTTGACTATCCTTGAAACTCAATTCTGACTGAGTCCTTGAGACTCGATTCTATAATAATTTAAGACTTGATGTTGACTGAGTCTTTGACACTCAATTCTAAATGAGTCCCTGAGACTCAATTCGGTAATAGTTAAGACTCTTTGGGTTGCCTAAAATTGGGGTATACATATACACACAAGCTAAAAGTAAAAGTCTAAACAATGTTATGGGAGTCACTCTCAATTGCCAAGGTGGGATGTGATTCATAACTAGTTCAATAAATATTTTCACTTGAATTGGACTATATCATATATACTTTCATCGTCGTTTTAGCTTTTTGAACCATATTGTCTAATCACTGAGGATCTTATTAATGTTGTCAGATTCCATTAAGACGAGAATGCTAAGGAGATAATGGCATCCCATCTGGCTTGGCAACTATACTTATAGGTTAAATGAAATTCTATTACCACATTTCCCTAGCTAGTTGATTGATTATGTGCCATATATGTTGCTTATTGGATAATGTAATTGCAGTTGAACCATCTAACTATGTGGTTCACAGAATGTGCTCTCCCAATTTGCAATATGTCATCCACTTGTTTAGGGATAATTAGGCGATGACATAAATAGATGCTCGTCCATGGAAGCCTAACATGATTTGTTGACAATGACCTTGTTTATGTGACTTGTCGTTATCGAAGTTGTTCCTTGTCTGTATGTTGCAGTTGCCTTGTGTCATGCTTTACCATGTTGTGGATAGTTATCTTGTTATGAAATTCTTTTAGGCCACTTGGTTTACATTTAAAGACTTATTATTATATTATGTAATGATGTTTGTGTGCGCTTTGTATAATTCAAGTTGCATGTTAATTATGTTTAGAGAAGAATATGATTGGCTCATGAAAGAGGCCTCGTGTATGTCATTGGAGTATCCATATAGACAAGATCCTATGGATCTTCTAATAGAGGTGTTCCATGCAACTTGTATTAGTGAAGGGAGATTTCATTCACTTGTCTTTACTGAAATCTTGTAAGTATTCGAACACAGTTACACAATTAGCTCTTACTTTCATTTTTTATTTTATTTTTAAAGATAAATATTGACGTGTTTTTATACCTTGCGATCATAGGAGGCAGCCTCATCATCGTAAACAACGTTGCAAAACCTACCAATTATGATGTACTTATATTCACAATTATCCCATAATAAAGAAAGGCGCTGTGAGCCTAGCTCAATGTACTAATTATGTCACAACTGTTCACAATTATCCTGTATTAAAGAAAGGCCAACTGCGAGCATCAATGTTGTAGTTATCTTCACAATTATCATGCATTAAAAATAACTGTTGTTGATGACCCTCAATGCTGTGTTGAGGCTAAGTTCAGTATTGTTTTGCTTTTTAAAAAGCCGCTTGTGAGCTTGGTGCTACACTCTTATTAAGGCAACGTAGAGAGCTGCTTGTTTTTATATTCATGTTTGTTCATCCTACAAGAGTATGTTATTTTCACATGGCGAAAAACAAAAAATGTGGAAAATATGTTCAATAACATGTAGGTAAATAATTTGATTTTTATCACCCCAAAAAATTGGTCAAAACTAATTATCATTTGAGTAAAATTGATAAGAATGCGTTATAGGGATATTAACATTAATCGCACTACATGGTATAATTACAACGGTTTATGTTATAACTAACTATTATGCAATATAATGTAATTGACATTAACTACGCAAGAAGGTTTAATCACAAGATTTATATTAAACATAAATCATTAATACACAGTATAAGTTAATGAACGTTAATCGCATAAGACTAGTACATATATGCACCCACATGAGTGTAAATGATTATTATATTACTCAATAAACATATTAGAAGAATTCATTAGTCTGCATTAAAATCTATTAAAAATTATTCACTCGACAAGGTATAATTATAACTGGTTTATGTCAGGGATAATTAATTTTATGCAGTATAATGTAATTAACATTAATTCACAACAATTGTCCAATCACAACAGATTTACATTATATGTAAGCATTATAAATTGATTAACATTTATTGAAAATTACCGTATAAGTACATAATTGTATGTGATGATTATATTACTCAATAAACATATTATTAGAATTTATTAGTATGCATTGAAATATATTAAAAGTTAATCGCACAACATGATATAATTACAACTGTGGAGGTAATCAATTATTACATCATATAATGTAATTAACATTAATTGCAAAACATAGTCGTATCACAATAGATTAATATTCAAAATAATTATTTTGTATGCATTATAACTTAATTAATATTAACATATATTACTATACAATCACTACAAGAGACCAACATTTATCAACGACTATATGTCCGCGGCTGAAAATTCAAGGACAAAAGAGATATAAGGCAGCGGCTATAATAGACCGCTGCCATAAAAATGTTTTGTCCGCGGTTAGCGCTACTCGCTGACAAAAGTTTAGCATATGTCAGCGGGTGAAATGTAACCGCGGACAAATGTAGAGTTAAGGCCACGACTACCTAAGACCGCGGAATATAGTCTTCAGCGGCTTCGGGAACCGCTGATATATAGATGTTATGTCTGCGGTTCTATAAACTGCTGATATACATTAAATGTCTGTGGCTAAAGAAAGTCGTTGACAGTATTAGTCAGCAGCAACAAGGCGCTGACAAATAAAAAAAAATTCATTTTATTCATTTTTTAAAATAAAAAACTTCAAATCAGAAATATCTAGAACATATAAATTTTTAATAATAACTTATTTTAGTTTAGTGATTGATATATACATATGTTATTTTTATTTGAAATATATATGTATATTTGTGCTAGATATAAAACTTGTAATCTCAAATATAAATATATTGTAGCACCTGGATTTTAAAATCCAAATAAAATAAATTTTATTTAAATAAATGAAATAAATCGATTTAAGTGGAATAAAGGGAGAATGCATTGTATAAATGGGAATTAAAGCAATCCCATTAAATTAAATTAGTAATGGGTTACTCTAATAACCCAAACCCAATGGAATGGGCCCAAATAGGGATAGCCCATGTTGGAATGAGAATTAAATTAATGAAATTCGTATCTAAATAATTAAATAAATAGTAAAGGGTTAAGATAAATGTTAAATAACCCTTATATATCTAAATAAAGAGTCCTAAACCCATCCTAACTCATTAACCACGAAATTAAACTCTCCCTACCCATTAGATGGATAAATGAGAGAAAATAGTGAGATAAATGTGGAATTTTGTAATTAAGGAGGAGAGAGAGAAGAGTTTGGGGTTGTATAGACTCTATAGGAAGCTTAAACACTTCAAATCTCCTCCCTATCTCCCATTTTCGTGGCTGGAACCCTAGAGAAGGAGGAGAAAGGTTGGAGACCAAGGAGCAAGGAGGAGAAGGCTTGGAGCAAGAAGGTTTTCCCGTTTTTCATCTTCAAACTAGGGTTTTCTTCCTTCACGAAAAAGGTAGGCAATCTCTCAAGCTAAAATCGTGAAATAATTACCCTAGGTAGCCTTCATGTACCTCTTCAAAAGCCCTATGGTTTCGTGGTATTTCGTTCATCCATTTGAGCGAATTTAATTCGTGAAATCCTGCTGTCACCATGAACCCGAATCTCATGTTTTCTCTAATACCTTGCACGTACTTGTTCCCATGCTATGAGAAAATTCTCATTGATACTACCATGTAATAGCTTTCAAACGCCCTTGGTCTTGCTTGATTTCGATCTCCCATGAGGGAGAATTAAATCTTTGAATATCTATCAGACCTGTGCACTCGACCCTTCTTGTTTCCTTTTTAACCTCGTGCAAACTTGACATCATTCTATGATAAAATTATCATAAATACTACTACATGTTAGCTTTCAAACGCCGCTGGTTTCAGAATTTTTCATCATGTATACACCTCTAATTAATTCGTAGAACTCTGACTGTGCCTATTTAGGTCACCGAAAAGTAACCTGATCAATGCATGTCTAAACCTTGTCTATTTTCAAATTAATCGTGCATGTTGATAGATATACATGTCTACTTTCGTTTAAAACTGGTTCATGCTTTTTGGACCACCGTACTATTTTATATAGAATTTAGAACGTCCCTGTATCACAGAGGACTCGCCCAGAGAAAAAGGGAAAAAACAGGAGCGCCCTGTTATCGCGGCGGCGCGATACGCCGCGATAAGAGGAGTGTCGCGGTCGGCCTTCAGGCCGCGTCATGAACGCGACGGGCCTCGCCGCCGCGTTCCCAAACCCGAACCGGGCCAGGCCGGCCGGTTCGCCTGTCGCGCCAGACCGCACCACCGCGACATGATCGCGACAGGACACCCGTCGCGTTTCAAAGATTTCAGCCAGAACTATTAAATTGTGTACATGCCCTGCTGTTTTGGCTATTTAACCCTTAATTAGCTATGATTAAACCATGTTATAATTAATTTGACTTGTTAATTAATAAAAAATGACATTTGCACGACTTGTCATATCCTCAAGATTTCTTTACACTTACACACACACAACATTAAATGCCATTTGACCTTGATAAATTATGCAATAATGTATTCGGTAAATTATCGAAATAAATGACTAAATTACCCTATTTTGTTAAATACAATTGTTTTCTTTTTTACTCGCGCATTTTATCTACCGTTACCGTTTTCCCTCGGCCTTCGAGCACTCGAGGCACGACGGACCCGTTTTACACACTTTCCCTTGACTTGGACCACCTCTCCACCGGGAATACTCTCGACTGGACTAGGGACTCCTTGTCAAGACCTCCGTAAGTCTTCTTGGCTTTGGCGCACGTCCTTAGTCAACGAGCTGGTTGTACCCTAAAACCCGTTACACCTTAGGGATCAGTACGATCCATGGCCTTAGTGTTCTCTCCTTATCTTGCAATCACGCTGGACCATCTAGCCTGTGTTCATAGCACGGCTAGTGGGCGGTTGTGACTTCTACCAGACTGCCGGTACCCGACCTGGTGCCGTGCAACCGTTACTATCGCGTGTTTCTCGTCTTTTTACGGAAATGTCCCTATCTCATCTACTATCTCGATACTCTCATCTGTTCACGTTCTCTCTACACTCTCGTCTAGTTCATCTACTACTCTCATCTATTCTTGGTACTCTCTTGGCCATTCTTGTGATTGTCTAAGATAACAAACATGACTATGCTAGGCAACATAATAAGGGCCCGATCTGGTCCTTGGGAGGAGCACCTGAAAGGCTATAACTCGCGGGGGTCTAATGATCAGGTGATGGCATACACCAAACGCATGACTATCAAGATTTAATCTAAGACAATTCACAAACATTCCTGTACATGATACTTGACTTGTGGTTGATAAAATGATCGACCAAATGCATGTTACTTGCTTTACTTGCTATCGTGACTTGTGCACTGCTGTGCAATTACTTGTTAACTTGAAATATGGCCAAATCTTTTGTACTTGTTACCTATGAAGGTATTCTTGTCTTGTGAACTTACTGGCACGACTATACCTGATCGTTCTCGTACTTGCTCGTTCCTGTTAGTTATCCTGCTTGATAAAAGGTTAAACACTTTAAGCCTGCTTGTTTACATGAGATATTAAGTCCTACTGAGCGTTATTCGCTCATCCTGCATTTTTATTTAATGTGTTTCAGGCGAGTATGACGATGACCACACTCACGAGGACGGGACTGAGGATGATGCTCAGGAGTGACCCCTTTCCAGCAACCAAGGCTTTCTAGTAGTAGTCAGTTAGTATAGTTATGAGTTAGTGAGTCAGATAGTCATTTATGTAATAGTTTGATTTTGAATAAAGTACTCTGGGCCCTAGTTTTGGCTCTGATACGTTGATGTATTAGTCAGTTAATGAGTTATTAGTGAATGTAATGGAGGTTGTTGGATTATTAATGAAATTGGAGTTTAATTGGTGTTATCCAATTGTGCAATGGTTTGTTATTTATTCTCGCTCTGTACTATTTAATAACTGTAATCCCGCTCCGATATTCCGCGTCGGGGCGTTACAGTTTTGTGGTATCAGAGCCTAGGTTATTCTTAAGTATAGGATGATCTAGGTTTGACTTGCCTTGACTTAGAGTCTAATTCCGTACCTATGTGAGATGGGTAGAACCAAGGGTAATGAGATAAAATGAACTCACACACGCACAAACTTAGTGCAAACTCAACGACTTACATTTAAAATTCTCTTTTGAAGGAACTTAAATACTAGCAATGGCAGCGGAGCGTGCTCAACTCCGTGACATGCAGCAGACTATCCAGCAGCTTACCCAGGCTTTACTTCAGGCTGCTGGAGCAAACAACAATAATAACAACAACCGAGGAGCTGGAGAATTACACAGGAATTTCCGCAATCTGAATCCACCCCGATTCAGCGGGACCACTGATCCCGATGAGGCAGAAAATTGGCTTAAGGAGACAGAACGTGTTTTCCGCGTCATGCAATGCGCGGATGGGGACAAGCTTTTACTGGCAACATTTCAGCTTGAACGGGACGCCCGTGCGTGGTGGGAATCTGTGGAAGCCACCAGGGCAGATGCACAGTTTACCTGGGAGGAATTCAAGGAGCATTTCAACTCCAAGTATTTCTCTGAAAGAGTCCAGGAGAGAAAGGCCTCAGAATTTGCTGCACTGAAGCAGAGGCACCTTACTGTCGCTGAATATGAAGCGCAATTCTCCCGATTGGCACGCTATGCCAACCACCTTGTTAGCACAGAGAAAATGAAGGCGAGGCGATTTCTTAATGGGCTTAAGCCGTCATATATTACCCAACTTGCACCCATGGACATTCAGACATATGCTGAAATGGTCAAGAAGGCTCAGTTACTAGAAGATGCGACCGATCTGACTGATCGCATCAAGGGGAGACTAGTCAAGAAGGAACCAGCATCCGGTTCCTCCAGCAAGCCCACAAATGGCAAAAAGCGTCCGTTCAACATCACTGGAGGGACAAGCCAGGAAAGAAAGCCCAAGATACCTACTCCTCCAAACACCAACAAGACCAACTGTGAGCATTGTGACAAGCCTGGTCACACTGCCGCTGAGTGCTGGAGAAAAGTAGGCGCCTGCCTGCGTTGCGGAAATCGCAATCACCGCATTTCCGAATGCCCTGTGCTGAAGGAGCAAGAGAAAGAGAAGCGTCCTATGGGACAAAAGAAACCAGGCAGACTACAGGCCCTGCAAGAGGTAGAGACCACCGAGGAAGGTGGAGTTGTGGAAGGTACACTACCGGTCTTTTCTCATTCGGCATTTGTTTTGTTCGATACTGGCGCAACGCATTCGTTCATATCACAAGCATTTGCTGATACCCTAAATGAGAAACCTGCATCTATGGCATTTGAATTATCTGTCACAACACCACTAGGAGAAAAGGCTCAATTGAATAAATATTTTCCATTAGCTGATGTTAAGGTTGGTGAACTTAACCTTAGAGCTGACTTGATCTGTATGCCCATGGAGGGCTACGATGTCATTCTGGGAGCCGATTGGCTATCCACGTATGGGGCTATCGTGGATTGTAGAAGAGGAAAAATTTCTTTTAGTGAATTCCCTAAGCTGACCTTCACAGGACGTAGGCACAAGCGACACTTGTCCCTCGTCTCTGCTATAAAGGCACATAACATGATAAGGAAAGGGAGTATGGCGTTTCTTGCCGCCATCGTAGTTGAGAAGAAAGCAACCAAGATATCAGACATCCACATAGTGCAAGAATACCCTGATGTGTTTCCCGATGAGCTACCAGGCATTCCACCTGAGAGAGATGTAAATTTCTCAATTGACCTCGTACCTGGAGCTGCACCGGTTTCACGCCAACCCTACAGGATGTCCCCTGCCGAATTGAAAGAGTTGAAAGAGCAACTGATGGAACTTCTGGAAAAGGGTTTTATTAGACCAAGTACTTCTCCTTGGGGAGCACCTGTGCTGTTCGTCAAGAAGAAGGATGGATCCATGAGATTATGCATCGATTACAGGCAGTTGAACAATCTCACTATAAAGAACAAGTACCCTCTGCCGCGTGTTGATGAGTTGTTTGATCAGATATCAGGAGCAAAGTATTTTTCTAAGATTGACCTTAGATCGGGATATCATCAAATGAGGATTAAAGATGCAGATATCTACAAGACAGCTTTCAGGAGCAGGTACGGTCATTACGAATTTGTAGTCATGCCTTTTGGACTAACCAATGCTCCTGCAGCTTTTATGCAATTAATGAACAGCATCTACCGGCCCTACCTCGACAAGTTCGTCGTGGTATTCATTGATGATATTCTCATATACTCCAAGACCAAAGAAGAGCACGAGGAGCATCTGAGGATCGCTCTGCAAATCTTGCGAGACAACCAACTCTACGCCAAATTGAGCAAGTGTGAATTCTGGCTCGAGGAGGTGTCGTTCCTAGGCCATGTCATTTCCAAGGATGGTATCGCTGTCGACCCTTCCAAGGTAGAAGCTGTGCTGAACTGGGAAAGGCCGACCAATGTCACAGAAATCAGGAGCTTTCTTGGATTGGCTGGATATTACAGACGGTTCATAAAAGACTTCTCCAAGATAGCTGTACCTCTTACGCGTCTTACGCGGAAGGAGAACCCATATGTCTGGAGCAAGGAATGCGAGAAGAGCTTTCAGACACTCAAGCAATTGTTGACATCTGCACTTGTCCTCGCATTACCAGTCGAAGGAGCAGGATTCTCAGTCTACACTGATGCATCTGGAATCGGTCTAGGCTGCGTATTAATGCAGAATGAGAAAGTGATAGCCTATTCATCAAGGCAATTGAAGCAACATGAGGTTAACTATCCTGTCCATGACTTAGAGCTAGCTGCTGTGGTTTTGCACTCAAATCTGGAGGCATTACCTATATGGGGAACAATTCATTGTCTACTCCGACCACAAGAGTTTGAAGTATTTATTTTCTCAAAGGAGCTCAATATGCGACAACGGAGATGGCTGGAGTACTTGAAGGATTTGATTTCAAATTCAATATCACCCAGGCAAAGGTAATGCAGTAGCTGATGCACTTAGTAGAAAGCCAGTAGCTTCATATCATGTCTAGTCATGGGCGAGATGCAATTGTTAGAGCAATTCGCCAGTCTAGATCTGAATATTGAAAAGAGAAGTGATAAGATGTTAGTGGCTAACTTAAGAGCTCAACCCGACATCTTGTCGAGATCAGAGAGCAACAGGCTAATGATCCGTTTCTAATCAGAGTAAGGGAGACCATAGCTGACAAGCCAGACTTCTCCATCGCTGAAGATGGAAGAATATTATTCCAAGCCAGGACATGTGTGCCTGACAATGAAGAGCTGAAAAGGAAACTGATGGATGAAGCCCACAAGACCAAGTACACAATACATCCAGGTGCAACCAAGATGTACCAAGACATGAAAAGGTCATTTTGGTGGCCAAACATGAAGCGTGAGGTGCTGAGCATGCCGCGCACTGCCTCACTTGTCAACAGGTAAAAGCAGAACACCGTCGTCCTGCGGGTGTACTTAGGCCCTGGACATACCTGAATGGAAGTGGGAAAGCATCGGAATGGATTTCATCATGGGTTACCCGAACTCGTGGTGGACTTGATGCTATCTGGGTCATTGTGGACCGTTTGACCAAGTCCGCACACTTTCTAGCATTAAAAGCACTTGGAGTGTGATGTGTTGCAGTTATATGTAAAGAGATAGTCAGACTACATGGAGTTCCAGTATCCATTGTCTCAGATCGTGACCCTAGGTTCACTTCTAGATTCTGGAAGGGACTCCAGACTGCCTTAGGCACTAAACTCAATTTAGCACAGCTTTCCACCCACAGACGGATGGACAGACAGAAAGGACCAATCAGATAGTGGAGGACATGCTACGAGCTTGCTATAGATTTGAAGGATATTGGAATGAACAACTGTCACTAATAGAATTCGCCTACAACAATAGTTATCAGGCCAGCATTAAGATGGCACCATTCGAAGCACTGTATGGCAGAAGTTGCAGATCGCCAGTATGCTGGAATGAAGTAGGTGAGCAGCAATGGCTGGGACCAGACATGGTGCAAAATACTAGCAGAGACATACAAATTATCAGAGACAGAATTAAGATAGCTCAGTCCAGGCAAAAGAGCTATGCTGATAAAAGAAGAAGGGACTTAGAATTTCAGACTGGAGATCATGTGATGCTCAAAGTATCCCCGACCCGAGGATTTCAAAGGTTTGGGATGAAAGGCAAGCTAAGACCAAGATTCATAGGTCCATTGAGGTATTAGATAGAGTTGGCGAGGTAGCTACGACTAGCACTACCTCCCCAGTTCTCTACAGTACACAATGTATTCCATGTGTCAATGCTAAGGAAATACGTGTATGATCCATTCACGTAATCAGCTATGATGACATCACTCTGAACAAAGATATGACCTATGAAGAAAGGCCAGTGAAGATTCTGGACAAGAAGATGCAACAGCTTCGGAATCGATCCATACCCGTGGTGAAGATATTATGGAGAAATCACGAAGTTGAAGAGGCCACGTGGGAGCCTGAAGCTACATGCGACGGAATTATCCGGAATTATTCAGTAAGTCATTCTTCCTCTTACGTATATGAATTTGGGGACCAATTCTTTTTAAGAGGGGGAGGATGTAGCACCCTTGATTTTTAAAATCCAAATAAAATAAATTTTTATTTAAATAAATGAATAAATGATTTAAGTGGAAATAAAAGGGAGAATGCATGAAATAAAGGGAATTAAAGCAATACCCATAAAGCTAAATTAGTAATGGGTTACTCTAATAACCCAAACCCAATGGAATGGGCCCAAATAGGGATAGCCCATGTTGGAATGAGAATTAATTAATGAAATTCGTATCTAAATAATTAAATAAATAGTAAAGGGTTAAGATAAATGTTAAATAACCCTTATATATCTAAAAAAGAGTCCTAAACCCATCCTAACTCTTTAACCACGAAATTAAACTCTCCCTACCCATTAGATGGATAAATGAGAGAAAAATAGAGAGATAAATGTGGAATTTTCGTAATAAAGGAGGAGAGAGAAGTTTGGGTTGTATAGACTCTATAGAGCTTAAACACTCAAATCCTCCCTAGCTCCCATTTTCGTGGCTGGAACCCTAGAGAAGGAGGGAAAGGGTTGGAGACAAGGAGCAAGGAGGAGAAGGCTAGAGCAAGAAGGTTTTCCGTTTTCGTCATCAAACTAGGGTTTCTTCCTTCACGAAAAAGGTAGGCAATCTCTCAAGCTAAAATCGTGAAATAATTACCCTAGGTAGCCTTCATGTACCTCTTCAAAAGCCCTATGTTTCGTGGTATTTCGTTCACCCATTTGGGCGAATTTAATTCGTGAAATCCTGCTGTCACCATGAACTCGAATCTCATGTTTTCTCTAATACCTTGCACGTACTTGTTCCCATGCTATGATAAAATTCTCATTGATACTACCATGTAATAGCTTTCAAACGCCTTGGTCTTGCTTGATTTCGATCTCCCATGAGGGAGAATTAAATCTTTGAATATCTATCAGACCTGTGCACTCGACCCTCCTTGTTCCTTTTAAACTCGTGCAAACTTGACATCATTCTATGATAAAATTATCATAAATACTACTACATGTTAGCTTTCAAACGCCATGGTTTCAGAATTTTTCATCATGTATCATCTCTAATAATTCATTGAACTCTGACTGCGCCTGTTTAGGTCACCGAAAAGTAACCTGATCAATGCATGTCTAAACCTTGTCTATTTTCAAATTAAGTGCATGTTGATAGATATACATGTCTTTCGTTTAAAACTGGTTCATGCTTTTGGACCACCGTACTATTTATATAGAATTTAGAACGTCCCTGTATCACAGAGGACCGCCCAGAGAAAAAGGGAAAAAACCAGGACCCCCCTGTTATCGCGGCGGCGCGATACGCCGCGATAAGAGGAGTGTCGCGGTCGGCTTCAGGCCGCGTCATGAACGCGACGGGCCTCGCCGCCGCGTTCCCAAACCCGAACCGGGCCAGGCCGGCCGGTTCGCCTGTCGCGCCAGGCCGCACCACCGCGACATGATCGCGACAGGACACCCCGTCACGTTTCAAAGATTTCGGCCAGAACTATAATTGTGTAAATGCCCTGCTTTGTTTTGGCTATTAACCCTTAATAGCCATGATTTTAACCATGTTATAAATAATTTGACTTGTTAGATTAATAAAAAATGACATTTTGCACGACTTGTCATATCCTCAAGATTTCCTTACACTTACACACAACAACATTATTAAATGCCATTGACCTTGATAAATTATGCAATAATGTATTCGGTAAATTATCGAAAAATAATGACTAAATTACCCTATTTTGTTAAATACAATTGTTTCCTTTTACTCGCGCATTTTATCTACCGTTACCGTTTTCCCTCGGCCTTCGAGCACTCGAGGCACGACGGACCCGTTTACACACTTTCCCTTGACTTGGACCACCTCTCCACGGGAATACTCTCGACTGGACCAGGGACTCCTTGTCAAGACCTCCGTAAGTCTTCTTGGCTTTGGCGCACGTCCTTAGTCAACGAGCTGGTTGTACCCTAAAACCCGTTACACCTTAGGGATCAGTACGATCCATGGCCTTAGTGTTCTCTCCTTATCTTGCAATCACGCTGGACCATCTAGCCTGTGTTCATAGCACGGCTAGTGGGCGGTTGTGACTTCTACCAGACTGCCGGTACCCGACCTGGTGCCGTGCAACCATTACTATCGCGTGTTTCTCGTCTTTTTACGGAAATGTCCCTATCTCATCTACTATCTCGATACTCTCATCTGTTCACGTTCTCTCTACACTCTCGTCTAGTTCATCTACTACTCTCATCTATTCTTGGTACTCTCTTGGCCATTTGTGATTGTCTAAGATAACAAACATGACTATGCTAGGCAACATAATAAGGGCCCGATCTGGTCCTTGGGAGGAGCACCTGAAAGGCTATAACTCGCGGGGGGTCTAATGATCAGGTGATGGCATACACCAAACGCATGACTATCAAGATTTAATCTAAGACAATTCACAAACATTCCGTACATGATACTTGACTTGTGGTTGATAAGATGATCGACCAAATGCATGTTACTTGCTTTACTTGCTATCGTGACTTGTGCACTGCTGTGCAATTACTTGTTAACTTGAAATATGGCCAAATCTTTTGTACTTGTTACCTATGAAGGTATTCTTGTCTTGTGAACTTACTGGCACGACTATACCTGATCGTTCTCGTACTTGCTCGTTCTGTTAGTTATCCTGCTTGATAAAAGGTTAAACACTTTAAGCCTGCTTGTTTACATGAGATATTAAGTCCTACTGAGCGTTATTCGCTCATCCTGCATTTTATTTAATGTGTTTCAGGCGAGTATGACGATGACCACACTCACGAGGACGGGACTGAGGATGATGCTCAGGAGTGACCCTTTCCAGCAACCAAGGCTTTCTAGTAGTAGTCAGTTAGTATAGTTATGAGTTAGTGAGTCAGATAGTCATTTATGTAATAGTTTGATTTTGAATAAAGTACTCTGGGCCCTAGTTTTGGCTCTGATACGTTGATGTATTAGTCAGTTAATGAGTTATTAGTGAATGTAATGGAGGTTGTTGGATTATTAATGAAATTGGAGTTTAATTGGTGTTATCCAATTGTGCAATGGTTTGTTATTTATTCTCGCTCTGTACTATTTAATAACTGTAATCCCGCTCCGATATTCCGCGTCGGGGCGTTACATATATATACACAAATTTAGTGAACATATTATACATATGTGTTTATATATATTCTATGTGTTTATTAAACTAAAAATCTAACAATTAGATTTGAGAAACAGAGGAAATTTATTATCTTTGAAAGAAAGATACCCATGAAAAACAAACTGATCAATGTCTCATTCCATATAGTGTGGTGTGTGTGGTGTGTGTGTGTGGAGAGAGTGAGAGATGAGAGAGAGGAGAGAGGGAGGAGGGAGGGTGGAGGACGAGAGGAGAGACGAGAGAGGAGAGAGAGAGAGGAGAGAGGAGACGAGAGAGAGAGAGAGAGATCATGAAATTGTTTGTGAATGGATTTGTGATCATCACGAAATCTATTGTCTTTGGATTTTTATCTTGTTCTCAGGTATAGATGATATTGCAAAAAAATTCAAGTGTTGCAAGTGCTCTCGAACGGGGTGACGAGAGATGAATCGACAATCAGTAGCGCAGTGTGCTGTCTCGTGAGTGACCCCACATGTTCTGCCTCCGAGAGTCAAAGGACTTTTAAGTCTGTTTGCGCACCGTTGACTTCGTCAAACAAAAATGAGTATCGGGTGGGTTTCAAGTATTAAGTCGGAACTGGGTCCTCAAGTAGATCGACCTGTGTCTTCATCCACTGGTTTAAAATGATGATCACATGGTCGATTTTAAAAATGAATCAAATTAAAACCGACTGATTTTAAAGATGAATCAAAGTTAATAGAGTAATTCTAATTTACTTATAATATAGAGATCTTGATGGGATGTAGTCTTTGATTCAACGATCATATATATATATATGTATATATAGATGATCAAATTTAAATGTAAGAGTAAGATTAAGATCCAAAGATATTATAACCTATGGTAGAAGTACTCGATGATGAAGAAGTTTAAACTAATTTTTTTTTGTTTATAGTGATCAACATATATAGTTGACTTAGGCATTAGAAGCCAATATCAAATTTTGCTCGTCAATTGAAAGTTCAAGTTTTCTTATACCAGCTGACCTAGCATTAAAAGCCAACACCAGTTCTTTCTCATTACGATTAAATTGATCATCTGTTATTCCCTGAAATTCTCGTCGATCCTCTTAGTGCCGACACATGATCTTTAGGTGTTGATACACAATTACTTGGTATCATCACAAGATAATACATTAATAGATATAGTAATATTTATAAGAGTAAATTAATAGGAGTCTCTGATTGTAATAGGGAGGATCTTACTGTAAAGAACTTAATTAACATACGTATACTGTAATATATGATAACACTTACTGTAATGAGTACAACTCTGTCATGAACTAAAAAACAAGTAAAATATCGATAAGGATTCCTAATTAATTTACTATATTATAATTATAAAAAAATTAAATATATTAATGCAAGTAGTAAATATATTTACTTTTCTGAAGTTTATGTGTTAAAATTAATACATATGGAAGCGCTATTAGTTGCCGCCATACAATTATGGTAGCAGCTTGTCAAGCCGCTGCTAAAGAATAATATGGCAGCGGCTTTGTAGCCGTTGCCATATTTTCGCCCTGTCCCGCCATAAAACGCCCCTTCCCCTTTACTGCACGCTTTCTCACTCTCTCTTCTCCCGTCCGGTGACGCCACGACACCGACGGCGCTGACGGCAGACGACCCCCTCCGGCGACACCAAAGCTCCGGCAGCCCCCCCCCCCCCCCCCACACCACCCCCACCCCCCCCCCCCCCCCCCACCCCACGGTGAGTCCTCTGACGCCCAAACCCTCCCTCCCGGCCTCCTCCCCTCGGCAGCCCAACCCTCCCTCCCCGGCCCCCCTCCCTCCGGCGGCTGCCCCCAGCCCCCACCCCCTCCCTCCCCTCTGGCGGCAACCCAATTGGTTAGGGTGAAAAACCCATCGGCCGCCTCCTGCCCCATTCCTCACCTCCTCACCCCCTTTGCAGCTCCACCTTCACGCCGGTGGTCCCCCTCCGCAGCAGCACCGCCTCCGTCAGGAGAGCCACATGCACGCCGGTGGTCCGGCATCCCCCTCTGCAGCAGCGCCGTCGGGACTGCCCCCTCCGCCTCCACCGCTCACAGGTACCAGCCACTTGTCGACATCTCCAGTGTAGCCTGCGCCGCCTTCCTGCCTTTGCCTCCACCGCAACTGCATGTATGCTACCACTGCTTCTCCTCTCTCTGGATCTTGAGAAGATCGACTACTTGTTCTAGTTAGAATTAATAACTAATCCTCACCATTTGGTCGAATTAATCATTTCAATTTACTTCAGTTTAAACTCATTATACTCCAAAAGTTGCTGTGCTGTTAAAGATGGTTGATTAAAATTAGCTACGCCAAGGTAAACCCATCTTGTTCTAAGCCTATTCGATTATGAAAGACTTCGATGAGTAATTATGAGATAGAGTAGAGCGTGTGCGTTCGTAAGTTCTTTTCCTTGTTAGGTTATTTGATGTCAAATTTAGATGATTCCCTTCTAATCTAACTCTTTATTCCATAGTAATGTTTTCATCTATTGAAGGAGATGGCGAAAATAATTTAATATTGAAGTATCTGTCTTAGATACAAATAGATGAGGTCACAACGATATGACACATATGGATTTTGTCTATATATGCTTGAGGTAAATAGTATCCGTCACCTCAACGATATATCAAGCTTTTCTCATTAAAATAGTAATAGTAATAATAATAATATTATATTATCGTTAGCTTTAAAATAGATTTTGAGAGCTCAAATTCAAAAGCCCGGCAAGGATAAGCGGGAGGAGAGAAGGCACCTTATATACCATACTAGTTCTTTGTCCGTGCCGTACACCGTTTGTTGTTAATATAAAATTTTAAAATATATGTATATATCTTAAAATATGTATGATATTTTAAAAAAATATTTTAGTAATATTTTATTTAAGTAATTATTTACAAATAAGGTAAACAATTAAAATAGAACAAATTATCTAATAACGTCATAAAATGCATAAAAAACATATATAAGTTAAAGTAATTAAATAACATCACTAAAAAAGTCCACATAAAATAGTAAACTATAACATATTGAGAGAAAAATCAAGGTACATTTTCTTTCTTTCACATGTATTGAAAGTGTTCTTTACATATAATGAAATGGTAGCAACGCAGGGAGATAGAGATCGAACATAAGTGTGAGCACAATGCAGTGGAATATTTAAATAAATAGTGAATATGCATGGTGTGAATAAGATAGTGAATATATGCATACAGACATGATGTAACACATACTTACCTTATCTTCGGCTTGCAATGCCGCTCTGGAAGCAACAGGTAAACTTATATGTCTGTGACGCTACAGTGAGCGAGAAAGATGCTGAGAAAAAAGAATACGCTTATAAAAAATAAGGTATGCATGTTGTGAATATGATAGTTAAGGTATGTATGCAAATATAAAAAAGAATCGTAACTTACCTGTTGCTTTGTAGTGTTGCCTACGATAAATCCCGAAAAGTAGTTGCCTGTATGACCCTGCATGTTGGAAAAAATTAACAGTGAACATGGTGAAAAATGGAATACTTTTCTGCATAAATATGACGTAACATATACTTACCTTATCTTTGGCTTTGTAACGTGCGTAAGATAAACGTCAAAAAATAGTTGTCTATATGTTCTGCGTAGAAGTTTGAAAAAATTAACACACTTAGATATGTAATCTAAAATAATTTCTAAAAGAAAATAAGTCAATCAGATTTGTTTAAAACAATTGAAATTAAGAAAGAAAATATGTAAACGTTGAATGAACATTATATCGCTACAGATATAAAACCTTTGTTTATCCCTTGAATGAACAATATAAAATGTTGTATGTTCATTGTAAAACCTTGGTTTATCCCTTCATATTTTAAAAAAATAAATTTAAACATAGACAGAAAAATAGAAATAACTTGAATCTAAAAGTAGCTCTAAAGTAATTTTAGCAGCTTTCTGTAACTGCTACAGTAACAAATATGAGGTGTAAGATTCAATTTCTGATATTTTGCATGTGAAATATCAAATCGACACGGTTGTTACATGTGTAAAATCTCATTAACAAAAGAACCGACTTGTATTATTTTACTTCTAGTGTATTATGTTTACCAATACCTAGAGAGAGAATTCCAACACCATATTTAAATAGGAAAAAAATACGGCAAGAAGTTTAGTAGCAGTACATTGGAACTGCTACAGTAACTTTTTTAAAATACTATTATTTATATTATAATTTTTATGTTGAAAAATACTATAAAATATAAAATCTAATGTTATCCAATCAGATTTTTCAAAACAAATATAAAAAAACATAAAAATAGATAAAGTGTGAATCTACTATTTATAACTGTAGCAAGCTACAGTGCTAGTACTCGATGGCGGAGGAGGAAGAGAAGGAGGAGGAAGAGTCTGCATGGCCATTCGTCTCATGACAGAAGAAGGAGGAAGAGGACGGGGGAGGAGGGGGAGAAGATGGCGGGGCTTCCTTACCGACATGTGTTGTAGATCCGGGCGTTCTCCACGGTGGCTGTGAACCCACCGGCCGACGGGCAGCTAGTCTCCGACACGACGACGTCGACGTTGCCGGCCCCCACCCTTTCTAGCGCCGTGTACACGGCGTCCACCATGGCGTCGAACAGGTTCTGGTACTCGAAGTCATTGTAGCCGTCCACCACGACGATGTCCGGCATGGTGAACTGGGCGTAGTCGAGGTCGACGTTCTCGGGGTCGCCGACGTTGCTGAAGTAGGGGTAGACGTTCACCAGGAGGGGCGCCCCCGGGCTGCACAGGAACTCCACGATGGGCCCCATCACCGACCACACCTAGGAGCTGAACTCGCCGATGGACGGCGGGTAGGACTCACCCATGACGTCATACTGCACGGACGTTGACACCTTGATCTGGTCTCGCAGGCCGGCGACGGCGAGGGACTGGTAGATGTTGCGCATGGCCGGGAGGATGTACTGGGCCACCCTTTGTCGAAGATGACCTCATTGCCGACGGCGACGTAGCGGAAGCAGACGTTGGGCCAGTAGGCGAGAATGTTGTCCCGGACCCAATCGGAGGCAGCGGCGGGGCTCTGGGCGAGGTCCCGGAGGGGGCCGGGAAAGTCGAGGAGGAGATCGATGTTGGTGCTGCGGAGGGCCTGGAGTATTTGCTGGCCGGGGTAGTAGATCCTCATCCGGTGGATATGTTATGGGTATTTGGGGAACGGCGACGCCTGGTGCTAGCTCGCGGGCGAGCAGAGTCGGCAAATGTGGACGGGGAGGAGCGCACAGCTGTTGAGGTGTACACGGTTGACGGCGCCGGCGGTGCGTTGGCGAGCAGCACAGTGATGGCGTGCGGACTTACGTCGGGGCAGGACTGGACGGCTAACGCACAAACTGGAGGAGAAGCAGAAAACGGAGAGGAGGAATGCACAAAGACCACGCACAAAGAGCAGTAAATGAAAAATTCTTACTTACTTTGTTTATTACTGCTTTTTAATCACACTTGCGGTTCTTACCTAGATTATATGAGCGTTTAGGCGGTGTCAAAATCTCTAAAATTTTTAAAAAAAATTATGTGATGAGTTTTAGCAATAGCGACATGCTATTACCGGGAAATGGGAGGTTTAGGCTTGTATTTCTATGTTTTACTGAGAAGTTTTAAAATATTAATGTAATGCACGGGATAGAAATCAATTGTATTTCTATTATTTACCGAGAAATTTTAAGGGAGAATAGGATTATCAAGAATATTTAGTGGAGAGGTTTAAGCTTGTCCTGATGTTGCCACGTGGCAATACCAAGATTGAGAAAGACTACATATCTCAGTTTGAGCGGGAAACAAAACATTCTAGTGCTGCCAAATGTACTTTTAAGACTGAGTTTTATTAGAATAGTATAGATGGGTGCCCATGCATTGCCAAATCATAATGGACCACTCACCAATCACCATACTATTTTTTTTTTTTTTTGATAACGAGAAAATCCCACCCCGTGTGGCTTTGTGGGCTCAAGGATTGGTGTTCGTGAACTCCAAGGTTAGACTTGGCAACTCCTACTTTTCGTGTACCCGTATTGCCCTTACCTCACTTGAACGGAAAAATTCCGGATCTACACACCTCGAGGATTGCATGTAAATCAGGTAAATCCCCCCTAGGAATCGAACTCGAGACCTCCTACTTTTAAACAAGAGTTCTAACCGATCGACCCAACCGGGGTCCTCTGCCAATCACCCTACTAGCTAGACACGAAATTATACATCTAACTAATTGATGGATTAATCCTACTATAAATATGTACGCACTGTTTCCTCGCGGCAATGAAGCCAAGCCGCCTAATTATGAACCCGCCCCCAGCAGCCAGCTGGCTAGTCTTTAATTTATGTCCATTTCGATTACTAACAAAGTTTGCCTCCAGCTTTGGTACATGGGAAACCTTCCCGTTTCCATAAAAACGAGAACAAAAATTGGTATATACGAATCTAAGTTTATAACGTACTTTTTGTAATACACTAGAAAACGTTAAGAATATCTTTCTCATTATTACAAAGATGAGGCACTCGATCAATAAAAGATGGTGGTGCTTTCACCTTTGAAAATGTCAGATTCAAAGTACATTATTTTTTCTTTGGACATAAACCTTGAACTCCTTAAATTTGTAATCGACGCTTGCCTTGTATTGAATGAAGTCGCAGTTTACATGTACCGTCAAAGCCATGTATTACCATGCGCCTTCAAACACCGGTAAGTAATCTTAATGAAAGTTCGAAGAGAGCTGCGTTGCTCCTATGGCCCCAACATTGGAATCGCCACGATAAGAGAGAAGAGCTCAAAGGACCCGCAATCTTAAGAGGTGCAGTGCGGGTCTTCATCTTAAGAGGTGCGGGTCTTCTTTTTTCTCTCTGTGTCGAGAATTCCAATGTTGGGTTGTCAGAAGCAAAGTTTTTTCCAAATTAGAATGATAAGATGTCACAATTTTAATATATTATACTCATTTTATTAGGTGTCACTTTGATTCTAAATCAGCAGATCTGAACCATCAAACCACGGATTGACCTGATCATTATTAGAGTGCCACTTTGATTCTAAATATGGACTGCTTGAATTCAAAGACGTCCCGTGTCAAATTGGATGCAGATGCATCTATGTTATTAATTATAGCTGAAAATTTCAACTGTAATAAAGACTGAATCTCCTGGTGAGGTAGGAGTAAGGCATCCACAGAAAGAATTTAATAAGATTGATAAATGTCCTTTTACCAAGACTTATTTAGTTATTTATAAATAGGCTTGGGATTCATCCCCCGGGTAAGTTAACAGGGGTTAACAACCCCTGGAGCCCACTTAGCAAGTAGATTGATTATTGGGGTTATCAAATTGATTTTGATTTTAATAAAGCTGATAAACATTCTTTAGTTAACAGCTTATCAAACAGGCCCAATCATTAGGATTTATTTATCTATTGAAGCACTTGATCCAAAAGATATTTATAGATCTTAAATTTGTATGTTCAATTGCCCACTCCTGGATTGGATACTCCAGTTGGAAAAGGAAGATTGATGTCACTCATATACTGCAGCTTCACATATCTTTGTTTAGCATACTTGGACCAGAGAGAATAGCCTGTCAATATGTTTCATATATCTTCAGTTTAATGATTAGTATTATACTTTCAATTTCAGTTTCAATTTAATGATTAGTAAATTGTTCACTTTCATTTAATGATCAGTATTACACTTTCAGTTTCAGTTTTCAGTTTAATGATAGTCCTTCTATTTATTTATTTATCTCCTAGCCTACTAGACCATGATTTCCTCTATTTATTATTATTATTTTTTAAGTTGAACAAGCACTCATATTACTTTTCTTGTTCAATGCAGGTATTCATTTGTATAAATTGTGTAGGTTTTGATGTTCTTTTCTGCTCAGGTAATCCTTCTATCCCCTCTATATATATTGTTGAACCAGGAGCCTGAGTGGTGGCTCATGTTTATTTAATCCAGCGAGCCTAGGTGGTTGCTCATGTTTATTTAATCCAGCGAGCCTGGGTGGTGGCTCATATTTTTTGCAGGATGTGATTGTATGTCTGAATGTGAATGTACACTAACTGCTTTACAGGATGTATGAATGAGAAGACGGAGAAAGCATGAATGTCAATGAGTGAGATGAGTGGACCTTCTTTTAATTTTTGCCCGTTCAAGACTTGTGTTAGGATATATGTTTTTACTGTCTTTTGATAGTAATGTCATATATCGAGCATAAAGTCTTGAATTGTCCAAGTTGGACAGTCTATGAATATTTGGTTCATCTGTTCTTCTTAATTTATTATATGTGTATTGTGATTGTCTTAAAATTTTGGTAGTGTCTCTTCGCTCTTCTCCGATATACCATCTAATTTTAACTGCTATTCTTGTCACTTTTATTTCATACAAGTGACTTTCTGAGCATAGTTAAAATTAGTAAATATTTGGGGTATATTGGAGAAGTGTGGGGAGATGCTGCCGAAATTTTAAGGCAATATCAATACACATATAATAAATTAAGAAGAATAGATGAATCAAATATTCATAGATGGACATGATTTTTTGTAGGCACCCCCTTTTTTTGCAGGAATCTATGCAGACATGTATGCGTGTGGAATGTATATGTGAAAATGCTCCTGGTATAGGGGAGGTGCTGTCGAAATTTTGTTTGAATTGTCGGTTAATTCATATTTATTCGATACAACTTAGAGATCATTTGGATACAACTTAGGCTGATGGGTTATTGTCAATGCAGAACTATTGCATCCTAAAATGACGAGACTCGATAAGAGTTGGATACAACTTAGAGATCGTTTGGATCCTAGATATGAGAAAGGAGTAGATGTGTTTTGGATTTTGCTTTTGATGAACAAAGACAATCTTTTAGACATGGACGAAATCATGAGTTCATACAATGTCCGTGTCATAATTGTGTTAACGGATTGAAGTTGTCCCGGATGGATGTTGAAATTCATCTTAAAGTAGATGGATTTTGGACATGGTATACCAATTGGGTATGTCATGGAGAGGCACCATTAGTTGATGTTCAGCAAGTTAGCCCATCTGCTAATGAAGCACAAATAGAAGATCGGATTGATACAACAATTGAAATGTTATATGAGTTACAGGAGGCTAAAAAGAGAGGACAGAAGAGGAACATGAACCAAATGAGAAAGCAAGAGATTCTTATCAATTATTAGAAGATGCTAAACACCATTATATCCTGGTTGTGTCAAAATTTCAAAATTGATATTTCTGTTGAAACTATTGCACATTAAGACCATGAATAAAGTGATAGCTTCTTGTATGGGAATGTTTCTTGAGTTGCTTAGAGAAGTATTACCAGAAGGAGCTAATTTACCTTGAACATGGTATGAAGTGAAGAAGACTATGAAAGATTTGAGGTTAGGTCATGAGAAGATAGATGCTTGTCAGAATGACTGTGTCTTGTTTCGAAATGAACATGAACATAGGGATCGATGTCCAACATGTAATGCACCCAAGTACAAAGAAAATATGCAACAAGATAGCCTGAAGAAGAGACATCGCAAATAGGTGCCATACAAAATATTGCGTTATTTTTTAGTGAAAGATAGATTGCAAAGAATGTTCATGTCTTCTAAGATAGCCAAGTGGATGACATGGCACAAAGATGGCCGAAGTCTCTCGAAAAATGGAACTATGCGACATCCTGTTGACTTTGAAGCATGTAGACATTTCGATGATCAATATCCAAATTTTGTTGCAGAGGTATGCGACGTGAGACTCGACTTAGCGACTGATGGTTTCAATCCATTTGGGATGATGAGTAGCAGATACAGTGTATGGCCTATGATGATAGTACTTTATAATTTGCCACCATAGATGTGCATGAAGCAGACGTTTATGATGATGTCATTACTTATTATAGGTCCTAAAAGTCTTGGAAATGATATCGATGTCTATTTACAACCGTTGATAAAAGAATTGAAAGATTTGTGGGACAACGGTGTTGAAACATATGATGCTTCAAAGAAATAGATTTTCAAATGAGAGCTACCATTCTGTGGATGATCAATGATTTTCCTGCATATGCCAATTTATCAGGATGGAGTACCAAAGGAAAACATGCATGTCCATCCTGTCATTATGATACAAATTCAAAATGGCTGCACAATTGTTAAAAATTCTGTTATCTAGGGCACCAACGATTTTTTCCAATCAGTCATAGATGGAGAAGGCGTGAGTATCAACACAAATTTGATGGCGTGGCTAAACGTCGTAAGCGTCCAGAAGTGTTAACGGGTGTTGCAGTGTGGAATCAACAACTTCAACTTCCTCATATCAGATTTGGAAAGAACTTTAAAAAGGATATCAAGAATTTAGACGGATGGAAGAAACGAAGTATTTTTTTAGAGAGCTGTCGTATTGGTCAAATCTACTCATTCGGCACAACCTGGATGTAATGCACATTGAGAAGAATGTATGTGACAATTTGTTGGGAACTTTGAATCTTCTTGGTGGGGAAAAGAGTAAAGACAGTCTGAATGCACAAGTAGATATAGAACAGTGGGGAATAAGATCAGAATTCCATCCACAGTCAGACAATCATAATAAGACGAGGTTAACAGTGGCAGAATATACATTAAACAGATTGCAGACAATGGCTGTGTGTAACTTTCTGCGTAATATAAAAGTTCCAGATGAATATTCCTCCAATTTGATGAAATATGTAGATATTGCAAGTTGAAAATTAGTCAGGCTGAAGAGTCATGATTGCCATATATACATGCAAGTATTATTGCCTTTGGAAATTTGTGGTATTGTCAATCAAGATGTGACAGACCCAATTACAGAGTTAGTATATATTTTAGAGATGTCTGTTCTAAAGTTCTTCAATCTGATCATTTGCTTACATTGGAAGGTGATATTGCAGTAACATTATGTAAGTTGGAACAAATTTTTCCACCGTCTTTTTTTGATGTCATGGTTCATTTGATTGTACATCTTGAATATGAAGCGAGAATTGCCGGACCAATTCAATACCGATGGATGTATCCTATAGAGAGATTTTTGAAGAAATTGAAAGACTATGTTTTAAATTGGGTACATCCAGAAGGTTCAATTGTTGAAGACTATCTTATGGAGAAAACAATCTCATTTCGTTCAATGTATATGGACGGTATTGACACTCACTTTAACCGAAGGGAAAGAAACTATGATGGCCCTCTGAAGACAATAATGAAGGAGGTTGTTCAATGTTCAAATCTCCAGGACGTTTCTTAGCAGGAAATGGTAATACTTGTATATTGTCTGAAGAAGAAGTTGAGAAGGCACATCTGTACATTCTTAAACAGATTGAAGATATCGATGAATATTTTTTTGAACATAGGAGATGTGTTGAGAGTTCAAGCCATACAGAAAGGAATCTCTTGAAGTGGTTCCAAAGTTATGTGAAAGATTTGTACGATGCAAATGATCCTCGATGTACTACTGATATATACTATCTGGCACGAACACCTTCAAGGTTTGCACGTTCACACTCGGGCTATATTGTCAATGGATTTAGGTTTCGTACATCATCTATTGATGCAACAAAGGTCACTCAGTTGTCTGGAGTTATTGTCAATGCAGAACTTGAATCCGGATGTGATGGATATTATGGACGTCTAAATGATGTATTGGAAATATGTTTCGATAATCAAAGACATGTTGTTTTTTCAGTGTGACTGGTGAGATGTTTATAGAAAAGATAGAGGATTTAAAATAGATAAATATGGAACTATCAGTCTGAACACTCGTCAAAGGCTCAATACAGATGAACCATTTGCCCTGGTAAGTCAAGTGGAACAGGTGTTCTATGTCAATGATAACACAACACAAGGATGGATCATTCCCGTCAAAGCACATCCGCGTGATTACTACGACTTGCAAGATAAGTCTCTTGAGAATGATATAGAACCAAGTGACGAAGCGTTTCAGGACAATCTGATTGATGTTTCGATTAGAGGAGAAATTCAAGATGTGGATCTATGTCAAGAAAGTAGCCTAAGAGTGGACGATTATATTGATATTTTGGTGATTTATTTACGTTAGTATTTATATTTCATTTTTAACATAAATTTACATAGATGTTCAAGATTGAAATTTTTTAACTTGTTATGTTTACATATTGCTAACAATTTTTTTTAACATATGGTTTCTGGTAGTGAGCGCTCTTCTCGTGATGGCTCACGCCTACGGAGACATTGGACTCTGTCGGTCCCTCTCCCTCCCACCTCTCAGTCGATCCCTCCCCTCCCACATCTCAGGTGCTCCCTCCCGCTCCCACCTCTCAGGAGCTTCCTCTCCCTCCTACTCTTTAACAAATAGCTCCCTCTTCCAGCCCTCAGGGCTCTTCGATGGCATCTACATCTTCTGTAGCAGGTTCATATTTTAATTTGATGAAATTTTTATATTCATTGTTTAATAGATATTCTCTGATGATGTTTAATGTTTATATTTCAACAGGTCCATCTGCACTGTCTGCACCATCTTGGGGGAGGGGCGCTGGTCGTCGAGGGCTGACTAGGGGAGTTTCAGAGAGGAGGCTGCCTGATGAACAATAATGGAATCTCTCCCTCGTCCGAGGATATAGTGTGGGCCCTATGCAGATCACTTTACCAGTCACATGGGCGTTGTATCAAAAATGTATTGTAAGATTTGGCAAAAAGATTTTGCGAAGCTTCCTGTTGCGACTAAGGAGTTGATATTTAGAGATCTTCAGGTAATTATTGTTTAAATTAAATAGCATATATGTGTATCTTCTTATAATTGAGTGATTTTGTTTTACAGTTGACGTACCAGTGGAGTGAACAGACAAAACAGATAGGGAGATGCTTGCTCACATGAGCGCCATGCATCGCAGTTGGCGTAGCAAGCAAAAAAAAAAGAGTAAGTTAATATACTATTTCATTTTCATATGTACTTTATTTTTTAAACTTGTTTATATATTGACAAAAATTTTGTATTTCATGTCAACATTTTAATGGCAAGTCTTTAGATGATGCGATTGATGATCAGTCCATCCCCATATATAATTTTATTTATTATATATAATTTTAGTGATTAGCAAAACCTTAACAAATATTTTCTAACAATCCTTTCTGAAGTTCATCCACAGGAAATAATGAAGCAAAATCTGTAAGTTATTCTCACACTGTTAGTTAAGGTTCAGAGCATGCATTTCCTCTAAGTACACATCGATTTTGGTCTCACATCGATTTCATAAGTGAAATATCACATCGATTTCATAAGTGAAATAACGATTTCAGTCTTACATCGATTTCATAAGTGAAACAACAATTTTGGTCTCACATCGATTTCATAAGTGAAATAACGATTTCGGTCTCACATTGATTTCATAAGTGAAATATCACATCGATTTCATAAGTGAAATAACGATTTCAGTGTCATATCGATTTCATAATTGAAACAACGATTTTGGTCTCACATCGATTTCATAAGTGAAACAACGATTTCGGTCTCACATAGATTTCATAAGTGAAATAACGATTTCGGTCTCACATCGATTTCATAAGTGAAATAATGATTTCAGTCTCACATCAATTTCATAAGTGAAACAACGATTTTGGTCTCACATCGATTTCATAAGTGAAACAACGATTTCAGTCTCACATCGATTTCATAAGTGAAATAACGATTTCAGTCTCACATCAATTTCATAAGTGAAACAACGATTTGATCGCTGTAACAATTTGTTAAGGAAAACAACGATTTGATCAGTGTAACGATTCGTTAAGGAAAATAATAATTTGATCGCTGTAACGATTTGATAAGTAAAACAACGATTTGATCGCTGTAATGATTTGATAAGTAAACCAACGATTTGATCGGCGTAATGATTCGCTATCTCTTCTAGAACGATTTGATCGCTATAATAATTTACTTGAACAACGATTTGCTCAAACAACGATTTGCTCTTACTTGAACAACGATTTGCTTTTACTTATATAACGATTTGGTCAGAAACAATGATTTGCTCAAACAACGATTTTCTCAAACAACGATTTGCTTCAACATGAACAACGATTTGCTCACACAACGATTTCACAAGTAGAACAACGATTTCATCAACACAACGATTTCCTCATCATTAACAATGATGCCACCTTATATACATGAATCACATCGATTTCACCATGGATTTCATTTATGTACATATCATTGATTTCATGTTTACATCAACTCTCTTCACAATGATTATGTTTTGAATGTATTGTCATATATACACTTTTAATATTATTATCCTTCCAGATAAATTTGAAAATATCTACTCTCTATGATATTCAAACACATTTTCAAACTCTGTGGAGTTCAAGTCTTCCCGCGTATATCTTTATATCTTGCACCACGTAACATTTATTGTGACTGAACACTTCTCTGCATGTCACATATCTATGTACCTTCTATACCTGTGTTTCTATTGCAAACACCCTTCAGGGTGACAGAATGACATTTCTATTTTGATGTATATCCTTATAGCATGTCTTCTAACGTTGACTGATAGCATAGAGACAGTCTAGCTGTCTGTGCCTTGGTATTTATTACGTGCAGGTCTTTGTCAGTACCAGATCCCACAACGTTGGACAAATTGAAGAGAAAGATATCTGGATGAATCTTCTCCTTGCGTATTTATCTTTGAGAGCATTAAATGACTGTAGGCTTACCTGTTCCACACTTCGGACCATGCAGTCTAACGTGCTTCAAACTTAGAGACAACAGACACTTCAACAAACACCTCAACGAATATATTTTTCAAGAGAAGATATATAGAAGACTGATGACTCCATGAAGATAACAAGACACGGATACACACAAGAGATACACACTTTTGATCGTGTCAAAAAACTTGCGAGTATCAGCAGAGAGAGCTAGTTCATTTCATTCCAAAAACCTTTTAGCTCTCAGCTCTCCTTTTCATTTGCTTAGCCTTTGGAGAGCCTTTGTAGTTCTGAGAGATTTTCTTGTTGAAAATCTTTGTCTCTCAGACATCGCCTCAGATCAAGCAGTTTCCTATAAGCTTGGTCTAGGGGCCATTCACCTTTTTACATAATTCTCTGTGTGTTCCTCTTCGGTTGTGAAGAGAAGACCTGTTGAAAATAGGTGGCTGTTATTCCCTTCATTGAGGAAGGAAGACATGTGTATCAGGTGGTGATTTGTACCTCTTCGGGGATAGAAGAGAAGACCAACTGCTGCTGGATGTGTAAGAGTCCTTAAGGGGGACAGTACCCTTGGTTAGTGAAATCCCAAGTTGTTGCTTGGGGACTGGACGTAGGACTCCTTGGGATAGGAGGTCCGAACCAGGATAAAAATCTCATGTTGTTGTATGATTGCTTGTTTGTCTTAACTCTCACTAACGCCAACTATCTATCTTAGTGTTTGTTTTGTTAAGTGTTTTTATTGACAAGTTTTATCCTAAAAAGATTTTTAGCAATCCATTCACCCCCCTCTGGGCTTGCTATCTGGGCAACAACGATTGCCTCCATCCTAGCTGGTGTTGACTCCTCAGATTGGCAAACAATGTGAGAGATGTGGACTACTGGGGATGAGCGGGTAATATTTAAAATGCTTAGAATATAATTGTTTATGATTATTTGTTTATATAAATGGAACAATAACTGTCTATTCTTATCTTTTTAGAGGGTTGCTGAGAGAAATAAGTAGAACCGTGCCACTCAATCTATGACATATAGACGGGGCAGGACTAGTCATTATGAATTGATGAATGATTTTATGAGTTATGTTTTATGAATAATATTATCCCTTTCATTTAGTTACTTACATGTCTTTCTTATTTTGTCTCAATTTAAACAGTCTAATATGCATGGACGTCATCCGCATTGACTTGAGCTTTTCAAGATGGGTCGATGTAAAGACTTACCAGACGGCAGTGAGAGCCGGGTAGATGGTAACTTTATTTCCTTTTCTTTTATGTGAATATGTTTTCATTACAATAGTTGTATCATTAATATTTTTTTCTCTATCTTTTGTTGTAGAAGATTATGACTCAGATGATTGCTCCTTCCTCAGACGTTGATGCCGAGAGCCAGACCCCAACGACTCCCGAGGTTGCCTTCATTTCGGTCATGGAAAAAGATCGACCTGGCCGTGTTCGCTGTGCGGGTAGTGGAGAGACGTTGAGCACATGGTATAAATCTACAGGAACGTCTGGCAATTCAGAGCGAGAAAGGATAATGCAAGAACAATTAAAAGCACAAGAAGAAAAGTTGAAATCACAGGCAGAGGAGATGACTCAAATGCGAGAAAAGATTTCTCGATTGGAGAATGTAGCTACGAAGGTGGACGAGATGAGCATACTCCTCTCCCAGATACAGGTGTCACAGGCACGTACCCAGCATGTACCTCTTGCAGTTCAGAGCGAGAGCGATAGCCAGACAGATGAGGCGGTGGATGATTATTCTGATCATGATGATCATCACTACAGGAAAACCAGGCTTTGCTTACGTCCAAACACTGTAGGTAGATAACCAAAAACCGTAAGCATAGTCTTTGCTTATGGTGTTACCCTACGGTTGGGTTTCGTCGGCAGAAGACCGACGGCAAAGGCCTAAGGCTACGATGTTTTAAACTCCGTAAGTATAAAGCTATAGTGACGGTGTTGGTAGCTGTAAGTAACACCATAAGAAAATCTGTTTTTGGCTACGACGATGTTAACCGTAGTCATATTTTTTGTAAGGATAGACTCAGTGACTCCGAATATCCCTACGACAGTTTGAACCGTAAGCATTTGTCCCTACGGCCACGTACACCATAAGCAAGTATGTTTCCCTACGGCTAAATAGACCATAAGTAAATATGTTTACCTACGGCCACGTACACCATAACCAAGTATGTTTACCTACGGCCACATAGACCATAAGTATGTTGTTTCAGCAAAAAAAAAAAAAACATTATATTTAAATGGATCCACATTCACCTACATTCACAAACAATTGGATCAACATGTACACATCCACAATTAATCCACACATTCACATTTGGATCAATCAACATACACATGCTACTTTAGTTCCGCACACACATCCACATTTAGTTCCACACATACACATCCACCTTTAGTTCCACACACACATCCACATCCATATTAGTTCCACACATACACATCCACATTTACATTCACACACATTCACACCCACTCATTCACAATGCACAACACCTTAATAATATAAAACACATTAAAGTTAACAAACAATAATGTTAATAAAAGATGACATAAAACATCATTCTTCACATTCACATGCTAGTGCTAAAGTCTGTTCAGAAGAGCAAGTTAATTGTTAGTAGATGAAATTGTTCACATGTGGTGAGAGGAGATTTGTGAAGAGTTTGCTTTGTCCTTGGAGGAAGACAGGTTTCAGCAGACATATTTCCTGCAAAAGCAACAATAGGTGTTCAATAAGTACTGTGTGAGGAAAACCAGAACAAAAGAAACAATATGCTTAACAAACAGTAATGCAGGAAATATGATCTCCTCTGGTATGCTAGATGTCACAATTGTCACATGGTAACATAGCCACCTATGGCTAACACTACACAAGATCAAAGTATGATCTCCTCTTCCTGTCACTCTGTTTCATCATCTGCCAAGCTCATGCTAAAGGAAAAAGAAGAAAAGCCCACCCAAAACTGAGCCCGGACCTCTCTAGCTCGTGTTCTTCCACTGATGAGATCAGATCCCACCTCACCCAGCGATTTCACTTCAAATTGGACTTCATGATCAGTGTGATGGATGCAAAGCACCTACTGCTGCGGTTCCAGGATAAAGAGGACTTCCTCCAGCTGCTGCTGTTCATGAGGAAAGTGACATATGTAGGGACATACTGGATCTCAGCCAGCACTTTTGTTTCCACATGTGTATTTGATTGTATTCACTCCGGCCAATCTTTGACATGTTTTTCCTGTGCTAGTGTTTAATTTCTTTTCAAGATCAACACCACAAGAAAATGCGGCATTACCGACGGCCTCGTTCCGTCGGAAATCCGTCGGAAAATAGATTTTCTGACGGCTTCCGTCAGAAAGTCGTCGGAAATGGCCCGTCGGAAATAGTTGGTCGGAATATTACCGACGGAAAAGAATTCCGTCAGAAATCGGTCGGAAATTTCGATAATTGCATCGGAAATCGGTCGGAAATCCGTCGGAAATTGGTATTTTCGACGGATTTTCCGACGAAAAAATTCCGTCGGAAATATCCGTCGGTAAAACCGCTTTTTCTAGTAGTGCAAGTTCATAATTGTGCATTTGGCATTGATCAACATAGGACTTGATAGTATGAAGTTTTAAAAGTAGCATGAAGAATTAATGATACTTCATGAGCTCATGTTCCCTCTAAGTACTCTTTTTTTGGAACTGTGTCTTGGGGGTGGATAATTGCATAAGGAAGTAGAATTATAGGATTAAATAATGTATTTTAGTGATTATGCATGTTTTATCTTTTTTATTTTGTTTTACAAAGTGGAAAGGCTCATATTCATGTAGAATCATGGCCTTCAATACATTTGTACTTACTAATTTTCTTCCAATATCTACTTTCCAATCCCTACTTTAACTGTAAGCCAGTGGGTATACCATTTGAGCTTTGACTATACCATAAAACCCAAAGTATCAGCTGCCTCAGGTGACTGAAAAACTCTCACATAAAACCATGTTAATAATGGTTGATCTTTGTGATAAAAAAAACTTACAAGTTTTGTAACCAAACATAACACTGTCTACATAGAGTTCCAGCTCAAAATGGAGAAGCAGAAATCTACAAGTTTATGTAACCACACATAACACTGTCTTTCACCCAACCTAGAATGGGTGAAAGACAGTAAAATCTCAGATGCAACTTACCAAAGAGGGTGGAGGTGAAGATCAATCATCCTCAAGCTCAACCTGTTACATGTAAAAATGTAATTAACATCAGAGTTGACAATTAACAACATATAAATAAGAATGAGATAAATGTAAATAAACTTACATATTCTCTGAACCATATTATGTGACTCCCAACAGCATCGTTCATATTTTTTCTATCTGCATCTTTGATAAACAAAGATGCAGTCGGGTCATGGGCTATGAGTATAGAAACCTCATAGTACTCACCACCTAACTTCTTCCCCATCACCACATTATCATTATCATCAGAGATAAGAATGCCGCTGGCAACTACTTCTCCAGAGAAGTTTAGGATCCTCACCCTCCTCCCCGCCAATGAATCCTGTTAAAAATTTTTGAATATGGATGTCAGATATACATGCATTCCAACATATTAACACGGTTAGATTTCATTTACCTTTTTCTTTTGAGCATGACAAACACTTGCAGAACTCTGCACAAGTAAATGTAGATTGTCAACATTAAGCAATGTTAATAATGAAGTATGTCAACAGAAACTAATTACCTCATTATTGCCACGAGACTCAATTTTTTTCATTCTTTCTTCGAGAGCTTCAATTTTTTCTTTTAGGCTTTCATTGTCCTGTCGCAGCTTTTGTTCACTTCTTGAACCCCACAAGCTCTTTGGGGTAGGGCCCGTGCCTATGCCACGGATTCTTCCAGTTCTATCCTGTCCCATAACTTGCTCATAAGCGTCCCCCACGCTTGCAATTGAGCTTGATGTAGTTAATTGCTGCGTCAGCTTAATGTCTCGAATTTTATCCTACAATTTGAATGAAAAAATATGAATTTGTCAACAAAGAGCTTCCATGCATAATGAGAATAATGTTAAACATTAGACAATTAATAAAGCTAATTCATTATACAATCATTGTAGCACTCTCGTCATTAACTGGACCGCCAGCTTTCTTTATACGGGTCCTTATGAATAAGTCCCCACGATCAAGAGTGGCCCCAGTTTTTAGAAACTACAACATTGTACAGAAGATAACTTAGAAATAAACATAATTATTTTGAATTGATCAACTGAGATGCATATAAGACAATATATATGTTACCTTATCGTGGTATATGTCAGCAAAACTTTTACTACCAGCGCAGTGAAAAAATGTGTGTTTGGTCTTATTTTGCTTGTTTGTTTCACTGCGTTTCTATAAATCAAAATGATAACTATTAAAATAATTATTTTGTATCACTATATTTAGACTAATTATAATCCAATTCCAATTACCTTGAATTCCTCCAAAGACCATATTTGAACAAGTTTTTTCCATTGATCTTCAACCACTCTTCTGTCTGAACATGCAAAGTGTTGTTGCGCTTTTTGATATGGCGTGAAGAACTTTGTCCTCAAGTCATACTTCTAAGACCTCCATTTCTGATCTAGATCCTTCATTACAAAATCTCGCAAGCTGATGGGAACATCAAATTTTCTCTGTATTAAAAAAAAAACAGTTAGATGTAATCAAGTGGAATAGAGAATTAAACAAACACATGTGTTACATCACCTGGATATAATCCCAAACATCGTCCTTGTTAGACGATGGCATTACCCTCCAAGAAATGCAATCGATCGGTAGTTTATCCCCCATCCTTGCTACAGTCCCCAAAAATTGTTTTAGTAGCTACCCCCCCTCTCCTAGTGGCTGCCCCAACTGATTAACATTCACTGGTATGCGTTCATTACTTTGCAATCCATATACAGATCTTAACAATGTTGGGCCTCTCTTAACCTTCTTAGATGTGGAGGCAGACTGAGCATCTATGTGAATTATTTTCCCTTGCAGGTCCTCTCTAAATTTTTCATACTCTTCTCTTGAGAACCAATCAGCTGTCAGCTGCAAAAAGAAGATATTCAACCAATGAACAGAAGATATCCAACAAGGGGAATCAGCTAGGTGCCTTAGAATGCCATCTTCTTGGCGTTCATCACTATGCCAACACATGGTTGCAGATGATTTACTGCAAATGTATAATCTCTGCAGTCTTGGAATCAATGGAAAATGCCGAAGAACTTTCTTTGCAACCTTAATCTTCTTATTATGACCACTTCTTTCAGTTCCTTTCATCCATCTACATTCTCCACATTGAGGACAATGATCATAAGACTCATACTATTTTCGGTACAAAATACAATCATTAGGACATGCATCAATTTTGTGATAGTCATATCCCACTTTACCAATGATTTTTTTCAATTCATAGTAAGTAGCTGGCAACACATCACCTTCTGGAAGAGCCTCTTTCAACAGCTTCAGAAGCATGTCAAATGATTTGTTGCTCATTTTGCCTCTGCATTTTATGTTGAACAATCTGACTATAAATGAAAGCTTGTTGAATGTCTTGCAACCAGGGTACAAAGGCCGTTCCACATCTGCTAACAACTGTTGAAATTCACCATATTCTCCTTTATTATCATCCATTGACTTCACTTCTGGATGTTTTGAATTTTCCTCACCAATGACATCCTCCAACATCGAATGCAGACCAACATCCTTCGGAAATGTTGTACATGTAAAATCCGTAAGCATGTGACTGGAAGAAGAACTACTCCCGTGGAACTTCCAAAATTGTTTGTCTTTAATGACTCCATATTGAAACAAATGTTGTCTTACTATTTCCTTTTCATGTTTCAAGAGGCATACACACTTCAAACAATGACACTTAATCTTTGTTGATGGAGCAAAGTGAGAAGAAGCAAATTGAATGTATGTGCCAACTCCATCCATATATTCCCTTGTATTCTTCAATTTATCCATCCAACTCCAATCCATAATGTCTAACTACAAAAAAAAATTCATTTACATTATATTCTTCATACTAGAAATGTTGCAAGATGTCCAATGAATTGTCTTACAATAGGACAAGGTAGAGTACATGGCAAAGAACATGCCAAAAAGCTGAAATAGAGTGTCCCAAGGCATGACTCAACTACGGTATGATATATCACTGTTATTGTTTGATATAATTAGCACATGACACTAAGATTAATAGGACAATAAAAAAGAAGTGCCAGAGCACAAAACATACAATGAGAATCATTGAAATGGCAAAGATGTTCTCCATTCTTACCACAGAGAGAAAAGTTCTCCATTCTACTCCTAGATCACCATTAAAGGAGGGCCATTGCAATTAATCAAAGACAAGTTGCTAGGAGGTGAGGGCTTACACAGTCTATAATATTCCTTTTGGGGCCAATAAAAAGCATACTTAATAAAAAGTTGGTTGGTATGAACTGATTTAATGCTAGTTTTAATGCTAGTTTTATGAGGACAGTGGCTATTTATGCAAGTGTATATATATATATATGTGTGTGTGTGTGTGTGTGTTTTACTTTACTTTGGCTCAACGCCAGGAGTATTATACTACTTACCCTGCCAGGAATCAGAATGTCTAGCGCAGTGTTAACTGGAAAAGTGGCATTTCAATGTACAGAGATTTATAAAGAAAGAAAAGAAACAACATGAGACAATCTACATCGGATACGGCAAACAGATGGTTTTTTCTTTTAAGAAACTAAAGATAATCGGCTAATATAAAGGAGGCCTCTTTGACGAAGAATGCGGCGGAACAGTAAGTGATTGCAAGGCTCATGAGTTTTGTTAGCATGCAGAAGCAAACAGATGGAGACCTTTTTTAAGCTGTTGATCTCCCATCATGAAGCTTAATAAACTATTGGGGATCACAGTGGAATGTTGCATAAAAAATGGGATGACACAAGCAGAGATACTATTAAAAATTGACCAGACTCCTAAGAACTGGGGAAGAAACCATTTTTCTATTAAACAAGCACCCGATTTCACAACATCAGAAGAAAAAAAAGGAAGATTGTTCCAGAAACTAGAGCATAAACAAGGGGATTTGGAGTACCCAAGATGGCACATATGCAGTTCTTTTGACTAGTCTTAAAAAGTCCCTAAACTCAACCCCATGTAGAAAAGATCGATCCCTTGTGTACTGCAGGAGGATGGCCAATGAAAGGGCCGAAATCCGGCCGAGGGGTCATGCAATAAGCATTTGTCTATCTGAAATCTTGACCCTTTTGATGATGCGGCAAACACATTCAACCTAACCCAACCACGAGGGAGACAAAGAAGCTAAGAAAACGGAAAAGAGTACTCACCTTCGCAGCGATGGACTCACCTTTGGCGATCAATCAGCCCACAACTTTGCAAAAAACAAACCACATGCAGCAGCACAGCGTTCGTGAGAAAATGGGCGATGGGGGATGAGCAGTCGGAGAGGCCAAACACCCGCTACGAAGCGGAGGAGGAAGAAGGTGATGGGGTCGGCAGGAGACGCCCGGCGGCGTGGAGGACACGCAGAGGAATAGGGGAAGGAGGAATGGGTGGCTGGAGTTCCCCTGCTGTCACCGCAAGTTTGCCGCCTGCAAGTTCGCCACCGTTGCTTGCCCTAAACCGCTGACGGCGCCTTCTCCGCAAGTTCCGCCGCGCAGCCAGCCTGCTACCGCTTCCTGCTACCGCCTTCTCCGCAAGTTCGGCAGGAGACGCCACTGCTTGCCCTTTCGCCGTTCTTGCCCTATCGCCGCTGCTGCCCCTTTTCCCTTTCGCCGTTGTTGCCCTTTCGTCGGCAGGAGGCAAGGAGAGTGGAGAGGTCGAAGGAGGAGAGTGGAGGCCAGGGGTCAAAGGAGGGGTTTTTTCTCCCTTCAATCGGGGCGCGAGACTTCCAAAGTTGAATGGCCGCCCAATTAAAACTCCGTAGCTAAATGAAATAGTTATGTGCTTACGATATTACGCCATAGGGGTAGGCATATCTTAAAAGTTTAAGAACAAACTTTGTCTGATGTACTTATGACATGTATAGTCCGTAAGTATAGATATGTCTATCCATACTGATACCTTACGAATATAGTGAACCGTAAGCAACTTTTGTAGGCAGAGCTAAGATTTCTTGTAGTGCATGTCTCTTGATTTCCCTCTTATTTTATTACACTTTCACATTTTCTACTTTTCTGGATATTTGTATAATAATATTTATGCATTATATTCTATGTGTGTGATTGAATGATCCAGCGAGCCTAGGTGGTGGCTCATATGTGTCTGATTGAATGATCCAGTGAGCCTGGGTGGTGGCTCAATAATGTGTGTGATTGAATGATCGAGTGAGCCTGGTGTAGACGGCGTTTTTTCCCCGACTCTCCAGAAAACACTCGTCCCACGACGGGAAATATGGAATTTAAGAAGAGAATGTAAAATGAAGAATGGAGGTGGGGAAGACGCAAAAATAAAAACGAACGTGCGTGTGTGCACGAGGAATGTGTCACGATCGCCAGGTGCACGTGGGCACCGAATGTAATGGGCAGAAGGGGAATGACGTAGTGTACTTATCTCCACCCGAAGAAAAGTGCGGGAATATGCGGTGGATTCTCCTTCATTCTCTCGCCGGCCGGCCGCCGAAGAAGATTTGATGCCGGTTACCTTGCAAGAAGAAAAGACAAGAAAACACGTGAAAGAAGGATTAGACTGCGAGGTGTGGCAAATGTAAATGGGAGAGAAATGTAAACATGCCAAATGGGGGCTAACACACCTCGTGGAGGCGATGTCAAACCCCTAAGAAGTAGGTGGATGGAAATATGATGTAAGTGCGTGTGTGGAAATTCGGTGAAATGTATGCGACTAAGGAAGAAAAAAAAGGACTAAAAGAGAAAGGGATGGAGGAATGGAGGCAGCGGCGTAGCCCGGTGGTGGCGAAAGACGAGGGGAAATGAGAGAGAGTGCCGGTGGAGTTCCTCCCGCCGCTACTCCGTTGCTTGAACTTCGGTTCATAAGGAAGGCGACGTGAGGACGGCACAAGCACTCCACCTCGACTTTGGAATGTGAGCTCCCGATCCAGCAGAGTCCCGCCTTGAATGGTTGGAGAATTGAAGCTCGTGGGTCGGGGTGAGAATTTGACAGGGCTTCTCCGTGGTTGGGAATCGATTCCAAATAGGGACTCCCGGGTCTGTATTTATAGCCGAAATCGCGTCCACTACAGCGAACACCTATTTCCAATAAACAACGTCCGTCTGACAAGCCACGATTCAGAAGATCGCCTGATTTGCGCGCGATTTTACATTATCATGATGATCGTAGCTGTAAGCTAGGTTATAAATCGCGTCTGGGAGGCTGGCCACGTTTTCTTAGGTAAATCAGATCTTTGACGAAATCAGATTCTTGATTTGATGTTTATAAAATGCGGCGAGCCGCCCGGACATTTTCAGATGGACATCATGATTGTTGACATGGCGTCTCTTAAATGGAGCTGACTGGGCGCAGCTCGAGGATTTGACTTTTAATCGCAGTGAGTCGTCAGGACGCGCATTATTCGCGTCTAATCTTCCGGACGCGGATCAACACTGGAAAGGGCGTCCGCTGTGTTGGCTGCGAATAAATGAAGCCCAATAGACCCTTGGAAAAGAAATCTCAAAAACCCTAGAAAAATCTAGAAAAATAGGAAAATCACTCAAGAGGTTAATTGAGAAAAGTCACTTTGAGGCATCATGGTATAACATGGAATTTGCTCGATGTGCTACCAAATTGGTGTGTCTACACCTGGGTGGTGGCTCAATAATATATGTGATTGAATGATCCAGGTGACTCATGTACAAATAGAGTGTGGTAATAAATAAAAAAGTTTTTTTTTCTTTCTTTCTGACAACTTGTCAGCGACTGGAAAGCCGTTGCCAATGGAACATATGTCAGCGGCTACCAGATGCTGAGAAAAGTTAAAAATATGGTCACGACGCTTAGATCTACTAACAAAAATGGTTTAAGGTAGTGGTTTCAGCCACTGATAAAGGTACATATGTTCGCGGCTAGCACCCGTGGCCATAATATACTTATGGCCGTGGCTTACAGTCGTTGCTGTACAGTCTATGGCCGCGGCTCATAGCCGTTGCTGTACAGTCTACGGCCACGGCTGTTGTGACCACTGACAATAATACTTTATGTCCGCGACTATAAAAGTCGCGGACAAATCCTTTATATGTCAACGGTTTCAATAAACCACGGACATAAGATCTGTCCACGGACTTTTTGGCAACGGTTGTGGTAGCACTTCCTTAACCGCGACATAATATTATGTCAACGGTCTCTGAAGATTTGTTAGCGGCTTTCAACCGCTGACAAATCTTCATTCTCATGTAGTGAATTACATAAGTGTCCATGATGATTATATTACTCAAAAAAGAAATTTAGTATATGTACCCACATCATTATGTGCCAATTTAATAGTATAGTTGTATAAGAGAAGAAACACATATTATATTAGAAAATACTAAAGATAAAGGATGAAGGGTATAGGACAAGGCATTTAGTTAGGTATCACAAAAGATAGAGGTGAGGTTACCCTCTTTTCTTCCAAACACAAAAGCAAAAAGTAGGTTAACCTATTTTACACTAATGGAGTTAATTCTTCTGTTACTAATTAAACAAAAGGCCATTTAGCCTAATATAAAGTTATCTCTGGGGTTGGGCCACGTTAACCTCAACCCCTTTCCAAAGTGGAAATAGCTTGCCCATTACTTTTGTTCCTTCCAAGCTTATTCTCTTCAAAAACTACACTTCTTGCAAGTGGCTTAATGCTTTTTTTCCTTTTCCTTTTTAAAAAAAACTCGTTATCCCATCAAACAAGAAACGGTGGGATTCTGTACATAGCAGGTGGGTCTTATGGACATAGCGAGTTTACCAAAAGCAGGTGGGTCTTATTGATGTCTATCTACCTCAGGGTATAACAGCATTGTATCCAGTGGACCATAGAGAAAATCCCATGTCATGTTCCGATCACTATCCCTCTTGATTTGATCTCCACGATTTGAAACCAGTCCGAGCACTTGTGGCCTGATATATGGATGGCATTCTACATGAAACTACACTGCGTCCCAACTACTTATCTGCCTTGATTGCAATGCACCTTCTTTCGATAATCTTAGAATATTAATCAAGATCTAAGTGGTGATGAGGGGTATTTAGAGTGAAGTATCTATGAATAGCATCACCCAAGTTACAATTACCTTGGCATGCGTGGTGAGTGCATACAACAGTGCAGGTGGCAAGCATCTCGCTTAAAATCTCATTGAAAGAGCCCCATAATATTCTCAAAACTTAAAATTTGAAAAAAAGTAAAAAGAGAAGGTTCTCACCCCAGAATGCTTCCCTTGTCAAGGTAAGCTGCGTTCTAGATTGATGAGAATTGAGAAATGAGTTGTGAAGGTGAATTGCAGGGCAATTCTCCTTTGGCAGGGACTGCAGAAGCACTGGGCTACATCACCAAAGGTGAGCATGCATTGCCTCCCTGCCAAAGAAGAATCGCTCTGTTATTCTTGCTACCTCCACATCTGGGCGTACGGACGCTGGCCCTTCTCCACAGCTGAGCTCGACTGGCCTGCAATAGCACCATTGATCGCGTTTATATTGCGGAAATCGCGTCCCAGATCGATCTGGATATGCTACAGTATATTCTGGGTACAATTCTTAGGAGCTTCTTCCCACTTTCGGCCTCCGAAGGGTCCTCATTCCTTCTTTCACCATCTCCCCCAAAAGTTACATATCTTCTCCACCTCCACCAAGAGGAGCTACCCTTTGACATCTTCCACTTTTCATTTCAACCCATGCATCTTCTTTTCTCTCTACTGCCCAAGCCCACCACTTGAGGATCAGAGAAGTTAAGTTGAAACATCTACACATCAATGCAGTACTTGGAAGCTCCCTATATATGTAGGCAACGATCGCTAAAAGACATATGAGTTAAGACAACGGAATACCATATATATACCTGAACCGTAGATATACTCCTTGCCAAGAAAAAGACACCGTAGATAATAGATATATATGTTGGGGATGTGTATTCAAAGCACTTCCTCAATCTACACTGTCTACCCACAATTACATCTATTGCGCAGTAAATGACATCTCAAACAATCAAATCAACAGATGGTAAAGGAATAAGTGTGAATGGAGTAAGAGGAAATCATCCACAATTGTACCGGCATACGTATCCTTCCGCGCGCGGCGTCCAACTTCCGCAAAGGGAATCTCATTTGTATACCTACACTTGCATGCATGCTCTTGCAGCTGCCATCGAGAGCCACAAGAATTAAACTTGCGCTTGGAACATGGAGCTGCCAGCATAGCACGGTACAGAGAACATTCTCTGGTAGCTTCTCCACTGGTGTCCTTATCGCTGTCCCCGCTGGCTGGACAGGATTCGGAAATGACAACTACGTACCTCCAGCTTCCAGCGCCAGTATACTGTTCTAGACACAGCTTCTCCTCGGGAATGAACGTTAACACTAAAGCCAACTAAAGGTCCGTTGTTTGAATGTAAAATCTCTTTAAAAAAAGTTTTTCAGAGATAAATTTTATTTTTAGATCATTTGGTATCCTAAAAAATAAATCTGAAAAATATTATCCCGAAAGTTCCGAATTTAATTTGGCATCCGCAATAAAACGCGGAGGCCATTTTCCGGGTTCACGCTGCATGCTGCGCCCGTTCAGATTCTACGGTGACAATTTTTTAGTCACTGTTCATTCAAACTTGCAATTTTATTTTCTTTCCACTGATTTAAGTAGTCTTTGTCAAATTTAATTATTTTTCATTAGTTAATTTGATTTTTATTTTTATTAAAATATAGTAGAATACTATTTATTCTCATTATGTTTTTATTTTATTTCTCCTACTTTAAATTATCTTTGTCAAAGTTATTTATTTTTTATTAATTATCTTATTTTTAAAAAAATATTAAAATAAAATAAAAATAAAATAAAAAAATTGATGAATAGCATTAATACACAAGGAGTACGTGTGATTCTATCTCATTTGAATGGATCATAAGATTCATACCCTTCCATACAATTTTGTAGTAAAACTTTACATTTAATGTTATTGACATTTCATTTTTTTTCTCTATTTACATAAATAACTAATAAAAATATTTACCTGACAATCAAATGAACAATTAAATTTTCATTTTCATGGAAAAATTATTATATGGAAAATTATTTCCTATTAAACTATTTTAACATACAACCAAATAAACTCTAAACTAGGATTAGGATTGTGGGAGATATAGAAACGGGATAGTTTGCTGGCCCTGGCGGTTCTCTGAACAATGCCGGAAGCTCCTCAGACTACGCGAACTTTCCACTGTACGACATCGATAGAATATGCTAGGGCACATATGTGATGGGTGCAGAGGGATTTCGTCGAGCATATCCGTAGCTTCACCAGACCTCTTAAATAGTGGACGACGACCATACCTCGGATGCTCGTGGCGGTGACGTCCAAGTGCATGCCGAGGTGGATTACAGGGCGATTTCTCCTTTGGCAGTTGGTTCACTGCGTGCTGCTCACCATCTGCTCACCTGGGCCGAAATTATCAAGTGGCTACGCGGTGAGCCGAGTGCCAAAGGAGATTTGCCCAGCAATGTGCCTCCACACAGCAGCCAATTCCAGGAACAAGAGTTAGAGAAGTTAATCTTTGAACTTCCTACGTTGGAGAAGAGACCGCACTCTCCATGAAAAGAAAGGCTAGAAGCATGCTATGTGTGCATGTCACGAATACTTGCCATGACGGAGGTGACGAATTAATCCCATCATCTTTTAATCCTTTACATGTATAGTGCATGAACCATCTTAGTCGACCGAAGACCTAACCCCATCATATTTGTGAACGGTACTATTGTATGTTTCATGCATTTGTTCATGTCTTCCTTCGTCCTATGCCAAAAGATTCTTGAGCCCTCGTGGAGCGAAGATCATCAAGTTCGGGAGTACATGTATGGCCATGCATACATATGTCATCTCAGATAGAGCTGTTAGTTTTAGGTGGACAACAAATCAATCTGATATTATATCATTTTATTCAGTTATTAATAAAATGGTTTTGTTTATTATTTTACTATGTTGGTATTATAATAAAGTTCATGAACATGTACAATAGTGGAGTAGACTATGATGTGTGATCAAACTAATAAGACTACTCACTCAATAAACACATATTCTAAATGTTCATATTCGGTGGATACTTGAGAAAGACATCAGATATCCAGTTAGAATAGTATTGTTTACTCCCGCTCATATGATGAGGATGACTGATCTCATAGTCATGTGTGTGGAGACACTAAGGAGAAACAATAGGTGCTCTTTAGAGAAAGATTTCATTGAACTGATCCAATAGAATCATTGGATGGTATTGTACCTATAAACTGTCAACCAGAAAGATTCGATTGTCACAATTGTGTAGATGATCTTTAGACCTGAGACACCAAAGACACCTTGTTGGTGGACTTCTGTGTTTTGAGCTTGGTCTAAGAATCTCTATCCAAGAGATTCCAAATAGTCAAAGTTCGGACACAGCGGAAGACCTTCGAAAGGGATTGAGTGGTCAACAAGGGATCATTTGCCCTCCGTACACAGAGGGAGAATACTCAAGGGAACGATGTAATGGAGTCCCTGGCCAGGGCAGACAAAATAAAAAAAGGAGTTTTTGATGTTAATCTAAAGCATCGGATCCCAGTAGGACAACAAGTTGGGATTTGACAGTATACCATATCCTAAGTTGTTCCAAGAGTATTGTGCAAATGAGAGATTATATCTACACGGCAACTAATGACGGAAAGGTTCCTAGTGAGGGTTGCAGAACCCCAATACCTTTCGGGTTCACATGGTGTTGCTTGGCACCCAACGTGTTCGGAGGCCCAGCTGAGTCGGCTAGATAAAGTTGATTCAGATTATTAATTAGCTAATATGAGATATTAACTAATTAATCAAGTTTGTAAGTGTTACAAGTTTATTAGGCCATTAACTTAATTGGTACTTGGGCCTAGAGGGTCACACGCAATAGGTTTTTAGGCGACGGTCTAAATATATAAAGATCATGGGTTTTTGTGAAAAATTACCATCTTTATATAACGATGTGGTGGGACAACCCTAGCTAGGCATCAGGGCTCCACATGTCCGCCTCTCTCTCTCTCTCTCTCTCTCTCTCTCTCTCACGTATGTCGTGGAGATCGGCACAGATCCAAGTTCTCTCTTCGAACATTGCAGAACCCGAGGGAGCGGACGTGGATTGTCGTGAGGAAGACCGCGTGGACACCGCTAGAGGCCGGACGGCTGAACGACTTGTGGCATAACCTCCACAGAATCGTACGAACGTGGATCCGATTCCGCGCAATGTGATTTTGATTACCCGATAGTCTGGTTTGCGAATCCTAAAATGGATCGAGATCAAGTTTTAAATCTCTTCTTTCCTTTTTGGATTGGATTTGGCGTAGAGATCACAACAAATAAAAAATTAAAAAAATGGGGGAAGGTCGCCATTGCGGCGAACTCATCCGGCACTGCCGGATGGGCGCCATGGCGCCACACCGCCGCCAGACTGGGTCCGCACGGAGGTGGCCCCCTTCGGCGGGGGCTTCCCCGGGCTATGCCCGCGGGGAAGGCCGGCGCGTGCGCGCCACCGCAGCTAGGGTTTCCCTTGCTGCGGGCGAGCGCACAAGGGCCGAACGGCCCAGCGCACGCCGCGCGCGGGCCATGCTGGCTCCCCCTGGCGAACCAGGTCTGGCATGACCCGGGCGGCCCAGCACAGGCCGTGACCTGCTAGGTGGGTGGGTCAGGCGTGCCTGACTAGCTAGTAGGTTCCCATTTTTTTAAAATTTAATTAAAAAAAACTTGGGAGTCAATTATTCTGAAAGTAATAATTTAATTATTAAATTATTTATTTTAGAAATTCTTTTGCATGGAATAACCCTTTAATCAAATGATTTTAGATTGCATGCTCATGCTTTTATTATTATAGTTTTGTAATGGAGATTAAAGCATGTTAAAAAGTTATTTTTCAAAATTATCAAATAATCCAATTTTGATTGGACCTAGATTTGTGAAACAAAAATTATATATTTTCAACTTTTATTTAGCCATATGATGTGCTCTTCCATGTGTGGAATGAATAAAAGTTTATATGGTCATAGATGTTTGCTCTATCTTGTCATGGGATGATGTGATTGGTTTTAATTTATATGTGAATGTGAGAAATGTGTAAATTAATGGTTAATTTGAGGTTTGCGAACCTCCTCTCTCTCTCACATTCCAATGTATTTCTATCTCCCTCTCAGGATGTATTCGCCATAAGGCTTCTTCTTATACAAAATGTACATGCAATTTTTATTTGATGTAATTTTGTTCGTGAGGAACGTTAGATGGCGAGGATGATCCGCTACTGCAACAAAAGAAGGCGTTGGAACAAGTTCACTAATGCTAATGTGTTTGTAGGTTTACCAATATAAGTGTTATATTGGTATTGAAGCGGTAGTTTGACTGTTTTGGCTCCAGTCAAGCTTATGCAATATCTATGACCACACTAATTTTGTATGGGATGCAAAATTCTTTTTTATGATGTCCTAGATTATAGTATTTTGTAATATTATGGAATATATATATATATATATATATATATATATATATATATATATATATATATATATGCTACCACCTAGGACGAGACCAAGATAAAATATTTCAAATTCCTCTTTCAAAATTCTAAGCCGTAGCGCATATATTTTAGATATAGTTGCGTGGTCCTCCATCGTAATAGTTTTATGACTTAAATTACATTTGGGTGGGTTTGTTGTGCTATCCACAAGGCCCACTTAATTGTGAAATAAGTTTTAAACTATTGCATATAGATGGATGTAAACAAGGTAGAGGCACGGTGTAGTTTTGTTGTGCTATCCATAAGGGCTACACTCTAATCTATCCTCGTTAAGTAACAATGGTAAAGCTTAGACCGCACTTTATGGCTTGTTGTGCTATCCACAAGGTCATTAAAGATGCGGGGACCAAATTATGATCAGATATTGCAAAGGGTTGCAAGTCCCATGAGATGGGTGCTCTCTATTCGTGTCATGGCTTGTTGTGCTATACACAAAGTCATGGTATGAATCATTGAGATTCTGATCCCCACTAGAAGATTGTCGGCATCTCCTGTTTTGCATATTTGAGGGATGTGCAGTTCATTGAAAAATAGTGGGAGTTTAAACTAGATTAAAGACCATATCTTGTTTTTAAATAATAACTGAACATCTGCTAATTATATTTCTTTTATCTCCTGTAGGCTAAAATGTCATCAGGAAATCCGTTACGTGGCATATTGGATGTCAATTGTTTGACAGGCCCTAATTATTCTGATTGGCTTAGAAACTTGAAGATTGTCCTCAGGTCTGAGCAAATCACCTATGTCTTGGATAGTGAGGCCCCTGCTGAGCTGGCATCAAATGCCCTTAAAGGAGAGATGATTGAGTATGAGAAGTGGAAGGAAGATTCCACCATGGCACAATGCTACATGCTTGCCTCAATGAGTAATGAGTTGCAGAGGCAGCATGAAGACATGGATGCCAAAGCCATCTTACTCCATTTGAAGGAGCTATTTGCTGAGCAGAGTATAACTGAAAGATATGAGATATCTAAAAGTTTGTTCAAAGCAAGGATGGCTGAGGGATCTTCAGTACAGACTCATGTATTGAAGATGATAGAGGGGATTGAGAGGTTAGCAGTGCTGGGGGTTGAACTCCCCAAGGAAATGAGCACAGACCTCATCTTGCAATCACTTTCAGACTCATACTCTCAGTTCATTATTAACTTTAACATGAACAAGATTCAGGTCACTTTAGCTGAGTTGCTTAACATGCTCAAGACTACTGAGGGAAACCTTCAGAAGGAAAAACCTTAAGTCCTTTTTGTTGGTAAGACCAACAGAAAGAGGAAGGCAGTTCAATCCTTTAAGAAAGGAAATCAAAAGAAGCATGTTAAGACAAAGCCAACTCAGAAGAAAAAGAAGGACACATAAGATGAAAAGGACGAGTGCTTCTATTGTCACCAGAAAGGTCACTGGAAGAGGAATTGTAGGCAATACCTCAAGGACAAAGCTCATGGCACAGTGAATCAAGATGAAGCTTCAGGTATCTATATGATAGAGTTACACTTGTCAGTTAGAGATTCTACATCATGGGTATTAGATACTGGATGTGCTTCTCATATTTGCAATGATGTGCAGGTGCTGACAAGTAGAAGGAAGCTGACCAAGAATGAGGTGGAGTTAAGGCTAGGAAATGGCGCAAAGGTTGCGACAAGCTCTGTGGGGACAGTGAATCTTAAGCTCCCATTTGGAGATGTTCTATCTTTAGAAAATTATTATTATGTTCCTAGCATAATAAAGAACATCATTTATGTTTCATGTTTAGACAAAGTTGGATATACGTTGACAATAAAGAACAAATGTTGTTCCATTTATCTCAGTAATAATTTGATTGCTACTGCGAGTATGGTCATTGGTTTATATCTATTGGATGTTTCTTATCAAGATTTTCATCTTGATATGGATCTTAAGAGGAGTAAGAATAGTGTGAATCAATCCTACTTGTGGCATTGTAGGCTTGGACATATTGGCGAAGGTGGACTCCAAAAGTTGCATAATAATGGATATTTGAGTACATTTGATTATGAATCATTTGAAACTTGTGAGTCTTGCCTCATGGGTAAAATGGCTAAATCTCCATTTACTGGACATGGAGAACGCGCCAAGGAGATATTAGAGCTTATACATTAAGATGTATGTGGCCCTATGTCTACCCAAGCTAAGGGTGGCTTCTCATACTTCATTACCTTCATTAATGATTTCTCTAGATTCAGATATGTGTACTTGATGAAATACAAATCAGAAGCTTTTGAGAAGATCAAAGAATTTAAAATTGAAGTAGAGAAGCAAATAGGAAAGAGTATTAAGACTCATCGATCAGATCGAGGAGGAGAATACTTAAGTACACAATTCACACAGTTCATGAAGGATAATGGTATCCTATCTCAGCTTACCCCTCCTTATACACCACAAATGAATGACGTATCAAAAAGGAGAAATCACACATTGTTAGACATGGTGCGATCCATGATGAGCTTTCCAGAATTACCAGTGTCTCTCTGGGGATATGCACTTGAGACAACTGCTTACTTGTTGAACAAGTTGCCTAATAAGTCTGTGGCCCCTACACCATATGAGATATGGAAGGGCAGAAAACCAGATTTTAAGCATGTTAAAGTCTGGGGTTGTCCAGCCCATGTAAAGAGGCACGATCGGAATAAACTAGAATCTAGGACACATAAGTGTAGATTTGTTGGATATCCAAAGGAGACGTTTGGATATTACTTTTACTGTCCTGAGGAACAAAAAGTGATTGTTGCCAGGAGAGCTATATTTTTGGAGGAGGAATATCTTCTTCAAGAAGATAGTGGGAGTAAAGTAGTACTGGAAGAGGTTCCAGATCCACAAGTCAACACTGCCTCTGAGAATGAGGTGTTAGTTCGTGATCCTATTGATGTATACACTAATGAACCACGCAAGTCAGGTAGAGTGACGAAGTTACCAGCACGATATGTGGGACATATTGATGGAGGTGACTCGAAAGTAGCCTACCAAGAGGATGATGATCCTATGACTTACCTGGAGGCCATTGAAGGCCCAAAAGCTGGGAAATGGCAGGAGGCTATGAACTAAGAGATACAGTCCATGTACAATAACCAAGTTTGGAACTTAGTTGATGTACCTAAGGGTATTGTACCCATAGGGTGCAAGTGGATCTTTAAGAAAAAGATCGGTGCTGATGGACAAATTGATACCTACAAGGCGAGACTGGTGGCGAAAGGTTATCGTCAAAGACCAGGAGTTGACTATGATAAAATGTTTTCCCCAGTTGCATGGTAAAATCAATTAGAGTTCTTCTTGCTATAGTTGCACACTATGATTATGAAATCTGGCAAATAAATGTGAAAACCGCCTTCCTTAATGGGAACCTTGAGGAAGAGGTGTATATGATACAACCAGAGGGTTACACATCTAAGGAGTTTCCAAACAAAGTGTTCAAGCTACAGAGATCCATATATGGATTAAAACAAGCCTCCAGGAGCTGGAACATAAGATTTGACGAGGCTATTAAATCTTATGACTTAATTCATTTAGAATGAGGATGAACCTTGTGTGTACAAGAAAACAAGTGGGAGTGCTGTCACCTTTCTACTTCTAAACGTAGATGACATTCTACTCATTGGAAATGATGTGGCAATGTTATCCTCTGTAAAGATCTGGCTGTCAAATAACTTCTCCATGAAAGATTTGGGAGAAGCATCCTATATATTGGGAATACGGATGTATAGAGATAGATAAAAAAGGATGCTTGGTTTAACCCAATCTATGTATATAGATACCATTGTCAAAAGATTTGGCATGGAGAATTCCAAAAGAGGACTCATACCAGTGAGACATGGAATTCATCTGTAAGACCCTCGAATTTCTGTCGCATTATTTGTATTTGTGTGTGTATATTTGTGCTTGTGTATGTATATACATATTTACGTACGTATTAATTAGTACAATTACGTGTGCATGTGTTTATACTAGATGTAAATAATGCATGTATTGAATGGTGATAGTATGGATACACTACCATATACATATTGCATGTATATATGCATGGCATGCATAGTTTTCTGCATGTTTTACACTTCTGGCCGAAGGCCCTATTGGCGTCAACCCCTAGCCGCCTATGAGGTGTCCGCGTCCACCCATGGACGCCAACACTAATCCTGGCGTCTAACGATGTGGACGCCTATTTCTCTGACCTGCATGCGTTGCAGAGCCAGAAATTCCGGAAACAAAGAAGCTCACCCATTGGGGAGCTGTCCCCATCAGCTCTGAGAGCCATCTTGTCACCTTGTGAGTGGGAGAGAGGCCTCTCCCATATGTTGAACCCGGATCTGCCTTCCCCAACCCTCTCTTCACCCTTTGCAAGAGAGAAACAAGAGGAGAAAAACCCTAGAGGAAGCTGTGAGAAAACCCCCACTTTGCACCCAAAGATCTGACCCTCTGAAGCTGGATCCGGCCATCTTCCACGACAAGAAGCTAGCTGGAGTGAAGGAGAAGACTTCCCCGGCCGTACCTTGGAGCCATCTTCATCCAAGAGCCCGGAGGAAGGAGATCTTGGAGGACATTCTGCACTTCTTGGGACAGCCCAAGGAGAGCTTCTCCGAGCATTTAGATCCATTGGAGCAATTTCTAAAAGGCAAGTGACCCTACCATAAGGTTCTCGTATGAGTCTAGGATGGTTTTTCAATTTTTATGAATTTTCCCTCGAGTCCTAGACCCTCAGATTCACCCTATCTTGAGAGCTCGGGTCTGTGTTCTGCACAGACCTGCATTAACGCCAAGGTCCCTGAACGCTGAGATCATGATTGGCGTCCATCGACCATGCCGCTGAAACTAAGTTAGCGGCCAGAGACCGCCTCCGAGTTCATCTGGACAGAACAGTAAACTGTTCTGCCCTCTTATACAATTATTTTCGATGGGTTTTCCGTGATGAGGATATATGGTAACCCTATACACTATGTATACTGGTAAATGTGGTGTGTGGATGTGTTATGATGTGTGGTGGTGAATGTTAAAGATTATCATCCCATGAAATTTCAAGCATGATTGTTGATGGTTCTTGCCAATCCATGTTTTATGATTAGGACTAGTCTGAGTGCCCTAAGTTTTGTCAGATCATGAAGTTAGTGGATCAGTGTATGTGTACTCAAATTTCGATAAATTGTCCATGCTTGCATAAATTGCTATTAATTTCGGTTCGGTAAATAAAAAGGCATGCAAGAAAGAATTATTGTGATCGATCTATGGTTGTATGATTTAGGGTAATTCTGTATTTTCAGATCATGCATATAACAGTAGTCTCTGTTCAGACAGTAAGTGGCAAAAATGTATGATGGTGTTTAGCTCCATGTCAACTTAAATTATGAATAGCATGCTAAATAGGTATTTGATTTTCTGTAAATTCCATTTAGCTCAGAAAAATCTGAAAAATTGAATGTATGATCTTGAACCCGAAAATAGCATGTGGTTAAATTTTCAGGTCATTTGGACCAGTATATAAGGAGTTATGCATTTTTCCATGTGAAATGTAAAGATTTATGCATGCAATCGTAAAGTGATTAGATATCGTTAAACCCAACTTGATTGGTGAATTTACTGTGTGTTAAACTCCTAAAATTTGTAGTATCATGTCAGGAAAACAGAGATATGCATGTGAGTGAGAAAGTGAATGAGATGAAAAGTGTCATGTGTAAAACTATGTGTAAAATCGGTAAAATGTGTAAATATGTAACTGTGCCATTGTGACACTGCTTCCGTAGAGGGCAGTGGAACTGTATCAGGGAAAAGTCCCCCTGAGAAAGTTCAATGTGTAAGTGACCCTAAGGGCATTAGGGGGAAATCCTGGAGGTGGACAAGTACCACTGGTTAGGGTGGAGACTTGTTCTCCCGGTCTGCGCAGTCCAAGAGTCGCCATTGAAATGCCTAGATGGCGTCTATGTGTAATGTGATGTGTATATGTCCTTCTTTGGTGGTTTGGACTATGTGTCATGGCACCTAAAATGTGAATGTGTAATGTGTAATGTGTATTTGTTCATGTGTTAATGTGTAAGTGAACAATGTGAAATGTGTATGTGCAAAGTGTAACCATGTGAATTGGAAACTTGTGTAAAGAAAATGTGAAACTAAAAATGTGAGAATATGACATTGAAATCCATGTGAGACAAATCTGAAACCATGTGAAATCAGAAATTTTATGTTGTTATCATCATGTTTATATGTGCGAAAATGTCTAGAATCCATGTTAGGGATAATTGGTGAGCACGTGTACAAATTAGCATGATTGGTTGTTCACATGGTATGTTTTAAACAACATTGTAGCTCTCAGTGTAGGTTTACAGCCATTAAACCATGTGAAACCAGCAACTTAAAGCATGTGAAAATGTCTATGTATGTGTTTAAAAACATGTAAGATCCATACTAGTTGTGTTTTCCCCTTCATATATGCACAGTGTTCATGTTGGTAGCTCTCATGTCTTGGTTCTTTAAAGGCGAAATTTCACAAGTAAATGGAATAGAGAGCATGTGATAGGTAAGTTTTATTCTTAGAAATCAAAAACATGATCCATGTATTAAATTGTAGAACTTTCATGATAGGTTGCAACTTTCAAATGACTAGCATGCCATGTGTTGAAATTTGTGAATGTGCATGTAGAAACCGCTATGACTTATACGTGTACGTTATGAGTAGTGTTGCTTGCTGAGTCTTTAAGACTCACTCCTTGCTTCGGCGTACAGGTATAGACGGTGACGAGACTCTCGTGGAGGAGACGGTAGAGACGGACTCCGAGCGCGGAGTTTAGATTGTTGGAGCAGTGTACCCTTTTGTGCTTTCATAGTATGTAAAAGTGACATTGTATTAGAAATCATGAGAAGATTGTATAAGTGTGGACATTGTGTACTTAATTTTCAGCAATTTAAATTATGTGAACTTTAAGTTCTTTAATGTTAATTGCAAATTTCATGTATGTTAAATGTGGATGATGAATGAATGAAGACAGTTGTCTTTTACTTCCGCTACTCTGTCGTATATTCGCGTGTATCTCAGCTGTTTGTATCGTTTGGGTAAATGTCCCACTGTGAGGACTCCCGCTATAACGACGTGGGTTGGTATAACCGTACCGGTATAATGAGGGCCGTCACAGAGATTGGTATCAGAGCGACTGGTTGAGATTGCACATGAATATACCTAAGTCATCATCCCCATTGCATGCTAAGTATGTCCACATGTGTAGAAAACGCTAATAAGAAGTGAAAGATAGATAAGAAAATGATTAGAAAACTTAGTAACCTAGCTCTAATGGTGGCTGAAATTTTATCACAGCCATGGCTTCGAGAGGTAGGCATGGTGGAGCGTCGGCCCGTGAGGACGAGCCGCGACGTGACGAGCGGGCGGAGCAGCAGGCCCCGGCACCGCCAGGTCCTGTACTTCCCCCACCGCCGCCTGTGGATTACGGGGTATTCATGCAAGGTCTGGTGCAAGCCATGCAGACGCAGGCTCATACCCAGGCAGCACTCCAGGCACAGTTGGAGGCCCAGGTAGAATAATGAAACAAGTAGTAGTTGCTATTTAAATTGCATGATATTGTGTTTATTGTGTATTGCTTATTGTTTAATGTAGCAGGCTCAGGCACCAACTCTGGACCATGGTGGACCTCCCATCATGGAGCGATTCAAGAGGATGACCCCACCCTCTTTTAAGGGGGAGAGTGATCCATTAATGGCAGAAAGTTGGTTAAGGGAGACAGAGAAAATCTTCCGAGCCATCAGGTGCCCTGATGAGGATAAGGTGACATTAGCCACCTACATGCTACAGGAGAGAGCGGATGTATGGTGGTCCTCCCTACTATGTACACGCTTTGAGGACGGAGCAGTAGACGTGGCTTGGGACGCATTCGTGAGGCTCTTTCGAGCCAAGTTCGTCCCAGAGCATATCCAGGACAAGATGGAGTAGGAATTTCTCTCCCTGACGCAAGGCTCCATGACCGTGCTGGAATACGAGGGAAGGTTTTATGAACTTTCTAAGTATGTACCGCATATCGTAGAAGATGAGCGCAGGAAGATGAAGAAATTCGTGATGGGACTCAAGCCAACACTGCGGACGAGACTCGTGGCGTTTGACCACCGCACGTTGGACGAGGCCCTCAGTGCTGCCTGCAGGCAGGAGGGAGAAATGGAGCAATATCTGGAGGAAAAGAAGGCTTCGTAGAAAAGGCCTGCAGCGACGTTCCAGCGGCAGGATAAGAAGAAAACGGTGTACCAGACACCGCAGCGATCCGTGACAGTCAACAACTCTCATGTACCTTCTGTACGTTCCCCTGGTGTGAAGAAAGAGTGTCCCCATTGCGGGAAGACACATTGTGGTTCCGAGTGTTGGTTGGTAGCGGGTAGATGCTTGAAGTGCGGGAGCAGCGACCACAAGATCAAAGATTGCCCAAGACTTCAACAGGGAGCTCAGCGTGGAGCGCCAGCCCCAGCAGTAGCGGCAGCCGCGCCAGCTACAGGAAGACCAGGAAGGCCTCGAGCCCCAGCTCGAGTGTTTGCTTTAGCTAACGAGGACGCCGAGCAGGCGGAGCATGTCACCGAAGGTACGATTTTGCTTTTAGGTGCGCACGCTCGGGTTTTGTTTGATACGGGTGCTACTCACTCGTTCATTTCTGAGCAGTTCGCTAGGCAGTTAGCCCTAGAGTCAGGCATAGAGTCTGAGGATTTAGAGGTCCCTTTGTCTGTGCACACCCTGCGGGTACGGTATCGACTAGGAAGTGCATTCCGTCGTTACCTATGTGCATCGAGGATAGAATCCTAGATGGGTGTTTCTTCTTGCTAAAAATGAAGGACTATGATGCTATTCTTGGTCTGGATTGGCTAGAGGAGCACTATGCATTAGTGGATTGTCGTCGGAAGAGGATTGTTTTCCGCATTCCTGGTGAGGACGAGTTCTCTCATCCCTTGCCAAGGAACTTGGCTGGAAAGTTAGTCATCTCTGCCATGAAGGCGATGTGCATGGTAAACAAGGGTTGTGACACTTTTCTTGCCAGCGTGGTATTAGTGCCAGAGGCTGATGAGTCACTTATTCTTGCGGAGATTGAGGTAGTGCAGTATTTTCCAGATGTCTTTCCTGATGACTTGTCTGGATTGCCACCGGATAGAGAGATAGAGTTTACTATAGAGTTGCTTCCGGGCACCTCTCCTATCTCGAAGGCTCCATATTGGATGGCACCTGCGGAGTTAGCCGAGTTGAGGAGGCAGTTGCAGGAGTTGCTTGATAAGGGATTTATTCACCCTAGTGTTTCCCCTTGGGGCGCACCTGTGTTATTCGTCAAGAAGAAAGAAAGGTCACTTAGGTTGTGTATTGACTATAGGAAGTTGAACCAAGTGACTGTGAAGAACAGGTATCCCTTACCTCGTGTTGATGACTTGTTTGACTAGTTGCGAGATGCATCAGTCTTTTCTAAGATTAACATGCGATCTGGTTATCATCAGTTGAGGATTCGGAGTGAGGATGTGTCCAAGACGGCATTTAGAACCTGTTATGGACATTATGAGTTCTTGGTCCTTCCTTTCAGATTGACCAACACCCCTGCAGCGTTTATGGATCTCATGAACCGGGTGTTTAGGCCGTATTTAGATAGCTTTGTCGTAGTGTTTATTGACGATGTGTTGGTCTATTCTCCGGATGAGGCCACCCACCGTCAGCATTTGAGGTTAGTGTTAGAGGTTCTTCGTGAGCACAAGCTGTATGCAAAATTCAGCAAGTGCGATTTTTGGTTGCGCGAGGTTCATTTCCTCGGGCATGTTATCTCCGGCGCTGGTGTTGCAGTTGATCCAGCGAAGGTCCAGGCAGTTATGGATTGGGAGGTTCCCAAGACCCTTCGGAGATTCGTAGTTTTATTGGGTTAGCTGGTTACTATCGACGATTCATTGAGGGTTTCTCATCCATCGCCGCCCCCTTGACAAAGCTAACCAGGAAGGGTGAGAGGTTTGTATGGTCTGAGGCATGTGAGCGTAGCTTCCAGCTATTGAAGGCTAAGCTTACTTCTGCTCCGGTATTGGTATTGCCTAGTGGTCTAGAGGGCTTTGCCATTTATACGGATGCGTCTCAGATTGGTTTAGGCTGTGTGCTCATGCAGCAAGACAGGGTAGTGGCTTATGCTTCTCGTCAGTTAAAGGAGCATGAGAAGAACTATCCGACTCATGATTTGGAGCTTGCAGCAGTGGTTCATGCACTAAAGATCTGGAGGCACTATCTTTATGGTGTCAGATTTGAGGTGTTTACCGACCACAAGAGCTTGAAGTATCTTTTCTCCCAAAAGGAATTAAACCTGAGGCAGAGAAGATGGATTGAGTTCTTGAAGGACTATGACTTCGACCTTCAGTATCACCCTGGAAAGGCGAATGTCGTAGCGGATGCTCTTAGTAGAAAGAGGTCTTCGCTCCAGCAGGATTGGAAGATGTTGGAGGATGCGGCGTACTCTATGACCGAGTTAGAGCCATCGCTGTGTCAGGCTTTTGTAGCTCAGTTATCCCTTAGATCCTCTGTTTTGGATGAGGTGATCGAGCAACAGGAAGCCGACCCTAGATTGTTAGAATTAGTGGGTAAGGCGGGCATTGCTCATGATGAGGACGGTGTGATTATATTTCAGCATCGTGTTTGTGTCCCCGATTTAGTAGATGTCCGTGAGCATGTGTTAGCGGAGGCTCATAAATCGCGATTCTCTATTCATCCGGGTAACACTAAGATGTATCAAGATCTGAAAAGATCATTTTGGTGGTCCGGCATGAAGAAAGATGTTGCGGATTATGTGTCTAGATGTCTAGTATGTCAGCAAGTGAAGGCCGAGCGACAGCGACCATCCGGCCTTATGCAGAGGATGGATATCCCAGTGTGGAAGTGGGAAGCTGTCACTATAGACTTCGTTTCGGGTTTGCCTCGATCTAGAAGGGGCAATGACTCGATTTGGGTAGTTGTAGATAGATTCTCGAAGACTGCTCATTTCTTGCCTATGAAGAAGAAGCAGTCAGTAGAGAGTTTAGCTAGATTGTATGTTAGTGGTATCATTAGATTGCATGGCGTACCGAAGTCGATTATTTGGATCGAGATCCGAGATTCACTTCGAGGCTGTGGAAGGGTCTTCAGGATGCGTTAGGTTCGGAGCTGAAGCTCAGTTCGGCGTTTCATCCCCAGACCGATGGACAGTCCGAGAGACTATCCAGACGCTCGAGGATATGTTGAGAGCGTGTGTTCTGGATTGGAAGGACATTGGGAGCGTCATTTACCTCTTGTGGAGTTCGCATACAACAACAGCTTTCATGCTAGTATTGGTATGGCTCCATTCGAGGCGTTGTATGGTAGGCCCTGCAGATCTCCGTTATGTTGGGAGGAGACTGGTGATAGGCAGTTGATCGGACCGGAGTTAGTTCAGGAAACTTCGGATAAGATCCAGCTTATCAGGAAGAGGCTTGTTGCGGCACAGGATAGGAGAAGAGTTATGCCGACAACAGGAGAAAGGATTTGGAGTTCGAGGTTGGAGATCATGTCTACTTGAAGATATCGCCTACTCGTGGTTTCGTTAGATTTGGCAGGCATAGCAAGCTAAGCCCTAGATTCATTGGCCCATATGAGATTCTCAGACGTTTGGGCAGCGTGGCGTATGAGCTAGCATTACCCCCAGCTTTGGCTAGCGTTCACCAATATTCCACGTATCTATGCTCAGGAAGTATGTCCGAGATCCGTCTCATGTGATTAGTCATGAGCCAGTGGAGATCCAGCCAGATCTTTCGTATGTCGAGCAAACAGTAGCCATTCTTGACCGGAAGGTTCAGCATCTCCGGAACAAGAGTATTGCGTCGGTGAAAGTTCTCTGGCGGAACTTCTCACGAGAGGAGGCTACTTGGGAGCTTGAGGATGCGATGAAGAAGAAGTATCCCTCTTGTTTGAGTAGTGTCGTTCTAACTTCGAGGACGAAGTTTCTTTAAGGGGGAGAGGGTGTAAGACCCTCGAATTTCTGTCGCATTATTTGTATTGTGTGTGTATATTTGTGCTTGTGTATGTATATACATATTTACGTACGTATTAATTAGTACAATTACATGTGCATGTGTTTATACTAGATGTAAATAATGCATGTATTGAATGGTGATAGTATGGATACACTACCATATACATATTGCATGTATATATGCATGGCATGCATAGTTTTCTGCATGTTTTACACTTCTGGCCGAAGGCCATTGGCCCCAACCCCTAGCCGCCTTGAGGTGTCCGCGTCCACCCATGGACGCCAACACTAATCCTGGCGTCTAACGATGTGGACGCCTATTTCTCTGACCTGCATGCGTTGCAGAGCTAGAAATTCCGGAAACAAAGAAGCTCACCCATTGGGGAGCTGTCCCCATCAGCTCTGAGAGCCATCTTGTCACCTTGTGAGTGGGAGAGAGGCCTCTCCCATATGTTGAACCCGGATCTGCCTTCCCCAACCCTCTCTTCACCCTTTGCAAGAGAGAAACAAGAGGAGAAAAACCCTAGAGGAAGCTGTGAGAAAACCCCCACTTTGCACCCAAAGATCGACCCTCTGAAGCTGGATCCGGCCATCTTCCACGACAAGAAGCTAGCTGGAGTGAAGGAGAAGACTTCCCCGGCCGTACCTTGGAGCCATCTTCATCCAAGAGCCCGGAGGAAGGAGATCTTGGAGGACATTCTGCACTTCTTGGGACAGCCCAAGGAGAGCTTCTCCGAGCATTTAGATCCATTGGAGCAATTTCTAAAGGCAAGTGACCCTACCATAAGGTTCTCGTATGAGTCTAGGATGGTTTTTCAATTTTTATGAATTTTCCCTCGAGTCCTAGACCCTCAGATTCACCCTATCTTGAGAGCTCGGGTCTGTGTTCTGCACAGACCTGCATTAACGCCAAGGTCCCTGAACGCTGAGATCATGATTGGCGTCCATCGACCATGCCGCTGAACTGAGTTAGCGGCCAGAGACCGCCACCGAGTTCATCTGGACAGAATAGTAAACTATTCTGCCCTCTTATACGATTATTTTCGATGGGTTTTCCGTGATGAGGATATATGGTAACCCTATACACTATGTATACTGGTAAATGTGGTGTGTGGATGTGTTATGATGTGTGGTGGTGAATGTTAAAGATTATCTCCCATGAAATTTCAAGCATGATTGTTGATGGTTCTTGCCAATCCATGTTTATGATTAGGACTAGTCTGAGTGCCCTAAGTTTTGTCAGATCATGAAGTTAGTGGATCAGTGTATGTGTACTCAAATTTCGATACATTGTCCATGCTTGCATAAATTGCTATTAATTTCGGTTCGGTAAATAAAAAGGCATGCAAGAAAGAATTATTGTGATCGATCTATGGTTGTATGATTTAGGGTAATTCTGTATTTTCAGATCATGCATATAACAGTAGTCTCTGTTCAGACAGTAAGTGGCAAAAATGTATGATGGTGTTTAGCTCCATGTCAACTTAAATTATGAATAGCATGCTAAATAGGTATTGATTTTCTGTAAATTCCATTTAGCTCAGAAAAATATGAAAAATTGAATGTATGATCTTGAACCCGAAAATAGCATGTGGTTAAATTTTCAGGTCATTTGGACCAGTATATAAGGAGTTATGCATTTTCCATGTGAAATGTAAAGATTTATGCATGCAATCGTAAAGTGATTAGATATCGTTAAACCCAACCTGATTGGTGAATTTACTGTGTCTTAAACTCCTGAAATCTGTAGTGTCATGTCAGGAAAATAGAGATATGCATGTGAGTGAGAAAGTGAATGAGATGAAAAGTGTCATGTGTAAAACTATGTGTAAAATCGGTAAAATGTGTAAATGTGTAACTGTGCCAATGTGACACTGCTTCCGTAGAGGGCAGTGGAACTGTATCAGGGAAAAGTCCCCCTGAGAAAGTTCAATGTGTAAGTGACCCTAAGGGCATTAGGGGAAAATCCTAGAGGTGGACAAGTACCACTGGTTGGGTGGAGACTTGTTCTCCCGGTCTGCGCAGTCCAAGAGTCGCCATTGAAATGCCTAGATGGCGTCTATGTGTAATGTGATGTGTATATGTCCTTCTTTGGTGGTTTGGACTATGTGTCACGGCACCTAAAATGTGAATGTGTAATGTGTAATGTGTATTTGTTCATGTGTTAATGTGTAAGTGAACAATGTGAAATGTGTATGTGCAAAGTGCAACCATATGAATTGGAAACTTGTGTAAAGAAAATATGAAACTAAAAATGTGAGAATATGACATTGAAATCCATGTGAGACAAATCTGAAACCATGTGAAATCAGAAATTTTATGTTGTTATCATCATGTTTATATGTGCGAAAATGTCTAGAATCCATGTTAGGGATAATTGGTGAGCACGTGTACAAATTAGCATGATTGGTTGTTCACATGGTATGTTTTAAACAACATGTAGCTCTCAGTGTAGGTTTACAGCCATTAAACCATGTGAAACCAGCAACTTAAAGCATGTGAAAATGTCTATGTATGTGTTTAAAAACATGTAAGATCCATACTAGTTGTGTTTTCCCTTCATATATGCACAGTGTTCATGTTGGTAGCTCTCATGTCTTGGTTCTTTAAAGGCGAAAATTTCACAAGTAAATGGAATAGAGAGCATGTGATAGGTAAGTTTTATTCTTAGAAATCCAAAAACATGATCCATGTATTAAATTGTAGAACTTTCATGATAGGTTGCAACTTTCAAATGACTAGCATGCCATGTGTTGAAATTTGTGAATGTGCATGTAGAAACCGCTATGACTTATACGTGTACGTTATGAGTAGTGTTGCTTGCTGAGTCTTTAAGACTCACTCCTTGCTTCGGCGTACAGGTATAGACGGTGACGAGACTCTCGTGGAGGAGACGGTAGAGACGGACTCCGAGCGCGGAGTTTAGATTGTTGGAGCAGTGTACCCCTTTTGTGCTTTCATAGTATGTAAAAGTGACATTGTATTAGAAATCATGAGAAAGATTGTATAAGTGTGGACATTGTGTACTTAATTTTCAGCAATTTAAATTATGTGAACTTTAAGTTCTTTAATGTTAATTGCAAATTTCATGTATGTTAAATGTGGATGATGAATGAATGAAGACAGTTGTCTTTTACTTCCGCTACTCTGTCGTATATTCGCGTGTATCTCAGCTGTTTGTATCGTTTGGGTAAATGTCCCACTGTGAGGACTCTCGCTATACCGACGTGGGTTGGTATAACCGTACCGGTATAATGAGGGCCGTCACATCATCTCTCTAAAGAACAGTCTCCTAAGACTCCTGAAGAGAGCGCAGTCATGGATAGAGTTCCTTATGTTTCTGCCATAGGATCTATCATGTATGTCAAAAGACCTGATGTAGCTTATGCTCAAAGTGTTTCAAGCAGATTTCAGGCTAATCCAGGTCAGGAGCATTGAAAGGCTTTGAAGTGTATTCTAAGATACCTGAGAAGGAATAAGGATACATTTTTGGTTTATGGAGGAGGTGAACTAAAACACCGAGGCTTCACTGACTCGAGTTTTTCAGTCAGACCCAGATGATAGCAAGTCTACAATTGGATTTATTTTTACTATAAACGGAGGTGCGGTTTGCTGGAAGAGTTCCAAGCAAGAAACAACTGCAGATTTGACGACTGAAGCTGAGTATATTGTTGCAGCTGAATCCGCCAAGGAAGTAGTGTGGTTGAAGAAATTCATCACCGATCTTGCAGTTGTTCCTTCTATTTCAGATCCCATCCACTGTTGTGCGACAACAATGGGGCTACTGAACAAGCTAAAAAGCCGCGGTCTCATCAGAAGTCTAAGTACATTCTGAGGCGTTTCAATCTGATTAGAGAAATAATTGCCAGAGGAGATGTTTGGTGGAAAAGATTCAATCAGCGGACAATGTAGCAATCCACTAACAAAGCCTTTAGCTCAAATTGTGTTTGAGCGTCACCTGATAGCTATGGGATTAGTGCATAAAGGTGATGGCTTTAGTCCATGTGGAGATTGTTAGTCTTAGGTGGACAACAAGCCAATATGATATTGTATCATTTTGTTCAGTTATTAATAAAATGGCTTTTGTTTATTATTTTACTATGTTGGTATTATAATAAAGTCCATGAACATGTGCAATAGTGAGTAGACTATGATGTGTGATCATACTAATGAGACTACTCACTCAATAAACACATATTCTAAATGTTCCTATTCAGTGGATACCTCAGAAGGACATCAGATATCCGGTTATAATAGTATTGTTTACTCCCGCTCATATGATGAGGATGACTGATCTTATAGTCATGTGTGTGGAGACACTAAGGAGAAACAATAGGTGCTCTTTAGAGAAAGACTTCACTGAACTGATCCAATAGAATCACTAGATTCACTACAAGAAATGTAGGATATGTAGACGGCTTAAAACTATCTAGAAAACATAGAAAGCCGTCTACAAAATGTTTCGTAGATGGTCTACCAAGCCGTCAACGAAAAGTCCGTCTACGAAGCATACATAGACAGCTATGTGAAACCGTCTACGAAAGCAATTTACGTAGACGGCGGAGAGCCGTCTACAAAAGTCTTTGTAGACGGCTATGGAGCCGTCTATGTAAATTTTACGTAGACGGATTTCTGAGCCGTCTACTAAAATTTATGTAGACGGCCTGCCCACCCGTCTACATAAAGTTTAGTAGACGGTTGCAGCCGTCTACACATGTTATATATTTTTTTAAAAAAATCTAATTTTGTCATTTTCTCCTGTGGTAAATGCACATACAAATTATCACATCATAAACATCCAAAAGAAACACAATATCGCACAAACTATAACAATGTAATAATCATCATCATAAACATCCAAAAGAAATACAAAATATCTCACAAACTATACAATCTAATCATCATCATCATCATCATAATCATCAATGGACTCATCACTCCCCGACGCAGGAGAAGACATATGTGACGACTGAGCAACCAATTTCTTCATGAGGGCTTGCATCTCTAACATTTGAGTGCGTATATGCTCTAGCTCCTGGCGATCCCTGCTCCTCTCTGCAGACATCTCCTCCATCTTTTTGTTTTGATCTTGCAACTGCTGCTGCAACTGCTGCACCTGAGTGTGGCAGCCGCCTGCGGAGCTCGATCCCTCTCCCCTCCTGTACCAAGTACGCAGCGTCTCAGCCTTCCCCGCACAACGAACACGGCCAGGTCTGTCTCGTCCCATAACAGCTATGAAGGCATCCTCGGCTGAAACAGGAGCGGCATCATCACTTTGGAGAGAATGAGTCGTCATCTGTGTCATCCTCTCCTACAATTAAAAAAATATTTCATTAACAAAAAATGTTAAATTATAAACTAATTTATTAAAAATAATTTATCTAAGACAGGACTTACAAAACGATCGTTGCTTTCGTCATCAACCCACTGCTGGGTACCGTCAGGGAGGTCTTTACTTCTCCCCATCTTAAAAACCTCCATGCGATTGGGCTCACGTTGATGAGTCTTCACCTGTAAAATTAATTGTATAATCATCAAGTACGAAAAAATAATCAATAGAGATTATTAAAATTATATTTAATAAAATAAAAACTTACAAAATCATCTTTACCTGTAACAATTAATTGTAATCATGCATATTGGAGATGACAGGCGTATATAAGTATTAAAGAGATCAAAATATAAGAGTGTAAAATGTTGAAAGTGACAAATGACAGAGATAATAACCATCATTCTCATGACCCATTATTCCACAAAAGGTACAGAACCGTGGTATTCTTTCATAGGCAACTGGAAACTCATGAACTCTTTTGGTTGGGGAGCTTGACTTTGACTGCAGGATGTTGCGTTCATTTAAAAAATTTCCATCAATAAGTGATATGTTTAGTCTGGTCTCCCAAACGATGCCCCATCCTACTAAAGTTTATACCCCACCTTCTACCCTTTGGGAGCACCCCATATGGATTTGTTTACTTGTCCCTGGTTAGATTAATTAATGCCCCCTCTCTTGTGTGAGATCAAGTTAATTGTACTCCAAGGCGAAGGTCAATCCACCATCATCAATCATCCCCTCTATATTGATATGGACTAATGTTAATTTACTCGGTTTCCATTGACCAACTTAGAGCATAATTCAACTCGAAGCCATTCTTAATTTTGAAGGGCAGTCACCTATAATTAAGGATATACCCCAAGGTCAGCTAGGTGACTCGTGCACCGAAGCACACTAATCAGGTCAGCTAATCCACACAACTGTTTTATCCACATTATCTCTGAGGCCACCTATTCCCATTAAGAACATGATTAATTAGGATGGAGAGATCCAATGTTCCAACTTTGTTCTTCTTTTATTTACCCTGAGGCCTTCATCATGAATGTGTTGGGAGTTCCAAGTGGTGGGAAGGCCTTTTGTTATGGGGTCCTTTGCCATTTCCTAAGGGTGATGTTATATCCTCACACCCTTCTAAGGCACTTTGTTAACGCACTTTGCTATACCAACCAGTCAAAGTTCAGAAATCTCCAGGCCCCTGAAGGATTCCATTATTTTGATATCTTCAAAGACCCTACTATAACTAGTTGTGATGGACATTAAAAATTAATTGTATAATTATCAAGTAAGAAAAAATAATCAATAGAGATTATTAAAATTACATTCAATAAAATAAAAAACTTACGAAATCATCTTTTAATTGATAAATACTTGTACGCCCCCGCCGATACGTCATATTATGATGGGTGCGATTTTGTCTATTGCATTCGGCAATATCCTGTAAAAAAAAAGACAATACATATATTTGAATATTTGATGAAATCTCAAATAAAAAATCATAAGTACTATATGTAATTAGATCATATTATTTTACTTGCTCCTCCTTGTATTCCATTTTTGGCACATTGTTTGCCAATCTAATGGATCAACACCGGGTGGAACAGAGGCAACAGCATCTCAAAAGTCTTCCCCTTATAATGCTACAAAAAACAATTACAAAGTTATCGTTCAAATCATTATCAAGATAAAAAAAACTAAATACTTTTAAAAAATACTTACTTTCGACTTAACATCCCACGCCAACCTTTGTGCATGGCTGTCATATGTTGTAACATCTCCTTATCTGTCTGAGGAGTCCGATCCCAAGAATACCACATCTACACATATATTATCAATTAATTTAAATATCTCACAAATATACAATATTCATTTAAATATAATCTATTTACCTCGAGATCTCGAAATATCTCATTCTTGTCTCTTCAGACAATTTTGAAAAACTTTCTGCCATATTTTACAATGCAGCCTGATGACAATCCCCATACGACTTATAAAATTTGTCCCTTGCTCACCTACCCCATATCCACCGATTATTCTCACATTCCATTTATTTCCAGGCTCTAGCCTTCTCTCCGTGGCACCTCTAGAGGGACCCCGACGACCAGTCCCTCGACCCCACGATGGTGTCTCTATATAAAAACATATATACATAAAGAAAATGATTAGATTTACCAAACTAAAGTAAATATAAATTGCAATGCTACTGAATGTAAAAATATACCTGCTACAGAAGATGGAGATGCAGCAGAAGACACCCCTTGAGTGATAGGAAGAGGGGTTTGAGAAGGATGCCCTGCAACAGAGTCTTCAGATGAATGATTTTGCACGCCATCTACAGTCCGTAACCTCCTAACTCGTGATCCACTACGCGAACTCATATCTGAAAATATTTCATGCTTCATTTCCATAGAGATTACGTATAATCTATTACAACAATATACATGTACATTTGCCATACTAGTGGTATTAACTTTGGATAGTATATACATTTCAGAATTAACCATATCCTCTTTCAGTCAAGGACATCATCTCTCAAGTTTGAAAGCAAACGTGAAGGCCTGAATTGACACCATCTATTGACAATCTGGATCTTACAACAAACAGAACAAAAAATAAAGAAATAAAAATAATCAGACAAATAAAAATTACTGCTTAAAAAGGAAAAAAAATTTACTTGCCGCCAAATGATTTTTATAAGCTAATGAGTATGGAAGAATACACATATTTTTGTTTGTGTACAGAGTTCAGGGAGTGACCACGCATGAGAGCCCAATTGTTCTGCGCATTTCAGGTTTATGCTCCTTGCTACTCTATGCTTATTATAAAAGAATTCTGTTTAAGCAGCTACTTGATTCTCTACACCTAGATTAATTTGTTTGAATTTTTTTTACTTTATTTCACTTAATGCTATTCTGTTTCTTGCAAGGACATGGATTCCTTTTTGTGCATCAGTCAAGCACATAATCTTCCTCAAGGGGTGGATGTATCTATCCATTAAAATGTTCTTATGTTCGAGTTTGATATTGTAACAAATTTAACACAGGTTTAGACTTGTATTAAAAGGATATAATTCAGGTTCTAGGAGGTCTCTCCTTCCACCACTGGTAGTTATGTCCTTCAAGTTAGATGTCTTCCTCCATATTCTTTCTACCTTAATTTGAAACTATAAAGACTGATATCCAGTAGCCTAAAAGTCACAACTAATCAACAAAAAAGGGTACTCAGAACTTCTATGCAAATTTAGAAGAAGGCCATCATGACCAGTTGTGAAGCCAAAATCAATTGACAGTCTTTATGTAAGACTGGGCAAGTGACTTGTCTGGCAAAAAGGCATCTGGTTCACACCCAAAGTTCTTGTGTTCAGAACCATCTTAGACATCTAACATTGTGACATACAAGAGATTCCCAAATGCCTATGAACTCTGTCCTTGTCCAGTCTGGTGGTGATGGAGGGAGTTTTAGTGTCTTCCTATCACATTGCTGAGCCCTGTTTTATGTGGGTTCAATTCGAAGGTGTAGCCGGGTGCCTCCTTGTAACCTGTGAGGAAACTCTTATTTTGATACTGTCAAATGATGATGTGGTATAATTTTTTGTTGTTGGTGTCAAATTTTGTGCCAAGAATGGGTATTAGTAAACCAGTTCTCAAATGATTTAGGGAACTAGTTTATTAACACATTTTTTTAACACTAAATTTGCTTTGGCTTTTGATTGGTAATTTTGGCCACTTTGATAATGGGTTGGAGTTAAGATAACTCTAACTTATGAACAAAGTTACACATGGCCACTTTGATAATGGGTTGAACAAAAATTGGTATTAGAATCCGTCACTATATCAAGAGATCAACATCTTGCATTAAAATACATTCACACATCTTGCAAAAAATATATTCACGCATCCATACATAATATAAAAGTTGAGCCACCACCCAGGCTCGCTGGATTAAATAAAGATGAGCCACCACCCAGGCTCGCTGGATTAAATAAAAATGAGTCACCACCCAGGCTCCCTGGATTAAATAAAAATGAGCCACCACCCAGGCTCGCTGGATCTTACCTCAAAAGATGAAAGCAAGTAGATCGATCAACACACGTGTTCCAAACAAAACCTGTCATCATATTTTATTAAAAAAATATATAATAACACACAAAAACCCACATCAGACCAACAATAGAGCACAAAAATGCTAACCATGTTCTTCCCAGAAACATGCGCCAAAACAAACAGTATCTGAGTCAGGAAATAAGAATGGAACTGAACAATAATGAGACTGAATATAATTCATAAACAACTCGAACAAAAAAACTCGGTTCATAAGCGGTCGGGATGATAATATCACCAAGGCAGTAACTAAGTATACTTCATAACATATTTGCTGCAAGCTTTGATACGTGAAAATGCCATCTATCCTTAGTATCTTGCTCTGTCACATTTCATCTTAAAGTCTAAATTTTATCATAATTGTTACGATGTATATAGTTTCTGCTTTTTCCAGTAATGCAGAAGCTTCTACACCGTTGATTCCCAAAAGGTGAACGACTTCATTCTTTCTACTTCCTAATATCAATATCATGTTCCCATGTATAGCAAAATAGGAGTCACTAAGAGTCCTGGAAACCATTTTAATGCAGGATATCTCTTGGTTTAATGCTGTATTTTAGAACTTTCGGAAAATGCATACCCCAAGTCATCAATAAAATCATGCTTTAAGTATGGGCCGCTTTCAACATGAATCAGAATCTGGCTGAGTGGGGGAGAGATAATTAAAGAAAGAAACTTGCATGAAAGAACAATTAGGCATCATACCTGAGTGGGGGGGAGATAACTCCGGTAGAACTGGTCCCTCATCTCGCTCGGGTTCTGCTGCAGGCTATTGCACACCTTGCTGTCCTGGAGGCAACTCTTGATATTGGCCCAGTTCTTGTTGTTGTTAACCCTCTTCTGCAGCCAGTTGGAGTAGTCTCCGAGCCTATACTCCTAACGTCGAACCAGCAAATCGAGAGGGGAGAGAGAGGCTGGGCGGGGGGGGTGTTTCGTGGAGGAGGGGAGAGAGAGGTGGGCGGGGGGTGTTCGCGGAGGAGGGGAGAGAGAGGGTGGGCGGGGTTTCAGGGGCTGGGCAGGGGGGGGGGGGTTCACGGAGGGGAGAGAGAGGCGGGGGCCAGGGCGAGGGGGTTTCACGGCGGGAGAGAGAGGCGGGACCGGGGCGGGGGTTTCACGGAGGAGGGTAGGAGAGAGAGGCGGGGGCCGGGGGGGGGGCAGTGGCGGAGCCAGAAAATTTAAAGGGGGGGCAATAATAAGATAATTGTTCATGGGTACTCAACGCAAGGGGGGCAATTAATAAAGTTAAAAAAAATTTCACATGCCCATCAGAAGAAATTTATGTAAAAAAAATAATAATAGAAAAAAAATTATGCAAAAAAATAAGGGGAGATAATTAATAAAATAATTATTCATGAGTAAAGGGGGGCAAAAAAATAACGGGGGGCAATTGCCCCCCTTGACCCCCCTGGCTCCGCCACTGGGCGGGGGGTTCACGGAGGGGAGAGGGAGGGCGGGGCGGGGGGGTTTCACGGAGGAGGGGGGAGGAGAGAGAGGCGGGGGCCGGGGCGAGGGGTTTCACGGAGGGGAGAGGGAGGCGGGGGGGGGGGGGTTTCACAGAGGAAGGAGGAGAGAGCTGGGCAGGAGGTTTCACGGAGGGGAGAGAGAGGCGGGGCGGGGGATTTTACGGGTTGGGTCGGGAAAAAAAAAAGATTAAGATTCGTAGACGGTTTCTGCAGATAGTCTACGTATCACACATTCGTAGACGGCTAAGTGACACCGTCTACAATATCCGTCTACGAATGTGTGATATGTAGACTGCCTACAGAAGCCGTCTATGAATCTTGCATCATAGACAGCTACGAAAAGCCGTTCTAGAAATGCATCTTTATGTAGACGGCTACCATTTGCAGCCGTCTACATATCCCACATTTCTTGTAGTGATTGTATTGTACCTAACTGTCAACCAGAAAGATTCGATTGTCACAGTTGTGTAGATGGTCTTTAGACCTGAGACACCAAAGACACATTGTTGGTGGACTTTTGTGTTTTGAGCTTGGCCTAAGAATCTCTATCCAAGAGATTCCAAATAGTCAAAGTTCGGACACAACGGAAGACCTTCGAAGGGATTGAGTGGTCAACAAGGGATCATTGCCCTCCGTACACAGAGGGGAGAAAACTCAAGGGAACGATGTAATGGAGTCCCTGGCCAGGGCAGACAAAATATCAAAAAGGGAGTTTTTTTTATATTAATCTAAAGTATCGGATCCCAGTGGGACAACAAGTTAGGATTTGACAGTATACCATATCCTAAGTTTCCAAGAGTATTGTGTAAAGAGAGATTATATCTACACGGCAACTGATGACAGAAAGGTCCTTGTGAGGGTTGCAGAAACCCAAATCCTCCGGTTCACATGGTGCTTGGCACCCAACGTGTTCAGAAGCCCAGCTGAGTAATCAAGTTAGTAAGTGTTACTAGTTTATTGGGCCATTAACTGGATTGGTACTTGGGCTATAGGGTCCACGTAATAGGTTTTTTTAGGCGTACGGTCTAAATATATAAAGATAAGGGATTTTTTGTGAAAAACTACCATATCTATATAATGATGTGGTGGGACAACTCTGGCCAGGCATCAGGGCTGCACCTGGTCGCCTCTCTCTCTCTCTCTCGCTCTCTCTCTCTCTCTCTCTCTCTCGCTCTCTCTCTCTCTCTCTCTTGCGTCACGTATGTCGCGGAGATCGGCACGGTCCAAGCTCTCTCTTCGAGCGTTGTGGAACCCGAGGGAGCGGGCATGGATCGTCGCGAGGAAGACCGCGTGGACACCGCTAGAGGCCGGACGATAGCTGAACGGCTTGTGGCGTCACCTCCACAGAATCATACGAATGTGGATCCGATTCCGCGCAAGGTGATTTCAACTACTCGATAGTCTGTGGTTTGTGAATCCCGAAACGGATCGAAATCAAGTTTTTAAATCTCTTTCCGCTACATTTTCTTGATCTTGGGTCACCTTAGATCCTCACAAGAGCGACATCCCCTGGAGTTGCCACGCGTCATCTCATCCTTCATGCCATGGATTCCTGTCTTTCTTCGATTTCGAAGAGCCTAGCTTCTATAGGTACAGATCGACATGTGGAAGACACCTAGGTTATGTTTGGTTTGAATAGAATGAGGATATCCTCAAAGTTGTGAGATTATCGATAATTTATCCTCGATCTATCTTAATACTAAAGAGCCCCTTAAATTTGGTTTGATAACCAGATGGCACAAATATAGGCTTATTCATTTGAACATTGTTTTTTTCTGTTTTGATAACATGATCAGAAAATTCTGCCGATAAGTTTCTTATATAGGACAAATCCCTATTAAGTTATCTTATTATGTCTATGGGTTTAACTATCTTTAAAAAAAAAAAATTATTATTAAAATACTAGTCTATTATATCATTTAGTGAGAGTTAAACCCTTAACATCATCCTTATACTAGTCTATTACAGGTCTATGAATTTAATTATCCTATTTGGAGAGGGGATAAAAATACCTCTAGTTATTTAAACCGGGGGTCTCTTAACACTATTTTTAAAGAAATATGATTTGGGGATGGGAGGTGGGGTCCAGGAGTGAAGGGGGTTAAACTTAAGAGGAACACTTGGTGCAAACTCCCCATGGGAGTTTGCATCCACGGGGTGCAAACCACACCCCCATTGGGGGGTGGTTTGGCCCCAGAGCTCCCCCCAATGGGGAGCTGAGTTTGTTGCAAACGCCATGTGGCGGTTTGCAACAAGACTTACCCTAAACTTAATCATTGTGAGGGGTGGGGTATGTTAACCCACCCATACTCCCCCCCCCCCCCCCCCCCCTTTTTCTCAAAACTCTAGGTTAGGTCAACCCCTCAACCAAGTGTATTTCTCTCCTAACCCTTCCCATGAATGGGGGGAAAAAATTAAGAAACTTGTATTTTGCCATCAAGTCTACCATTTCTAAGACTATCTCATCCCGTTACCAAGGGATGTTGTGTTAAATGTCCGAAAGAATATATACTCTACACAAATTTATGATATGTGGCTATAATCCACAAAATCTCTCTCATATAAGACTGCTATTCTTATATACCTTTTCATGTGTAAGCCATTTTTAGACTCTTTCATGTAACCACTGAATATAATGAGAGTGGCACAATTTAGATCATATCAAGATCTTTCATACTATGTTAAAGTTTAATGGATTGGGTCTTCTAACTCAAAACTTTAAGGTGACGAATGGATAAGGTACCATGAGCTTTATCAGAATATCTTAACATAACCTTTAAAATGATTGGGCCTTCCTACATTAACTTTGATAACTTTTTGTTTGGTTGGAAAGCTAGTGTATTAGAGTGTCCTTGAAAATTCTTTTTAAAGTTGCTCCTTCAAAGATTTGAATTATCTTGATATATATGCAGAGCTAACCACTATGCTTACAACATAAACTTTAACATGCTATTATGTAGACCGCAGGAAAATCGCCGAAGGAAATGCGATGTTGTCCCGAGGGTCGACGAGTATGAAAAGAAAAAAAAAGAAAGGAAACGTGATCTCCAGGGCCTTTACCTTTGCCCAGAGGATGTGTATGTTGCGTATTGCCTCCAGACGATGCTCAGGTTCGCTCACTCCCCTTCCTTCAGCCAGCCAAAGGAAGGGGGCTCCATGGTACGGTCTTCAGATTTCCTGCCAAAGAAGATGGTAAAACAAACCCATAAGCCTGAGAATGGTGCAGTAAATATTCACATGTGAGAAAAGTAGCATATAATTAGAGAGTGACTTACCAGTTGGAGGCTTCAGAGGGAAGACGACCAACTGCTGTGCTGCCTCCCTCCCTCATTTTAAAAATAAAACCCCTTGGGGAAGGTTGGGAGAGATGATCTATGTGTGTGTGTGCATGAAGCTGACGAGCATGCAGTATGTATATGATAGAAAATTAAATGAGTAAAAAAAAGGGAAGGAAGAAATTAAGCAAGCCCTTTTTGACAGACGCAGTGATTGTGAGTTTCTCCAAGGCAATGTATTTCTCCAAGGAACTAATGCCGGCGTGCTATGAAGGTGATGGACCGTCGCGGGGGTGTTCACTGGACAACATTCTGTGAGGAGTGGCGATGGCACTGAATTGCTGGGTGATGTGAGTGAAGATGAGGATATGGCTCGCCAGGCGATGTTGGACTGCAACACGATGGAGTTTCTGCGGCACTTCGTGGTGATGGATTGAAGGGGGGGAACTATACACAGCGCGAATGCGAAGACAGAGAGGGAGCCGTCGGATGGCTCGTTCTACAGTGCTATTGGTGTGAGGGCCCTAGAGAGTGTGTGTGTGTGTGTGACAAGAGGCAAGAATTTTTTTGGGTCGCATGGTGGTTTGCTGCGGCCCTGTGGATTTTACGCAGTGATCTCCACCTTCTCATACAAAGAGTTTAGATGGTATATATAAAGACTCCAAATGTGTTGTTGCCTCTGACATGGTGATCCGGATCAATGCTAGAAGGTCAATGAAAATAGGCCACCTCAGTGAAGACCAAGTCAATTGAGATTCTTGGGCGGTCTCCCCACATCCCCATTGCACTGGGACCTCGCGGGACATGGTGAGAAAAGGGGATCACATGATCTTCGACAGGAGACTTGGTGGGGTTCAGCATGGCCGTTATGGGCGGCGAGGGAGTCAAGGGTGGTGCAGTTGTATTTGTGTTGACAAGTTGGGGAAGAAGGAGTCGCTGCTGGAGGTTAGAGTGGGGTTCAAGTGGCCATGCATGGGATGGTGACGCTAGGTGGGGCATGGGTTTTAAAATGGATGTAGATGGACTTTGGATGGGAGGGTTACGTGGAGTCTGTGGGATGAGTTTAGGTTGGCATAGGGTACACACACACGAATGGTTAGAAGGTGGTAAAAATGGAGAGCACACAAGCACATCACTAGCGGCATACAAGATTGTTGCCAGACATCCTACAAATGACATATAGACATGTCACGACCAAATTTTAATGACAGAATATTTTGTCTTCAAAAGCATATTAACAACAGTCGGGCATGCCGTCAAGAACAAGCTATCCTAGAGATTTTAGTGAAATTAGTCATTGGACCTGACGGATAATGGGCTAAGAATTGGGCTTTGCAAGGATGGTCATAAAAATCATGTCTATAATTTCCCCTCTGAGACATCCATTTTACAAGGTAATAGAGTGGACTGATAAATGAGTGTCCTGGAAAAGAGAAAACAATTGATGCGAAGATGAAGCCCATGAAGTTTCGGAGGAAACCAAACATCCCTGACGATGGGGAGAACTCTCAAGCTAGATATCTTGTCTAGACCTGAGCCTAATAGGGTGTCTAAAGATTCAAGGAAGGAAAGATAAGTGAGTCTACATGTTAACATAACCACAGCCCTGAGGGTCCTCCAGTTATAGCCGCGAGGCTTCGACACACTCTGGGAGGCCTGTCTGATTGAAGGGGTTATGTAGTAACTTGTCGACTCAATAAAAGAAAGTAATATGTGATATAGGTGAACAGACAATCTATTTGATCATATTAAACTTGGGATTTCACTGGATTGTTCTTAGTTGAAGAATGAACTGACAGAACTCATTTCTAGCCATCAATATAACTTTAAAGCACATAATAGGGGAAAATTCCTTCTTCCTTAGTTATTAAAGTTAGCGGAGAAAATGGCATGACGCATGCGGGGTTTGATTTGCCTAAATGCAAGTTAGTAGACCATAGGAATTATTAAAGGCCAGTCGAATAACTATGAGATCACAAACTCGTCACAGCTTTTGGTGAAGGGGAACTCGAGGTTCATGGTCGACAAGTTATTAGCCTCTAGTTGAAGCTAAAGACCTAAGTTAGACATACTTGAGTGGGAGAGTCATGAACTAACTACCTATAATCTTCGGGCGGATGATCCAGTGAACTGCCCCTTAGGTTGACACCTTTCTTAACCACTTTTGGATGGTGCACTTTCCCCTTAGCATCTGAATGTTTCTCTTTTAAAACAACACTTAAGAAACAGTGATAAGTATAGCTCTATCTTTGGCCATTGCCGAAGAATGATATACATTTCTTGAAGCAACATCAAGGGACTAAACCTTATTAACAAGGTAAAAGAAATGAAATATGTACAAGCAACCAAGTAGAATGAAAATTAGGAAACAAAGTACGTACATGTGAAACTGAAAGCAAATGATTTTTACTTTGATTTTTTTGTTTGTTTTAAAATAGGAGAACAAAGTAAAAGGTATTTACATGCGTACTTTTGTTATTTAGCATTTTTTGTTGTTTTGAAAAGTAAAGGCATAAGGAAGAAAACATAAAATAGACATTTTTTTAGGTCGACGCCTAGCAATTGCCCTTATGGTACTAGATAAAAATGAGAGGGTAATTCGACAACCTCCTAGGCATCCTAAATGCACATCTAGGTAGATTTGGGCCGCACAAGACACACAGGGGAACTCACCTGGTTAAGACTTATCCTGATGACAATATCGTCATACCAATGCTTTTGGCTCCCAGTTGCTTCTGACCAATAAATGGCCCAATACATTTTACACCGTAAATGATTTGCCCGACTCAGGTCTCTTTCCTCACTACCTAGAAGGTATATGATGGATTGGAACCCTAATGGTCAACCGTGAGACGTCAACTCAGAATTGACGTCGTTGCACCTACTGGTGACGCGCTGCATTGACCTAAGCTCGAGGCTAATGAAAAACATCAAATGGAAATAATAAAGGAAATTTGCCTAGCAAAAACACAGAGATTCTTCATAGCGATAACCTTGCCCCTTATGAACAAACCAACATATAGTGTGGTTTTCAAAAGTTAGCAATCATCTTTGACAAGAACTGTCCTTCAGACACCTCTTAGGTTTAGAATCTTCGAGGGATAAAGGAAGAAATGGGGGATAAACTTCTCAGGTGGATTGGAAAAACTATTAAATTGATGAGATGTGAAATAGTCTGGACAGTATGCCCCTTCAGATGATTTTAGACCAATTGAATTTTTGAGGTGCTTGCCCTAGAATTTGCAAGCCGTTAATTGGTGAGGAAAGCGTCAGCTACATGTGACTTAGTGGGCTCAAGGTAAGGTGTTTTGTGGACCCCAAGGTTAGGACCTAGTAGCCCCTACTTTTTCGAGCACCCGTATTGCCCTACAGCACTTGGCTAGGAAAAAACTTGAGCAAGTAACCTTTGACTTCACTTTGACTTTACATTAGATGGAGCAATTTTGTCTGCAAGCACAGTCACGGCCAGACTTTTCCTTTTCTTCTTCTTTGTTCTTTTCTTTTTGCATTTTTCTTTCTTTGCTTTGCTTTTTATTTGCGGGGATACTGCCCCCTTCACGTGCTTTAGTGTTCTAAAAAGATAAGTCTTAATCCCACCTTAAGGGGAAGCTGTCTTGACTACCAAGAGCAATCGTTTAAGGGTGTTGAGTTTCTTGGTTAGTCGAGAGGAAAAAGAAAGAGGATTTATGGCCTTTGTGTTGTCCTCGGGGCAAATAACTGTCTTGGAGAGATGACTCAAATTTTTAGGTTGTGTTGTGTGTGTATGTTGACTCGTTCTCTAAAGCATGGTTGTAACACTAAATAGAAATCTCCATAGCTCTGCTAGACCAAAGTCCCTGGTTCATATAAGTGTTACCTACTCCTTAACATGTGACTTAAAGTGATCATGAAGTGCATGGAAGTCGCTAGGTTATTGACACATTTTTTGAGTTTTTTTTTTTAAAATTCATTCTTTTCTTGAAAATATTAAAATTTGAGAAAATACAAATAAATTGAACAATTTGAAAATGGTATATATGCAATGAGTAGGAACATCTGAGTGGAATGCCCCTAGGCTGAGATCTTACCTATGTCATTCAGCCATTATAAAAAACAAGCCTTACAAAGCAAATTGGCCTCGGAAGGTGGCCCGCTCTCTCGAAGGAGGTACCTGAACACTGACACTTATCCCTTTCGTATGACCATGATAGCATAGGATGATGGAGATCTAGGGATGAAATGGCAGGTGAAAAGGATAAGGTGGGAGGCAAGGAGGAAGAGCCTGATGGCCTCAAGCATGAATTGCGAAGGCCAAGAGATAAGAATGTACCAGAGAAGGAAGAGGAGAAGGCTTATGGAGATCAATGAAACTCACTGGGGAAGACGTGCCTCTTGTGGTAGGGCGAGCACTGATCTATAAAAAGAGCCTCAGACAAGTTGGTAGGCTTAGGAAGAGGGAGAGAGTGTGGAATGGATTACTCCTTGATGTGAGGAACTGAGTTGGGCAAGAACAAGTGCAAAGTATGTACCAATAAAGAAGAATGCCCCTCAAGAGGGAAGGTGAGAAACCAAACTAATGTGTCCTGTACTTTGGTTGTATTTCCCCTTGTAGAAATCTCAACAGTTGAAAATAGTCCAATAAAGAATTGGTATAAGAATAGACAATAGACGATGCACAAAATGCCATACCCCTGGAAGTCAATGCCAACGAAAACAACAAGATATCCGGTGTACCCTTTAAAAGTGATCTGTCTAAAAAGAGGTAAATACACCCAACTGGTAAGAAACGTTGCCCCTGATCCTAAAAGATGTACATGCCCCTAGATAATTTCTTGTGAGGAATAGAGTGAAAAGTTGATTACTTCGATTCCTAATCTAGCAAGACAATCATAAGTAGTTGTAAGGTTTATGGACATGAAAGACAGTGAGGGGAATAGCCTTGATAAGAGGAAGAGGGTAAACATTGAAGGGAATGATCTAGGTGCAAACTTCAAGAGTACATCGACATGACATATCAACTTGAGGAAAATCAATTTGGTCTCCTTACAAGGAGATGGAATGATGGTTCACAAGAAAGGCTCATGTGATTGTCATAGAATGATGCTTCCATACCAAAGAGGCCTTGGACATTGAGGTTCCAACAAAAAAGGGTTGGGAGTACACAATGATGCTTTTAAGATAGGTGAGAGAATAATATTAACTTGTAGTGACTTGTCAACTTGGTTGGATAGCTTTGTAGGTTGAGCAATGATCTGTGTTGAACACAGCTTGGCTTGTTCTCTAATTGCATGCCCTTTCTCCTTAATGGGTACCTCTACCTCCTTTAGCATTTCTTGGGCTTGTTGATAACAGATTGGCCCCACTCTCATGGACATAGGATGGAAGGACTCTTCTCCTATTCCTACCTCCTCTATAGTCTTCCCACAATGAACTAACTCTTCTTCCCTAGAGTGAGAGTATGTAGAATGTGAGATTGGAGGAACAGTAGATTGAGATCTCACACTTTTGGATGGAGGAAGAATCAGTTGAGGCTTTTGAAACAGATCTTGGGCAAGACAAAGATATGCTGGTGGAGGTTTAGGACTTGCATGAGGATGTGGCATACCTATTACAGCTCCATTCATAGCAAGATGATTGGTTGGACATGATCTAAACTAGATTGGGCGAGTGGGATCCTTCAGGTAGACTCAATAACTCTGGCTCAATCATAGAGTTCGGTAAATGTGATAATATGTCTCAGTTCAAGAATGGATCGAAGCTAAGGAGTGGCATTATAATTAATACAATGATAGCTTGGGACTCTGAGATACCCAGACTAGATCTGGAATTAAGCCCTGGCCCTCCACCTTTCAGCAAACTCAACGAAGGATTCCTCTAGTTTCATCTTCTACATCACCAAACCAGAAAGTGTAGGAGTTGGAGTTTCCAAATGTTTAAAGTGAGCTATAAACCTCTTTGAAAGAATGTCAAAATTAATGAGGTTTGTAGTTGGAGAGATATAAACCAAGAAAGGGCCTCACCTTCAAGCGATTTATGGAATAAATGGACAATGTAGACACCCATTTCTGGCCCATAAGCTGAGCCAAATTCCTTGTCATATCATTGATGCCCCACGTTGGCTCATCATCTCCAAGCTGGCTTTATCCGATCATGGTACCTTTCTGTTAGTTCATCACCCTGGTGGGTTCTTCCTAGTCAAATCAATCAGTCTTCATCATTATCTTGTAGCTCTCTGAGTTGGGAATCCAACGCTTCAAACCGTGTGCCAATCCGATATCCATGCAAGGAGATCAGACACTTTGAATGAGCCATATGCTGAAAGATCATGAAGGCGACAATGTCCCTATCGCATTCACATTCAGAAGGCTACACCCTTCATGTCACGTCAGGCCTCCACCAATTGCCTCCAGAATATAATCGATCACCTTCAGAAGGCGACACCTCGATACGTCTTGTTTCATTTGGCCTTTTAATTCCCTGAAAATTCACCAGAAAATGCTTAAAGATTTCCTTCTATGGAAGGCGACGTATCGAGGCGTCGCTACCTGGTAGCGACACAGAGGCTGTCACGTTTTGGTTTCCTTCACAGAACCATGCAACGTGGCCTTTCCTATTCCCACTTGGACCCTTGCTATTCATGAATAATCCAACTTTTAGTGGGTCTAGAGGTCTCCAAATCCTTCCAAACTCGGAGGAGACCTTCCTCAGTACCTCCTTGCCATGTTCTGACTCCCATTGCACGAGCACAACTACCCAAACTCAGACTCCAGCTCATTATTCCTTTCCCAGCCTGTTCAGGAATAATGGCATATAAAACTGTCAATAGGGCACGGTTTTGGGCAAGGTCGGCGTCTGCTTCTTCCTCTCCCAGAGAGCTACGAATCTCCAGAAGAACTCTCAACCTCCAGACGACCAAGAAGTGCCCACCAGGGCGATTTCTTCACCTCTATCCTTTCTCTCTCTTGTTCTTCATACTTTTTCCTTCATACATGCACGTTTAGATCCGTTTCTTTTCGTAGATTTGCATTAGAACACTCCACACACACCTATTTTAAACACCTAAAGGGGTTAAAACACCACCCCACATGAGTTCCCTCTAATTCTTTCATGTTCTTTCATTATTTTGGGATAGATTCTGCATCAAACGAATTTCTAATGGGTTTTCTGTTGTTTTGATGTTCTTGGCAAGTTAAGGAAGACAGTACCATCATGAGGCTCTTGCCCCTTGGCCGGATGAGGAGCACGAAGAATTAGAATCCACAGTCTTCATCCTCTATTGCAAAAGGTGACACACTCCTGGTCACGTTCTTCAGAAGGCGACGGCTTGATCGTCACGTTCAGAGAACCAGAAGGTGTCAAACGCCTCGTCGCATTCTTCAGAAGGTGACGTCTTGCACATCGCGTTCACAGGACCAGGTATTCTTCTGCACTTTTCTTCCTTTTCCAGAGTAGTTAGTACATGTTCTTCATTATATCATCTTTGCAACTACTTTGGTGGCGATAGGTCCTTTTCCTAGTTTTTATCATCTTTATTTGGGGATCAATTCCCGTGATTACACTTTTTGGCCATCACGGTGGGACAACTAGTGCCTATCGTGCTTGTTTATGTCTTTCCTGCCTTTTCAGTCTTCCATGTGTGTGGTTTCTGTGTAGATCCGTGTTTTTACGTTTTATTTCACTGTTGTTTCGAGTTCTGTTGCTCTGGGTGAGAAGGCGACGTGAAAGTCGTCGCCATCTTGAAGGCGACAGGGAGGTCGTCGCGATCAGGTCAGTTCTATTCATTACATCTTTTCTGAGTTTTTTTGGGTTTATTTTGAGTACTCCATCCATACTTTGAGTTGTTTGCGCCTGATCCATGTTTATGAGAGTCTGTCAGTCATCTATGCTATAGGATTGTGTGAATTTTCGTGCATACCAGGTCTCACTTGATCTCTGTCTACAACGAAGAGGAACGCGACGTGCTTCCTGCCGCGATCTAGGTCGTGACAGGAAAATTGTCGCCTTCTGCTTCTGAGAGCAGGTCGACCTAGTTTTCTGTTTGTTAGCTTTAGGTTAGATTCTTGCATGTACTCCGGTGCACATAGGGCGGATACATATTTTCATATTGTAGTTTATGTTGTCCTCCTCGGCGACGCTAGCTCTCTCGACTACATATTCCTTGTGTCCGACTAGAGCACTCTGCTTGAGGGCCTCTGTAAGTCCCTGCTGACCGTGGATTCCCACACGGCCGCCGGGCTGGTTGTACCTGTTGCACCTAGAGTTAGGGTCCATGCATTGGTGAGTCTGTGAGAATCCTAGTCAAACCCGAAGTTGGAAGCCTTTCCCTTTAGGAAACCCATCCTTTGAGGAATTACTAAAAGTTCAATCCATTAAAAGGCAAACCTGAACCAAATAAAGAAACTTTCATCATTGTCAATTGCTTGCTTGGGTGAGACTTTTCCTTTCTTTTGTTTGCATAGGATTGCTTGTTTAGGAAACTAGGTGTCTGTTTAGGTAAGGTTGTCTTTTAGGTCTGGACAGGCGTCCCTCACTTTGGTGTATCAAAAACTCTCAATTTCCAAACATGGAGTATTACTTGAACCCGATTTATAGTGATGAGAATCAGGATGCTGCTTTCTACACCTCCCAAAACTATGAGGAATCTCTTCCTCATGATCTCCTTGAGGAGTCGGCCCAGCCCTGGGTCGCTACAGTCCATGCCAATGAGAGTCACCATCCCGACGATGATGGCCCATCACAAATTATCCGTCCCCCTCAAGAGGATGATCAAGCTGCTCAACTCATGCGCTTAATTCTCTACTTGATCAATCACAAATCCAAGATCTTATGACGGCTCTCAAAGAAAAGGTCGTCTCGTCACCCTCACCCAGAGCGGGCGCTTCTCGCCCCTGTTTCCCAGTTGACAAGCCCAGAGGGGGGGGGTGAATGGGTCTTTAAAAATTCTATCTAGGTGATACCTATACGTAAAAATATACACAAAAACAATCTTCGATGTTGGTTAGTAACGGTTAGTGTGAACAACAAACCCACAATGAATCAATCACACAACGCAAGGAATTATCCTGGTTCGGACCTCCTTTCCTTAGGAGTCCTACGTCCAGTCCCTGAGCAACACCTCAGGATTTCACTAACTAGGGTACAGTCCCCCTATGGACACTACAACACCCAGCTCAGCTGGTCTTCCTTCACCCCAAAAGGGAACAACAACACCCTGGATACCCCACCAGGTCCTCCTTCACATCCGAAGGGAAACAGCACCCTGGATCCCACCAGGTCTTCCTTCACACATGAAGGGAAACACAACAAAAAGAGTAGAATGAATTCAAGCCCCTAGATCAAGCTTCAACAAGCTAAGATCTGAAGCAAGCAGGACTGAGAGTAAAAGATCTAATAACACAGAAGACTCCCAGAGCTACACTAGCTCTCTCAAGATTTTTCACTACAAAGTGGAGAGCAAAGAGCAACACATAAAAGGAATGAAGTTCTTGGCTCTGGAATTCTATCAGAAGATTTGAATAGCTTGCGCGTTCAAAAATCCCTTGCTATCTTCTAATCTACTGTCTTGAATTTATATCTCCTTTTGAAATACGGCCGTTGAAGTAACTGTTGTCTCTCAGATTGGTAGACGTTAGACTGCTTGACATTTGGAAGCTTCAACAATCTTTTATCCAGTTGAGCACGCAAAGAGATAAGGTCTTCTGGCATCTATATGGTCCAACGTTGTGTGACAGAATGTCTTTAGGACCCTGCACAAATTAAATGCTAGAACAGTAGACAGCTAGGCTGTCTTTTGTTGTCAGTAAACGTTGATATGAGTATTCACCAAAATAGCAATGCCAAATAGCTTGTTCTAAAAGATGTTGACAGAATATTCACGATAATGAAAAGATATCATCTGCATGCATGTAGAGATACGTTCTGTCTTCATTAAATGCACAACAGTCAGACAGATAAGTAAGTCTTTGACTATTCAACGCCTTAAGAGATAAGATAAATATCAAGTCGATATAAACTATAAAGTTGTGTCTATATGACTTATGAAATCGTTATGATCAAGTCAGTTTGACCAAGTCGTTATGAGTCATAGAAAATCGTTACATTTACTGAAGGATTTAATATGAACACTTAATAAGTCGTTATAGAAAACAAGTCGTTGTGTTCACCGAAGAAATCGTTGTGAAACATTTAACAAATCGTTATAGAAAGCAAGTCGTTGTGTTCACCGAAGAAATCGTTGTGAAACACTTAACAAATCGTTATGAGCTTTAAAGAAATCGTTGTGCGAAGCAAACCGTTATGAATTCTAAAGAAATCATTATGATAACTTAAGAAATCGTTACGGTGAGCAAGTCGTTGTGAATTCTAAAGAAATCATTATGATAACTTGAGAAATCGTTACGGCGAGCAAGTCGTTGCGAACTAAAGAAATCGTTGTGACGGGCAAGTCGTTATGAGTTTTGAAGAGATCGTTGCGATGACTTATAAAATCGTTGTGAGAACGATTTATTTGTAATCAAACGATGTCACAATAAAGAAGTCGTTCAGACACTTAAGAAATCGTTATGAATTCAAATCGTTATAGCACTAAAGGAAGTCGTTATGACTTTCAACAGAAGTCGATGTGGACTTAGTGAAATATGATCTTCATAAGATAAAAGCTTCAGAGAGGTAATGCTTACCAACATTGGCTTGAGTGACCTTGGTATATTTCCTGTACTTAAGACTTATGAAATATATGTTAGAAATTATTGAAGGAATTTTGTTAATCACCAAAATAATAAAAATAAATAGGTAATTAAAATTACATGGGGATAGACTGATCATCAATCTCCCCCTTTTTGGTGATGATAAATTTAACAATAAGCATGGATAAAAATAGCAGAATGTATTTCAGACATGCTAAGTATTTTCTCCCCCTTTTTGTCAGTAAGTAAAAAGATAATCTGAGACAAAGAATGAAGAGAAAAGAGATAGGAGCACACAAACAAAGATATTTCATTAAGACTGGGGAGGTACAGGTAAGTAATAAGCAGGAGATCAAAGATAGGCAAAATGAGAAATAATCTCCCAGGCCTGCTCTTCCTGCCTTTCAAAGTAAGTCTTGAAGGGTCCAGGGCCAACAGAATAATTTGGTCCCATAGAGGGAGCCATTCTTTTTAGGTGAAGGACCAACTAAGCTTCAAGGAAATCATTGTACGGATCTCTGTCCAAGGATACCTTGTAGTAGGAGACTTTTCCAAAGCTAGCACTAGCAAGAAACTGATAAGGGCAACATGATAGAAGAACTGCCTATGCTTCAATTCCTGGCACATGGCGACATAAACTTTGTACCTTTCCACCCAAATTTGAAGAGGATCATTGACAAGGTGGAGGGAATTCATATCCAGAAAGGTTGCAGCTGAGATTGGAGGGCGGCCTTCCCTGTCTAAGGTTACATTTGTATCCGACAATTGCTAAGCAGATAAGGGATAGAACTTGGCCCACCCTGCAGGGGTCAGTCTTTCACATTCTGACAAGGCAGAGGCTAGAATTTCAGCAAGGATGTGGCCTAGGTGGTACTCCCGGAAGATAAATCTGGGGAAAGCGACCACACTGCCTTTCTGAACTTTGATTCTGCCCATCTCTCGCGCAAAATGATAAAAAATAACTGAACCCACTGGTGTATCCATGAGAAAAGAGTGAAGGTGAGGAAGATATGTAGCCTCTGGCAGCTGAAGAGTAGCAAAGTCTACTTGAATTGCTGCAGTGCTAAGCTCAGGTCCAAGATTTCGTATGGCTTGCCTGAACTGACTGAGCTGGACTTCAGGTAAACGATGAAGATACCTATAATCATTAAACATCTTGAATTGCCTGATCATCTTGATCTCTTTCTGGATGAAGGGAGCCCAGGAGTTGTTATGGTGGAGCAGAAACCATTCTGACAAGGTGAGAGAGTGATCCCTGGGAGGAAACACTTCAGATTTGGCAGAGACAAACTTGATGTAGAGGACCTTATTTGAGCGTGCCCATTCTTCTTCAGATAGGGATTGAGCAGAAGAAAAGATCTTGGCCTTGACAACCTTGGTAAGAGAGGTGTAAGGTAGGATGGTTTGAAGATGGTCAGAAAGGTTTAGGAAAGGTAGATTGAAGAGGGTGGCAAAGACGACCTTGGTGAGGTATTCCCTGTAGAGAGGCCTATTTTTAGTGACCTCTGCGAGAGAAAACCACAAGGGAGGATACAACGGATTAAAAGATGAAGAGGTTTTTCTTTTCTTAGAGGGAGGACAGGAGGGATCAGGGACATGAATATGCTGGCCAACTTTGAGAACAGAGCCAAGAATAGTGTCCTCAAATTCATCTTTGATGGGGCTCAGATAGGGACCATCAATTTGAGCTCCTTCTGGAATGATGGTGATGAAGGAGGGAGGAGGATGAGGATGAAGAAGGGATGGTAGAGGAGAAGAGGTGTGAGGAGATGGTCCAGCTGATGATAAGGGACCAGAGGAGGAGGCTCCAGCTAATGATGAGGCTGGAGGAACCTCAAAGATAGGAGGAGGTAGAGGAAAGGGAGTTGAAGATGCAGGAGGTGAGGGGGGTTGAGAAGAAAAATGTGCTGGTGAGGAGATGATTCTAGGGAGTGGTTGCTTAAAGGTTGGAGGTGCAGGTGGAGCAGTGGAGGCTGAAGGAGGAGATGGAGGAGCAGGTGTGAGTGAAGAAGAAGAAGGAGCTGGGGGCTTAGGTGCCAAGACCTCTTCTTCTACCAAATTCTGCACAGGCTCAGACTCCAATGGCCCTGATGGCCTTGACATTTTCTCAGCTGGCCCTGGTGGCCCTTCAGCCTGCTCAGCTGGCCCAGATGGCCCTTGCTGCCCACTAACCTCTGCTGTAGCTGCTGTTGATGCTCGTGCTGGCCCCGATGGCCCTGGTTCTGAAATAGATGGCCCTGATGGCCTAGGAGTATCAGCATCCAAGTTCTGAGCTGCAAGAGGTGCAGGAGGAGGAGGAGCTTGAGCTCCAACTGCCTTCAGTATCTCAGAAAGCATGGCCTTCATACTCCCCATCTCTTTGTTGAACAATTTCATAGCATTCCAGATCTGAGAGATTTCCTTGGTTGTTGATGCTTGGCTCATGAAAACTGAATTCATATCCGACTGTAGTGAGCACAAGATCTCTCCTTGAACATTCAGTCTCTCAATCACAGGCTTAAAATTTATCACAATTTTCTGTCTGACCTGCCTCTCAAAGGGTGCATCTTCCAGAAGAGGGACTTCAGATGCCACTTCCTTCCCCTTCTTCCTTGCCTCTGGTGCTGGAGGCTGCTGATCATCTGCCTCAGAATCTGAGGAGCTTGTTGTCTCCCCATCTCTAGCATCATAATCTGGGGGATTTTCATGTCCCTCCCCCTGAGTTCCACCATGCTGATCATTTGGAATATCATCTACTGCTGGAATTGACTCTTCTGCCATATGAATGTCAGTGTGGCCTGAAGCCACAGCTGTCTCTGCTTGAGCTTCCTTCAATTGCTCCCCCTCAACAGGAGCATCTACTTCCATCCGCTCTTGCTCCCCCTGAATGGGAGCATCTTCCATTACAATGTCTTCAGGAGCAATTGTTTGCTTCTCCTGAACAACTGTTGTTGCAATTGATTCTTCAATGTGGCCTGATGCCACAACTTCTTCCACTGAAACTCCACCAGCCTCTGGAGTGACTGGAGTGGAGTGAATAGAATCCAACACCTCTCTAAGGATAGAGGCAACAATGGAGGTGGGCAAAGGATCTGCTGCACCTACCACTGCTTCTCCTACTGGAGCTTCTGGAGGTTGAGATTCAACTGCCACTACAGGTGACCCTGCTACTTCTGCTTGCTCTGCTGCTTGTGCTGACAACTCTGATGGTCCTGCTGCGGGTTCTGGAACTGCTGGTATTGTTGGCTCAACTGCTGTTGATGCTACTGCTACTAGTTCTGCTGATGTTTCTGGTAATTCTTCTTGAACATCAGGAATATCCCCTATAATGGCCTCTCCCTCTGCCATAGAGGTCTTAGACCAAACTCCACCAACAACTGAGAACCCACTCTTCCTCAGATTTTGGACCTAATTGCTTGGCCCATCTTTTCAACTACTGCCCCAGATAGATCAACACCAAAGTGTTTGAAGATCTTGGTAAGAAAATGGGCATAAGGCAAAGAGACATTAAGCTTGCTCTTTGTATCCCAAATCTGATCACGGGCAAATTTCATCCTCTCTATCATTACTTCGGCCATGCTGATTTCCTTGTTCTGTATGGCCCAGAACATCATATCCGAATCTGCCTTGGTACATGTTGAAAAAGTTGCACTTCTAGGAACTAGAATTTGACAAACAATAAAGTGTAGAAGACGGTTGAATGCATTCAATTGATTGATATCTATTTTCCCATCTCTCAGTCTGAACCCTGGTCCTACAATGCCAAGACTTTTAGCTTGGGCGTCCACGGTGTGAACCCCACTGTGCCCGGATGTCTTCACTCCAAACAACAGATGCAATAACTCATGATCTATTTTAATCTGGGTTCCCTGGACAGATGAAACCAGAGACCCGTCTGCCTCTATTCTTAAACATATATAAAAGGCCTTCACGAGGTCTGGATAGCTTACCTCTGAGAAGGTGGTGATTCCCATCCACTGCATCCTGCTCATTGCTGCCACTACACTGTGCATGCCATTCTTCTCAAGATCAGCTACATCCACTGCCTTGTTCCCACAAACCTTGGTCTTTACAAACGTGAACCTCTCCTGCTGCTCAGGAGTAAGGAACTCAGCACCGTAGCCCCCAAGACTTCCGAAGAAGACGGATGCGGCCATGGAATCAGGTGAACAGGGTTTCTGGAGTGTTGAGAAGGAAGAAGGAGTGAAATCCCTCAAGAAATTTGTCGCGGGAAGGAGAGAAGAGCTTCAAACTTGCAGTGAGTCGATGTCCGAATCATTAGGGCATCGGCTTAGGCAACCAGACGAAAGAGGGAAAAAGGTAGAAGATGGGAGATGAAACGTTCCCACATCGATTTTTGTAATTAAATAAATACTTTGTGGAAAGTGAGGCGCCAAAAGGCGGCAGAAAGTAGCAAAAGAGTTTGACTATTCAAACCGACTTTAATAAAAGAGCGGTCAAGAAAGATAATTTGAATTTCTTTTGCTTAAATCCATGGAGGGAAAATTTTACTTAATTCTGAAAATTTATATGCTAGTTTTAAACAGAAATCTTTTCACAAATTACACATGCCCAATTCCCTTCTAAGAGATGTGAATCTCTCTTCAAGGCTTTTGTGAAAATGTCTGCTAACTGACCGTTTGTAACAATAAAGGATATTTCAATATTACCATTTGCAATATGATCACGAATGAAATGATATCTAACCTCAATATGCTTGGTCTTTGAATGTTGGACTGGATTTTTGGTGAGATTGATAGCACTGGTGTTGTCACACAATAGTGGAATCGATTTGATATTTAATCCAAAATCATCAAGTTATTGCTTTATCCATAGGAGTTGTGTACAGCAACTTCCAACAGCCACATACTCAGCTTCAGCTGTAGACAGTGCCACTGAATTTTGTTTCTTTGAAGACCAGGATATCAAACACCCTGCAAGAAATTGACAACAACCACTGGTGCTTTTTCTATCCACTTTGCATCCAGCATAGTCAGCATCAGAGTATCCTACTAAATTAATTTCACAGGATTTTAGATACCACAGACCTAAATCATGAGTTCTAGCTAAATATTTAAATATTCTTTTCACAGAGATTAAATGTGATTCTCTAGGATCTGCTTGATACCTAGAACACATGCATACACTAAATAGAATATCGGGTCTACTAGCTGTTAAATAAAGCAGTGAACCTATCATACCTCTGTAGACCTTTTGATCTACTTTCTTACCATCTTTGTCACTGTCCATCCTTATTGATGTACTCATTGGTGTTGACAGTGGCTTGGCATTATCGAATCTAAATTTCTTCAAGAGTTCTTTTGTGTACTTTGCTTGGCAGATGTGAGTTCCTTCTTTTCCTTGCTTGATTTGTAGTCCAAGGAAATAATTGAGCTCTCCCATCATGCTCATCTCAAATTCTCCCTGCATCAACTTTTCAAAATACTTGCAAAGGGATTCATCAGTAGATCCAAAGATAATATCATCTACATAAATCTGTACAAGTAGTATGCTTTTAACTTTTGATTTTACAAATAGAGTGCTATCTACTTGACCTCTACTGAAACCATGGTTTAGAAGAAAAGAACTAAGCCTTTCATACCAGGCCCTAAGTGCTTGCTTTAATCCATATAAAGCTTTATGAAGTTTGAAAACATGATTAGGAAATTCTGTGTCATCAAAACCCGGGGGTTGTTCCACATAAACTTTCTCTTTTATAAAACCATTTAAGAATGCAGATTTGACATCCATTTGAAATAGTTTTAAGTCTAATGCTGATGCATATGCAAGTAATATTCTAATAGCCTCAAGTCTAGCTATAGGTGCATAGGTTTCATCGAAATCTATGCCTTCTTCTTGGGAATAGCCTTGAGCCACCAATCTGGCCTTGTTTCTTAAGATTACACCAGTCTCATCCAATTTGTTTCTGAACACCCATTTGGTGCCAATAACTGGATGGTCTGATGGTCTAGGAACAAGTGACCATACTTGGTTTCTCTTGAACTAATTTAGTTCATCTTGCATGGCCAAGATCCAAGATTCATCACCAAGAGCTTCATTGACTGTCCTTGGCTCTATTTGAGAAACAAATGCTAAATAATCACAAGGTATCATGTTACCTCTTGTTCTTACCCCTACAGATGGATCACCAATGATATTCTCAGGTGGATGATCTTTCTTGTATCTCCATTCCTTTGGAAGATTTTCATGTGTAATTTTCTTTTGTTGCATGTCTTCCAGAGGTGGATCATCCTTATCCTCAATTGATGTATTCTTTAGTTTCTTGGACAGTTCATCTGTATCATCATTGTCACTATCTTCTTCCTTTCTCAAGGAAGGGTTAGTTTCATTAAAAATAATATGTACAGACTGTTCAATTAATAAAGTCCAGAAGGATCAGAAGTTCAGCATTGTTTCTATCCGATCAGATCATGGTGGTGAATTTCAGAATGAAAAATTTGCTAAGTTCTGTGATGATCAAGGGATTGAGCATAATTTCTCGGCACCAAGGACACCACGGCAAAATGGAATTACTGAGAGAAAGAATAGAACTCTATTGGATATGGCAAGAACAATGCTATTGGAATATGATCTGCCAAGGTATTTTTGGGCTGAAGCAATCAACACAGCAAGCTACATTATCAACAGAGTAATGATCAGGCCAATCCTAAAGAAACTGCATATGAACTGTTCAAAGGAAAGAAACCAAAGATCAGTCACTTCAGGACGTTCAGATGTCCTTGCTTCATCCACAACAATGGAAAAATGGACATTGGTAAGTTGGATGCCAAATCAGATGAAGGCATCTTCATGGGGTACACCTCTAAACCCAAAGGCTTTAGAGTATTTAATAAACGCACTTCTGGAAGGGTTAGTTTCATCAAAAATAATCTGACTCATCCTTTTTGTTACTTTTTCAATATATTTGAAATTTGCTTTATATAATATGTCTTGTTCAGGTATAAATTTTGGAGTCGGGTAAATTTTAGGATAGACTATGGTTTCTTCATTATCTGGAGGTGTATATGCTAATCCATGTTTTTTTCTTTCCTGGTCTTCTAGCACCTTTTAATATTAATAGATTTTTACCATTCGTAAATTTTTCCAATATGCTGGATAACTTAATATTTTCTTCTGTTAGTGTCTTAATTTCAGTTTTCAGTTGATCTGAGCTTGCTTGTTTTTCTAGTTTTATTATTTGTTCATTTTTAGCTTTTAGATCCTCACATAGCAGTTCATTTCTCCTTTTAAGTTCAGTTATCTGGCTTTCTAATTGATCATTTTCTGATTTTAGATCAGAGTTTGTGTTTTCTAGACAAGTATTATTTTTCTTGCTTACTCTTAATAATTTGGTTGCTTCTCTATATTTACTGTATAATTCGTTGAAAGCTTCTTCTAAACTGTCGGAATCTGAACCATTACAAGAATCAAAGGATGAGAAAGAGGTTACCTTTTCTTCTGTATTTGCCATGAAAGCCAAGTTGGCTTCTTCTTCATCACTGGTTGAGCTTGACCCACTGTCTGAGTCGCTGTTGTTTTCCCATGCGGCTGCCATTGCATTCTTCTTGTATTTCTTCAATTGTCTAAAGTTATCTTTCTCCTTGTGTCCATCTTTCTTGAGCTTTGGACACTCTGCCTTGATATGTCCAGGCTTCTTGCACTCATAACATGTAGGTTCTCATTGATGACTTAACTTTCTCCATATAAAATAATTCATTTATTTATATATTAATTTTGATGATTAACAAAACATTACTAATGAATTACTCGAGTCTAGAGGACAGGAAATAAAAGCAAAAGAAAGTTCAAGACAATCAGGTAAGACTCTCAATTTATAAGTATTATGATCGATTTCCTTTCTGACCAAATTACAAACAAATCGATACCATAACGATTTCTTTAGACTTCGTAACGATTTGTTTTCATAACGATTTCCCTAGTGATTTCATAACAATTCCTTTAGGAACTTCACATCGATTTGCACATCGATTTCCTAATTGATTCATAAGGATTTGTGCATTGATTTCTTTATAAAATCATAACGATTTGCTAGCCGTAACAATTTCTTTAGTTCTCGTAACGATTTCTTTGAAACTCGTAACGACTTACTAGCCGTAACAATTTCTTAGTTCTCGTAACGATTTCTTTAGAACTCATAACGACTTGCTAGCCGTAACGATTTCTTTAGTTCTCGTAACGATTTCTTTGAAACACGTAACGACTTGGTAGCGTAACGATTTCTTTAGTTCTTGTAACGATTTCTTTGAAACTCGTAATGACTTACTAGCCGTAACGATTTCTTTAGTTCTCGTAACGATTTCTTTGAAACTCGTAACGACTTACTAGCCGTAACGATTTCTTTAGTTCTCGTAACGATTTCTTTAGAACTCATAACGACTTGCTAGCCGTAACGATTTCTTTAGTTCTCGTAACGATTTCTTTGAAACTCGTAACGACTTGGTAGCCGTAACGATTTCTTTAGTTCTCGTAACGATTTCTTTGAAACTCGTAATGACTTGGTAGCCGTAACAATTTCTTTAGTTCTCGTAACGACTTCATAAGTTATCAGAACAATTTCATTAGAACTCGCAACAACTTGCTTGTTGTAATGATTTACTCTCTATAACGACTTGTTGCGCTCATAACGATTTGCTATGACTCATAACGATTTCATAAATCATACAGTCACCGTTTTCATATATTGATATCTTATTCATCTTAAAGCATTGACCAGTCAAAGTCCACATAGACATCTCTCTGACGCTTTTGCATTTATGAGATCTGAGCATATCTCTGCATGCATGCAGACCATATCATCCTGTATCGTGCCTACTCTGATAACGTCTTTTAGACTTAAGTCTTTTGGCATTACTATTTTCATGACTATTGCTACTGACATTGGCTGACATCAGAGATAGCTTATTTGTCTGCTATTTAAGATTGACATCTGTGCAGACCTCTGAACTAGCTTCATGGTACAACGTTAAACAAATAGAAGCCATCAGATATCTTTGAAGATCTCATCTCTTTGCGTGCTCAAGTAATCAAAAGACTGTTGACAAGAAGCTCCCAAGACTCCAGATGCCATTCATTCTAACGACTACTCAAAAGAGAGACAACGGACTCTTTATCGTCTAAATTTCAAATTGAAGATATATATATATACAAGTCAGAAGAACAAAAGAAAAGATAACGTTCAAGAAAAACATTCAAATTCTTCTGAAGAAAGTTTAGAGTAGAAAACTTCATTCCTCTTAGCTTTTGCTATTTTGCTCTCCACTAGCTAGTGAAAGATCATTTGAAGAGAGCTTGTGTAGTTCTGAGATTGAGCCTAGATTTAGATTATTTGCTCTCAGTGCTAGGTCCTTCAGATCATTGCTTGTTGCAGTTTGATCTAGGGGCTTGTCTTACAAACCTCTCTTTGTGGTGTTCCCTTCGAGTGTGAAGGAAGACCTGGTGGTATCCAGGGTGTTGTTCCCTTCTGGTGTGACGGCCCTCATTATACCGGTACGGTCATACCGACCCACGTCGATATAGCGAGTGCTGCCACAGTGGGACATTTACCCAACACTATCACATGATTGAGATATACACAAATATAGATACAGAGTCGCGGAAGTAAAGGACTAACAGTCATCACATTCCATCATCCACATTTATCATACATGATCCATATAGCAAAATAAAAGACTAAACTTTCATAATTGAAATTAAACCAAGCTACATTGTCCACAAAATTAAAGTTCTACATTTAATACATAGTTTGTCCACAATTACATAATGATAATCCTAATACAAGCTACAATTCACGTACTATGAAACAAAAAGGGCACAGTGTCAACTCCACCAGCTAATCTCCACGCTCGGAGTCGCTCTCCACTGTCACCTCCAAAGGTGTGTCACCAACTACACCTGTACGCCGAAGCAAGGAGTGAGTCTAAAAGACTCAGCAAGTAGCTCCATACACATCATTCATGCATACATCATAGTAGGGTTTACTATTGCTATTTGCAAGGCAACATATAGCATGCTTGAACATTTATGAGAGACAACCTATCATGGTATTTCTACAAAATCAAAACACATGGTACATGGTTTAAAATGTTTCAATTAACACTTCCTATCACATGCTTTCTACTCATTTAATCACATGAAGACTACACTTCCGATTTGACTATAACATGATAGCAATTTATATGGGATTAGAAATATCATAGCATGAATTAACGTATCATATTCTAACACATTTACTTCACATGGTTACACATTCCCATATTTCACATGGTTCCTTTTTCAAGCATTTCACATGTACACATGTTCACATTCTAACATAAAGGGTTCACATGGTTTCTTATTTCACATTTGCATGTTCCCATATACACAATTTACACATGTTCACATATACACATTTACACATGTTCACATATACACATTTCACACATGTTCACATATACACATTTCACAATTTATTTGCCGTGACACATAGTCCAAACCACCACTAGAAGGACACATCACATACACATAACACATAGCACATCACCTAGGCAATACAGTGATGACTCTTGGCACTGCGCAGACCGGGAGAACACGTCTCCACCCTAACCAGTGGTACTTGTCCACCTCCAGGATTTCATCCTAATGCCCTTAGGATATCTTAACACATTGAACCTTCTCATGGGGACTTTTCCATGATACGGTTCCACAGCCCTCTATGGAAGCAGTGTCACACACGGCACATTTTACACATTACACATTCCGATTAACACACGTTTCACATGTGATTTTCACACTTTCTTGTTTATGCACATGGTTCAGTTCATCCCTATCATGATGCTACTAATAACAGAAATCAAGCATTTAGTAGCTCTCATGGATTAATTGGAACACACATCATTTAACCTTAATCATGGTACATGCATTCATACTCATTTTCACATGAAAATCTCATAATGTAGGCTACTGTTATCAAATTATCCTGAAAATTTTACCACATGCTGTTTTCGGGTATAGTAACACACATACAAATTTTCACATTTTTCTGAATTCACATGCATTTATAGAAATTAAAACACTCAGCTTCATGCCATTCTTAAACTAAGTCAACATAGAACATGACATGGAAATTCAGATTTGATCATGCACAGTCATGAACCACACATACATATTGGCACAGAAATTTTCCCGAATTTATTTTCCCAACACATGATTTACTAGAATTTTCACAAGGTCTACACATGCTTTCTATTTCTCATTGTAGAAATTATAAGAATTCACATGGAGATGGGAAAATTCCCAAATTTGCAGGGCATGGACTGATACATGCAAACATGGTTCATAAAATTCTACAGCATTTGATTCCTCCGAAATCATGGGAACAAGATTAACCAAGCATAACCTCTTTCCTACACATGCTTTTCAATAATTCTAATAAATTATGCCATCTACAGAAAAATACAGGAAATTCCACACATATCACATTACCTATTTTACATAACATATAAAATTTACATTATATCCTCATGCGTAGAAATCCGGAAATTAAAGATATAAGGCAGAACAGTTCACTGTTCTGTCAAGAAGAACTAAACGGCATACTGTGGTCGTTTACAAGAGTTGGCGGCCACATCGTTGGCCGCTGACTCAAGATCTCAACGTCCATGGGGCTTGCCGTCAAGTTCGGACCTGTGTAAAAACACAGTCCGAGCTCTGAAAAATGGTGAATGTAGGGGATCCAGGACACGAGGAAAATCTGTAAAAATGGTAAAAGCCTCCTAGACACATACATGGACAATGTGGAAGGGGTACTTGCCTTTGGAAAAACTCCTAAAGGGATCAAATTAGTTGGAGAAGCTCTCCTTGGGCAGTCCCAAGAAGCCTCCAAGACGCCTCACTCCGGCTTCTGTGATGCTCCCCTCTGAAATCCAGGGCCGGGGATGTGTAGCCGGTTATGTTGTCTTCCTCCTTGTCGAAGTAGATCTCCAGAAGAAGCCTTGGATCGCCGGATCAGAGCCTCCAAACTTCAGGTTTTCTCACAGGAAGCTCTAGGGTTTTCTCCCCTCTTCTCTCTTCTTGCAAGTGTGAAAATGGGTAGTGGGGAGAGGCCATTTCGGGTTCAGGAAGTAGGGAAAGCCTTCACCCACTCACCATGCCGACCTGACAGCTTTGGAGCCGTTGGGGGACATCCCCCAATGGTTGCCATGCCTTGTTTCAGAAGACAGCAGCTCTGCTGCGCATGCAGGGCAGAGAAGTTGACGTCCAGATCGCTGGACGCCGGAGTGAGTGTTGGCGTCCATGGTTGGACGTTGACACCACCTCAGCGGCCAGGGGTTGACGCCAATAAGGCCTTCGGCCAGAACCCTAATTATGCAGAAAACCATGCACACCAAGCTTCTATACATGCAATATGTACATGGTATTATATTCATACTATCACCATGCAATACATACCTTATTTACGTTTAATATAAACACATGTACACGTAATTATACTATTTTAATACCTACGTAAGTACGTACATACATACACAAGCACAATATACACACATAAATACGAAAGAAATACTACGGAAATTCGAGGGTCTTACACCCTCTCCCCCTTAAAGAAAACTTCGTCCTCGAAGTTAGAACGACACTACTCAAACAAAAGGGGATACTTCTTCCTCATCGCATCCTCAAGCTCCCACGTAGCCTCCTCACGTGAGAAGTTCCGCCATAGAACTTTCACCGACGCGATACTCTTGTTCCGGAGATGCTGCACCTTCCGGTCAAGAATGGCTACTGGTTGCTCGACATACGAAAGATCTGGCTGGATCTCCACTGGCTCATGACTAATCACATGAGACGGATCTCGGACATACTTCCTGAGCATAGATACGTGGAATACCGGGTGAACGCTAGCCAAAGCTGGGGGTAAAGCTAGCTCGTACGCCACGTTGCCCAAACGTCTGAGAATCTCATACGGGCCAATGAATCTGGGGCTTAGCTTGCTATGCCTGCCAAATCTAACAACACCTCGAGTAGGCGATATCTTCAAGAAGACATGATCACCCACCTCGAACTCCAAATCCTTTCTCCTGTTGTCGGCATAACTCTTCTGCCTATCCTGTGCCGCAACAAGCCTCTTTCTGATAAGCTGGATCTTATCCGAAGTTTCCTGAACCAACTCCGGTCCGATCAACTGCCTATCACCAGTCTCCTCCCAACATAAAGGAGATCTGCAGGGCCTACCATACAACGCCTCGAATGGAGCCATTCCAATGCTAGCATGAAAGCTGTTGTTGTATGCGAACTCCACAAGAGGTAAATGACGCTCCCAGTCATCCTTCCAATCCAGAACACACGCTCTCAACATATCCTCGAGCGTTTGGATAGTCCTCTCGGACTGTCCGTCGGTCTGGGGATGAAACGCCGAACTGAGCTTAAGCTCCGAACCTAACGCATCTTGAAGACCTTTCCACAATCTCGAAGTAAATCTCGGATCTCGATCCGAAATGATCGACTTCGGCACACCATGCAACCTAACGATACCACTAACATACAATCTAGCTAAGCTCTCTACCGACTGCTTCTTCTTCATAGGCAAGAAATGAGCAGTCTTCGAGAATCTATCTACAACTACCCAAATCGAGTCATTGCCCCTTCTAGATCGAGGCAAACCCGATACGAAATCCATAGTGACAGCTTCCCACTTCCATACGGGGATATCCATCCTTTGCATAAGGCCGGATGGTCGCTGCCGCTCGGCTTTCACCTGCTGACATACTAGACATCTAGACACATAATCCGCAACATCCTTCTTCATGCCGGACCACCAAAATGATCTCTTCAAATCCTGATACATCTTAGTGTTACCCGGATGAATAGAGAATCGCGATCTATGAGCCTCCGCTAACACATGCTCACGGACATCTACCACATCGGGGACACAAACACGGTGCTGAAATCTAATCACACCGTCCTCATCACGAGCAATGCCCGCCTTACCTACTAACTCTAACAATCTAGGATCGGCTTTCTGCTGCTCAATCACCTCGTCCAAGACTGAGGACCTAAGGGATAGCTGAGCTACAAAAGCCTGACACAACGATGGCTCTAACTCGGTCATAGAGCACGCTGCATCCTCCAACATCTTCCAATCCTGCTGGAGCGAAGACCTCTTTCTACTAAGAGCATCCGCTACGACGTTCGCCTTTCCAGGATGATACTGAAGGTCGAAGTCATAGTCCTTCAAGAACTCAATCCATCTCCTCTGCCTCAGGTTTAATTCCTTTTGGGAGAAAAGATACCTCAAGCTCTTGTGGTCGGTAAACACCTCAAATCTGACACCATAAAGGTAGTGCCTCCAGATCTTTAGTGCATGAACCACAGCTGCTAACTCCAAATCATGAGTCGGATAGTTCCTCTCATGCTCCTTCAACTGACGAGAAGCATAAGCTACTACCCTCTCTTGTTGCATGAGCACACAGCCTAAACCAATCTGAGATGCATCCGTATAAATGGCAAAGCCCTCTAGACCACTAGGCAATACCAATACCGGAGCAGAAGTAAGCTTAGCCTTCAATAGCTGAAAGCTATGCTCACACGCCTCAGACCACACGAACTTCTCACCTTTCCGAGTCAGCTTTGTCAAGGGGGCGGCGATGGATGAGAAACCCTCAATGAATCGCCGATAATAACCAGCTAACCCAATAAAGCTACGAATCTCCGAAGGGGTCCTGGGAACTTCCCAATCCATAACTGCCTGGACCTTCGCTGGATCAACTGCTACACCAGCGCCGGAGATAACATGCCCGAGAAAATGAACCTCGCGCAACCAAAAATCGCACTTGCTGAATTTTGCATACAGCTTGTGCTCACGGAGAACCTCTAAGACTAACCTCAAATGCTGACGGTGCGTGGCCTCATCCGGAGAATAGACCAACACATCGTCAATAAACACAACAACAAAGCTATCTAAATACGGACTAAACACCCGGTTCATGAGATCCATGAACGCTGCAGGGGCGTTGGTCAATCCGAAGGGAAGAACTAAGAACTCATAATGTCCATAACGGGTTCTAAACGCCGTCTTGGACACATCCTCACTCCTAATCCTCAACTGATGATAACCAGATCGCAAGTCAATCTTGGAAAAGACTGATGCCTCTCGCAACTGGTCAAACAGATCATCAATACGAGGTAAGGGATACCTGTTCTTCACAGTCACCTGGTTTAGCTTCCTATAATCGATGCACAACCGAAGTGACCCGTCTTTCTTCTTGACGAACAATACAGGTGCTCCCCAAGGGGAAACGCTAGGGCGAATAAATCCCTTATCAAGCAATTCTTGCAATTGCTTCCTCAACTCGGCTAATTCTGCAGGCGCCATCCGATATGGGGCCTTCGAGATAGAAGAGGTGCCTGGAAGCAACTCTATAGTGAACTCTATCTCCCTATCCGGTGGCAATCCAGACAAGTCATCGGGAAAGACATCTGGAAAGTCCTGCACCACATCAATCTCTGCAAGAGTCCGTGACGAACTAGCATCGGGTACTAGCATAACGCTGGCAAGAAATGCGTCACAGCCCTTGTTCACCATGCGCATCGCCTTCATGGCAGAGATAACTAACTTTCCCGCTAAGTTCTTTGGCAAGGGATGAGAGAACTCGTCCTCGCCAGGAATGCGGAAAACAATCTTCTTCTTACGACAATCTACTAGCGCATAATGCTCCTCTAGCCAATCCAGACCAAGAATGCAATCATAGTCCTTCATCTTTAGCAAGAAGAAACACCCATCTAGGAATCTATCCTCAATGCACACAGGTAACGACGGAATACACTTCCTAGTCGATACCGTACCCGCAGGGGTGTGCACAGACAAAGGAACCTCTAACTCCTCAGACTCTATGCCTGACTCTAGGGCTAACTGCCTAGCGAACCGCTCGGAAATGAACGAGTGAGTAGCACCCGTATCAAACAAAACCCGAGCGTGCACACCGAAAAGTAAGACTGTACCTTCGGTGACATGCTCCGCCTGCTCGGCGTCCTCACGAGCTAACGCAAACACTCGAGCCGGGGCTCGAGGCCTTCCAGGTCGCCCTGTCGCTGGCGCGGCTGCCGCCACTGCTGGTACTGGCGCTCCTCGCTGAGCTCCCTGCTGAAGCCTAGGGCAGTCCTTGATTTTGTGGTCGCTGCTCCCACACTTTAGGCATTTGCCCGCTATCATCCAACATTCCGTACCACCATGTGCCCTTCCGCAATGAGGGCACTCCTTCTTGTCACCAGAGGAACGTACAGAAGGTACCTGATAGTTGCTGGTTGTTGATGATTTCTGCGGTGTCTGGTACACCGTCTTCCTCTTGTCTTGCCTCTGGAAAGCTGCTGCCGGCCTCTTCTGCGAAGCCTTCTTCTCCTCCAAGTATTGCTCCATTTCGCCTTCCTGTCTGCAGGCTGCGCTGAGGGCCTCGTCCAGGGTACGATGATCAAACGCTACGAGCCTCGTCCGCAGTGATGGCTTCAAGCCCATCACAAACTTCTTCGCCTTCCTGCGCTCATCAGCCACAATATGGGGTGCATACTTAGACAGTTCTGCAAACCTGGCCTCATACTCAAGTACGGTCATGGAGCCCTGAGTCAAAGTGAGGAACTCCTGCTCCATCCTGTCCTGGATGTGCTCGGGGACGAACTTGGCCCGAAAGAGCCTCACGAACTCGTCCCAAGCGACATCAATCGCGCCATCCTCAAACCGCGTACGTAGTAACGAAGCCCACCACACATCGGCTCTCTCCTGCAACATAACCTTCATGAGCACCGCTAAACAACTTCAACTTAACAGGGAATAGGAAACACATAACTAACACATACCTGTAGCATGTAGGTGGCTAAGGTAACCTTGTCCTCATCCACACACCTGATGGCCCGGAAGATTTTCTCGATCTCCCTCATCCAACTCTCTGCTAGCAACGGATCGCTCTCCCCCTTAAAAGAGGGTGGGGTCATCCTCTTGAACCGCTCCATGATGGAAGGTCCACCATGGTCCTGAGCTGGGGCCTGAGCCTGCTACATTATACAACAAACATATATAATAAACACAATAGCATACAATTCAAATAGCAGACTACTTAGTTATTTTATTATTTTACCTGGGCCTCCAACTGGGCCTGAAGTGCTGCCTGAGTGTGTGCCTGAGTCTGCATGGCCTGCACCAGACCTTGCATGAACACTCCATAGTCCACAGGCGGCGGTGGGGGAAGCACAGGGCCTCGTGGTGCTGGGGCCTGTTGCTCCGCCTGACCATCACGTCTCTGCTCATCGTCGCGAGCTGGCGCACCTCCACGTCGTCCACGGGAAGCCATGGCTGTCATAAAATTTCAGCCACCATTAGAGTTAGGTTACTAAGTTTTCTATCCATTTTCTTATCTATTTTCCATTCATTATTAGTCATTTCTACCCATGTGGACAATCTATAAGGATTTAGCATGCAATGAGGATGATGATTCATGTATATTTATGTAAGATCTCAATCGGTTGCTCTGATACCAATCTCTGTGACGGCCCTCATTATACCGGTACGGTCATACCGACCCACGTCGATATAGCGAGTGCTGCCACAGTGGGACATTTACCCAACACTATCACATGATTGAGATATACACAAATATAGATACAGAGTCGCGGAAGTAAAGGACTAACAGTCATCACATTCCATCATCCACATTTATCATACATGATCCATATAGCAAAATAAAAGACTAAACTTTCATAATTGAAATTAAACCAAGCTACATTGTCCACAAAATTAAAGTTCTACATTTAATACATAGTTTGTCCACAATTACATAATGATAATCCTAATACAAGCTACAATTCACGTACTATGAAACAAAAAGGGCACAGTGTCAACTCCACCAGCTAATCTCCACGCTCGGAGTCGCTCTCCACTGTCACCTCCAAAGGTGTGTCACCAACTACACCTGTACGCCGAAGCAAGGAGTGAGTCTAAAAGACTCAGCAAGTAGCTCCATACACATCATTCATGCATACATCATAGTAGGGTTTACTATTGCTATTTGCAAGGCAACATATAGCATGCTTGAACATTTATGAGAGACAACCTATCATGGTATTTCTACAAAATCAAAACACATGGTACATGGTTTAAAATGTTTCAATTAACACTTCCTATCACATGCTTTCTACTCATTTAATCACATGAAGACTACACTTCCGATTTGACTATAACATGATAGCAATTTATATGGGATTAGAAATATCATAGCATGAATTAACGTATCATATTCTAACACATTTACTTCACATGGTTACACATTCCCATATTTCACATGGTTCCTTTTTCAAGCATTTCACATGTACACATGTTCACATTCTAACATAAAGGGTTCACATGGTTTCTTATTTCACATTTGCATGTTCCCATATACACAATTTACACATGTTCACATATACACATTTACACATGTTCACATATACACATTTCACACATGTTCACATATACACATTTCACAATTTATTTGCCGTGACACATAGTCCAAACCACCACTAGAAGGACACATCACATACACATAACACATAGCACATCACCTAGGCAATACAGTGATGACTCTTGGCACTGCGCAGACCGGGAGAACACGTCTCCACCCTAACCAGTGGTACTTGTCCACCTCCAGGATTTCATCCTAATGCCCTTAGGATATCTTAACACATTGAACCTTCTCATGGGGACTTTTCCATGATACGGTTCCACAGCCCTCTATGGAAGCAGTGTCACACACGGCACATTTTACACATTACACATTCCGATTAACACACGTTTCACATGTGATTTTCACACTTTCTTGTTTATGCACATGGTTCAGTTCATCCCTATCATGATGCTACTAATAACAGAAATCAAGCATTTAGTAGCTCTCATGGATTAATTGGAACACACATCATTTAACCTTAATCATGGTACATGCATTCATACTCATTTTCACATGAAAATCTCATAATGTAGGCTACTGTTATCAAATTATCCTGAAAATTTTACCACATGCTGTTTTCGGGTATAGTAACACACATACAAATTTTCACATTTTTCTGAATTCACATGCATTTATAGAAATTAAAACACTCAGCTTCATGCCATTCTTAAACTAAGTCAACATAGAACATGACATGGAAATTCAGATTTGATCATGCACAGTCATGAACCACACATACATATTGGCACAGAAATTTTCCCGAATTTATTTTCCCAACACATGATTTACTAGAATTTTCACAAGGTCTACACATGCTTTCTATTTCTCATTGTAGAAATTATAAGAATTCACATGGAGATGGGAAAATTCCCAAATTTGCAGGGCATGGACTGATACATGCAAACATGGTTCATAAAATTCTACAGCATTTGATTCCTCCGAAATCATGGGAACAAGATTAACCAAGCATAACCTCTTTCCTACACATGCTTTTCAATAATTCTAATAAATTATGCCATCTACAGAAAAATACAGGAAATTCCACACATATCACATTACCTATTTTACATAACATATAAAATTTACATTATATCCTCATGCGTAGAAATCCGGAAATTAAAGATATAAGGCAGAACAGTTCACTGTTCTGTCAAGAAGAACTAAACGGCATACTGTGGTCGTTTACAAGAGTTGGCGGCCACATCGTTGGCCGCTGACTCAAGATCTCAACGTCCATGGGGCTTGCCGTCAAGTTCGGACCTGTGTAAAAACACAGTCCGAGCTCTGAAAAATGGTGAATGTAGGGGATCCAGGACACGAGGAAAATCTGTAAAAATGGTAAAAGCCTCCTAGACACATACATGGACAATGTGGAAGGGGTACTTGCCTTTGGAAAAACTCCTAAAGGGATCAAATTAGTTGGAGAAGCTCTCCTTGGGCAGTCCCAAGAAGCCTCCAAGACGCCTTCACTCCGGCTTCTGTGATGCTCCCCTCTGAAATCCAGGGCCGGGGATGTGTAGCCGGTTATGTTGTCTTCCTCCTTGTCGAAGTAGATCTCCAGAAGAAGCCTTGGATCGCCGGATCAGAGCCTCCAAACTTCAGGTTTTCTCACAGGAAGCTCTAGGGTTTTCTCCCCTCTTCTCTCTTCTTGCAAGTGTGAAAATGGGTAGTGGGGAGAGGCCATTTCGGGTTCAGGAAGTAGGGAAAGCCTTCACCCACTCACCATGCCGACCTGACAGCTTTGGAGCCGTTGGGGGACATCCCCCCAATGGTTGCCATGCCTTGTTTCAGAAGACAGCAGCTCTGCTGCGCATGCAGGGCAGAGAAGTTGACGTCCAGATCGCTGGACGCCGGAGTGAGTGTTGGCGTCCATGGTTGGACGTTGACACCACCTCAGCGGCCAGGGGTTGACGCCAATAAGGCCTTCGGCCAGAACCCTAATTATGCAGAAAACCATGCACACCAAGCTTCTATACATGCAATATGTACATGGTATTATATTCATACTATCACCATGCAATACATACCTTATTTACGTTTAATATAAACACATGTACACGTAATTATACTATTTTAATACCTACGTAAGTACGTACATACATACACAAGCACAATGTACACACATAAATACGAAAGAAATACTACGGAAATTCGAGGGTCTTACATCTGGTGTGAAGGAAGACCTGGTGGTATCCAGGGTGTTGTTCCCTTCGGGTGTGAAGGAAGACCAGCTGAGCTGGGTGTTGTTGTGTCCTTAAGGGGGACTGTACCCTTGATTAGTGAAATCCTGAGGTATTGCTCAGGGACTGGACATAGGTCTCCTGTGGAAAGGAGTTCCGAACCAGGATAAAAATCCTACTGTCTTGTGGTTGTATTTTGTGTGATTGCTATCTCATTTCCTCTAACTCTAACCTTCATTTAAGTTGTTGTGTAATTTTTTTTAGTAAACAGGTATCAAAGATCAGTTTCTTTAATAACCCATTCACCCCCCCTCTGGGCTAGCTAGCTGGGCAACAAGTGGTATCAGAGTGAGTCTCTTCGACAAAGAAGAAGATCCAACGATCTGAAGAGCAAAGATCAATGGTAGCCCAAGGCAACTTCGAAGGTCAGTCAGTCAACAGACCCCCTTTGTTCGATGGTGAAGATTATCCGTATTGGAAGACCAGAATGGAATATTTTCTACAAGGCCACGACTATCAAATCTGGTCGATAGTAGAAGAAGGTGACCTGGTTGTCACAAATGAGAAAGCACAATGCACTACAAGAAAAAACGAAATATTCGGTCTCTATGCGGTCTCTATTCGGTCTCTAACCAGTTCAGAGACCGAATAGCGACTGAATAGAGACCGAACTTGTCGGTGAACAATTTCTGGTCACAAATCTGTGACCGAAACAGTTCGGTCATTATTCGGTCACTAATTAGTGACCGAATAGTCACCGAAGCACTTCAGTCGCTAAAAGTGCACATCAGAGACCGAATAATTTCGGTCACAATTCGGTCCCTAATATAGCGACCGAATTGAGACCGAAATTATTCGGTCTCAAATAGAGACCGAATGCATCAGTCACAATTCGGTCTCTGATATAGCGACCGAATTGAGACCGAAATAAATCGATCACTAATAGAGACGGATCAAATCAGTCACAATTCGGTCCCCAATGTAGGGACCGAATAGAGACCGATGCGTTCGGTCTCTATTTGAGACCGAATAATTTCGGTCTCAATTCGGTCGCTATATCAGGGACCGAATTGTGACTGATTTTTTCAGTCACTAATCGGTCTCTGTTTTGTAATTTTTTTTTTTAATTTGTAAATTTTTAGCAAAATAACCTGTGTAAATAAAACAACGTCCACAACAATAATAGATATCCACAATACAACACAGTAAATGACCACAAACAACAATAATAAAAATATCCACAACACAATAATAAAATAAAAATGTCCACAACAAAACAATAATATAAAGTCCACATGAACAATAAAAATATACACAACATCATAATAATAAACTATCCACAACAACAATACAAATGTCAATAACAATAAGAATAATAGTGAAATGGAAATCATGAATCATCCTCCTCGTCCTCGTGCTCGTCTCCTCCCACGCCACTTGCTGAAGGAACCTACAATACATATATAACAATAATAAGTTAAAATTGAGTATTATTAGAAACAATAAAATATTTAAATTTACAAAAAATTCGGAGGCCAATCGGATGAGTATTTCTAATTTTAAACCCTTAAACGTAAGTTAATCATTTTTAATGTAAACTGACTTGTTGATTGTAAGTTTGAGGCGTCGAGCTAAAACCGGGAGTCCGAATTGAACTCCGTTAATTTCCACAAGTCACATTCATCGTCGTGGCCGTGCTGGAAAAAACCGGAGGCCAATCAGATGAGTATTTCTAATTTTGAACCCCTAAACGTAAGTTCTTCATTTTTAATCTAAACTGACTTGTCGAATGTAAGTTTGAGACGTCGACCTCAAACTGGGAGTCCGAATTGAGCTCCGTCAGTTTCCACAAGTCACATTCATCGCCCTGGCCGTGCTGGAAAAAACCGGAGGCCAATCGGATGAGTATTTCTAATTTTAAACCCCGAAACCTACCTAAATTCTTCATCTTTAATCTAAACTGACTTGTCGAATGCAAGTTTGAGGCGTCGACCTCAAACCGGGAGTCCGAATTGAACTCCATCAGTTTCCACAAGTCACATTCATCGCCCTGGCCGTGCTGGAAAAAATCGGAGGCCAATCGGATGAGTATTCTAATTTTGAACCCCGAAACCTACCTAAATTCTTCATCTTTAATCTAAACTGACTTGTCGAATGCAAGTTTAAGGCGTCGACCTCAAACCGGGAGTCCGAATTGAACTCCGTCAGTTTCCACAAGTCACATTCATCACCGTGGCCGTGCTGGAAAAAACCGGAGGCCAATCAGATGCGTATTTCTAATTTTGAACCCCTAAATGTAAGTTCTTCATCTTTAATGTAAACTGACTTGTCGAATGCAAGTTTGAGGCGTCGACCTCAAACCGGGAGTCCGAATTGAACTCCGTCAGTTTCCACAAGTCACATTCATCGCCCTGGCCGTGCTGGAAAAAACCGGAGGCCAATCGGATGAGTATTTCTAATTTTGAACCTCGAAACCTACCTAAATTCTTCATCTTTAATCTAAACTGACTTGTCGAATGCAAGTTTGAGGCGTCGACCTCAAACTGGGAGTCCGAATTGAACTCCGTCAGTTTCCACAAGTCACATTCATCGCCCTGGCCGTGCTGGAAAAAACCGGAGGCCAATCAGATGAGTATTTCTAATTTTGAACCCCGAAACCTACCTAAATTCTTCATCTTTAATGTAAACTGACTTGTCGAATGCAAGTTTGAGGCGTCGAGCTAAAACCGGGAGTCCGAATTGAACTCCGTCAGTTTCCACAAGTCACATTCATCGCCGTGGCCGTGCTGGAAAAAACCGGAGGCCAATCAGATGAGTATTTCTAATTTTGAACCCCTAAACGTAAGTTCTTCATTTTTAATCTAAACTGACTTGTCGAATGTAAGTTTGAGACGTCGACCTCAAACCGGGAGTCCGAATTAAGCTCCGTCAGTTTCCACAAGTCACATTCATCGCCCTGGCCGTGCTGGAAAAAACCGGAGGCCAATCGGATGAGTATTTCTAATTTTGAACCCCGAAACCTACCTAAATTCTTCATCTTTAATCTAAACTGACTTGTCGAATGCAAGTTTGAGGCGTCGACCTCAAACCGGGAGTCCGAATTGAACTCCGTCAGTTTCCACAAGTCACATTCATCGCCTGGCCGTGCTGGAAAAAACTGGAGGCCAATCAGATGAGTATTTCTAATTTTGAACCCCTAAACTAAGTTCTTCATCTTTAATCTAAACTGACTTGTCGAATGCAAGTTTGAGGCGTCGACCTCAAACCGGGAGTCCGAATTGAACTCCGTCAGTTTCCACAAGTCACATTCATCGCCCTGGCCGTGCTGGAAAAAACCGGAGGCCAATCGGATGAGTATTTCTAATTTTGAACCCCGAAACCTACCTAATTCTTCATCTTTAATCTAAACTGACTTGTCGAATGCAAGTTTGAGGCGTCGACCTCAAACCGGGAGTCCGAATTGAACTCCGTCAGTTTCCACAAGTCACATTCATCGCCCTGGCCGTGCTGGAAAAAACCGGAGGCCAATCAGATGAGTATTTCTAATTTTGAACCCCGAAACCTACCTAAATTCTTCATCTTTAATGTAAACTGACTTGTCGAATGCAAGTTTGAGGCGTCGAGCTCAAACCGGGAGTCCGAATTGAACTCCGTCAGTTTCCACAAGTCACATTCATCGCCGTGGCCGTGCTGGAAAAAACCGGAGGCCAATCAGATGAGTATTTCTAATTTTGAACCCCTAAACGTAAGTTCTTCATTTTTAATCTAAACTGACTTGTCGAATGTAAGTTTGAGACGTCGACCTCAAACCGGGAGTCCGAATTGAGCTCCGTCAGTTTCCACAAGTCACATTCATCGCCCTGGCCGTGCTGGAAAAAACCGGAGGCCAATCGGATGAGTATTTCTAATTTTGAACCCCGAAACCTACCTAAATTCTTCATCTTTAATCTAAACTGACTTGTCGAATGCAAGTTTGAGGCGTCGACCTCAAACCGGGAGTCCGAATTGAACTCCGTCAGTTTCCACAAGTCACATTCATCGCCCTGGCCGTGCTGGAAAAAACTGGAGGCCAATCAGATGAGTATTTCTAATTTTGAACCCCTAAACCTAAGTTCTTCATCTTTAATCTAAACTGACTTGTCGAATGCAAGTTTGAGGCGTCGACCTCAAACCGGGAGTCCGAATTGAACTCCGTCAGTTTCCACAAGTCACATTCATCGCCCTGGCCGTGCTGGAAAAAACCGGAGGCCAATCGGATGAGTATTTCTAATTTTGAACCCCGAAACCTACCTAATTCTTCATCTTTAATCTAAACTGACTTGTCGAATGCAAGTTTGAGGCGTCGACCTCAAACCGGGAGTCCGAATTGAACTCCGTCAGTTTCCACAAGTCACATTCATCGCCCTGGCCGTGCTGGAAAAAACGGAGGCCAATCAGATGAGTATTTCTAATTTTGAACCCCGAAACCTACCTAAATTCTTCATCTTTAATCTAAACTGACTTGTCGAATGCAAGTTTGAGGCGTCGACCTCAAACCGGGAGTCCGAATTGAACTCCGTCAGTTTCCACAAGTCACATTCATCGCCTGGCCGTGCTGGAAAAAACCGGAGGCCAATCAGATGAGTATTTCTAATTTTGAACCCCTAAACGTAAGTTCTTCATCTTTAATCTAAACTGACTTGTCGAATGCAAGTTTGAGGCGTCGACCTCAAACCGGGAGTCCGAATTGAACTCCGTCAGTTTCCACAAGTCACATTCATCGCCCTGGCCGTGCTGGAAAAAACCGGAGGCCAATCGGATGAGTATTTCTAATTTTGAACCCCGAAACCTACCTAAGTTCTTCATTTTTAATCCAAACTGTCTTGCTTAACAAAAAATTGTGCGTCGATCAACCCAAATGAAAGTTAAAATAACTTGCCTGTGGAGGAGGTGCTGCCTGTGGCGGAGGAGGTGGTGCCTGTGAGAAGGCCTGGGCGATAACTTGGGAGAGGGTCTGGGAGAGCTGGGCCTGTAGTGCGTCGGTCACCTGCATCTGCATCTGGGCAAGACGAGTCTCCATCGAATCCGCCAGACGAGACTCTAAGCCCGATATCCTACTGTCAATGAAGCCCATCAGCTGTCCTGAAGAAGTACCTGGAGTACCAACTCCTGCGTGGAATGCACTGGTCTGTGACCCTGAGCTGGATCCTCCAGATAACACCCGGCTCGTGTCGATGCTGTGCCCAAAACCATACACATGGCCTTTCTTTGGGGCCCCAGCTGCCGCAACCCATACCTCATGATCTAACGGCGGCTGCTCGTCCTCCCCGGCATACTTCTCCGTCATTTGTTCTCTGTATGACTCCTGCAAGAAAACAAAAAATGATAGTAGTTAATATTCATATTAATGTGAAAAATTAAATAGTGAATATCTTCTAAATACTTACTGCAACCACGCGGGCTCTATCGCTAATGTATGCATCCGTTCCTTTTTTCTTGTGTGTTCTATCGAACACCTCCGAAAATGTCGGCTGCCTTTTTAGCTCCTTCTCCTATTTCACAGAAAAAACATGACATAAATGAGTACCTTTATAAATAAAAGAGACCAGAAATGGACAAATTACTTACCAATCTGGACTGATGGGTCGCAAAAGAGACAGACCCACTACTATGCATGTTTGCTTCTGGATTGGCAGCCCGATTAACTTTCATTATTGAGGATGTCTGTTGCCATTTCTCTGCAGCCCAGATGTCGCAAAGAGTTTCCCAATATTCTCCCCTCATCCAACTGGGTGCCCGCTCCTTCCAAAGAGTCGGGTCTGCACTCTGAGAATGTTTCTCTGCATTTTTTCTCACGTTATACATCAAATGCTTGAAATTTGATCTTGCGGTCATCGTCCATACAAATCGAGACCGCGCCTCGTCTGGACGACGCGTGAATCGATGCTGGCTCTATATACATAAGAGTTAGTTAACTGCATGTATGAATACGATAAGAATTAAATTACAATGCGAAATTACATACCATGAACATCTGATACAAGTGCTCCTGGACCTCCATCGGGAAATCATTGAATCTATGAATAGGTCCAGGAAAGTGTGCTTGTAATGTTCTTGTGATAAATTGAGAAGCTTGAGCAGGCTCTATTTTATCACTGCAATGATGTAACTGCATAATGTCAAATTATGAACTAAATTCACCTCATTGCCCGTAAGAAATACATACACGTTGATTACGTACCCATTAATCCAGACCTCCCGCAGAGTGCTCTCATAAAAACTACCTCCGCCCTCCTGCAGACTCACAGCATCCTCTGGCACCGAACATGGAAAAAATTGAAGAACAACATGAGTAATGTACAAAAATACTAAATAATGACTACAGAAATATCCTAACATTTAAATATACAAACCTAATGGTGCATCTGCAGAATGTGTAGAGTGACCTGAGCATGTGACATTTTAATGGCATCAGAATTAATGCGTACATGAAAGTATAACTTTAAATATACATACCAGCTGCTACAGGAGGAGACTCGAAGGATGCACCAACAGCTGTAACTAGAATAGAAGGCATAAGTAATGAGGAAGATGAATGCACAATAAAAGTACATCTGCAAATATTATACATACCTGCGGGCACGGTAGGAGGAGCAGAAGGACTAACAACTGTAGCAATTCTAATAACATTAATAATATGTATATAGAGCCACTACAAAAATACTTGAAAATTGAAATATACATACCTGCAGGGGGAGGAGGTGTCCGCTCATCCGAAGGAGAAGCAGAAGCTGTAACAATTTGAATGGCATTAACACTACAGAAGTACACATAAATAATACACAAAGAAAAATACACACAGATGACTACATTAGAAAAATATACATACCAGATGCGACGAACAAAGCCCTCCCACGGCTGCCCCTCCAAGAACTGCTACCAGATCTAGCTCCACGCACCATATCTTCATAGAGAACATAAAATAATAATGTGTACTAGTCAATTGCTTATATTCAAAGTGAGCTACTTGACATATACTTTACAAGTGTGAAAAAATTCTACCCTTGTTTAATTGATATCCATTTCCTCCTCAGATGATGACGATATGTTCAATTCAACCCTATCTTCATCATCATCTTCACATTCATCACTGGTATATTCATCTTCCTCATCAGAACTTTCACATTCAATATCTGTACGACGAGCACTACTGTCTTCCATCTCACGTAGATCGACTTCTTCGACCTCATTTCCGTGAGACAAGGACATTGGTGCTTCAGATTCAGCTTCTCCAATATGAGTTGTCAACTCTACATTTTCGACAAAGTCTTCTTGAAAGAATTCAGCACTGACCTCTACAGGTGTCTGATCAGTCATGTCCAATTCATAATCAGAGAATAGTTTTGACTTAACTCTGCAAACTACCCACCAATCATTTCGTTCTTTGTTTGTAGATGATGGATAGCTTGTATAATACACTTGCTGGGCTTGTGTGGCTAAGATGAATGGCTCATAAGTATTCAATTTTGACTTATGCTTAAGCTCGACAATCCCATGCGTTGTGTCATTTCGAATGGAATTCGGATCAAACCAATGACACTTGAACAAGAATATATGATTGTCTTGTCCTAGATATTGCAACTGTAGGATCTCCTCTACAATACCATAGTAGTCATACTCACTTTCATTGTATGTACTCCCTTTTACACATACGCCACTGTTCATGGTAGATTTATTCTGCCCATAGTCTTTTGTATGAAACCTATACCCATTAACAATAAATCCCACATAATTCTGTGCAATTTTGGATGGGCCGTAGGCTACCTGACGAACTCTTTCATCAGTAATTAAACCTTCTTCAACCTGCGTGTAGAAAAGGCTAGTTAAAAAGTGAAATGAATTTTTTGAATACTCTTTGACGGTGTACACTTACGCGTTTTCTTAGCCATAAGGCCAATGACTTCTCTCGTTCTTTTTCAACCTCAAAATCAGTGAGATGTGGATTTCTTTGAATTAATTCTGAATCAAATTGTCTGCAATATGAATAGCAGACCACATTCAATAGGTAGAATAAAGGCAAAGAACTTACATATAAATTTAAATTGTGATATTAGTACTTACTCAACATAACATTCTAGCTCGGAACAATTTAAAAGAATATATATCTCTGCGGCACATAACTCTCTGTCATCCAGCATTCGAGTTGAAGAACGTCCGAAGGCACGTCCAGGATGAGTAAATATTGAGAGTCGATTTGAACCCACAGATTCCCCCCCATCATCATTACGTGGAGGTTGTGTCCAACGAGTTTGAATGTCTGCTTCAAAGTACATTGAACAAAAATTAGAGATTTCCTCCATAATGTATGCCTCAGCAATAGAACCCTCCACTTTTGCTTTATTTCGGACTTTCATTTTGAGGTCATGCATACACCTACATCCACAATGTAAGAGACAATTAGAAAATCTATCGCTTATGTAAGGTGCAATTGTAAGAAGGAAACAGTTAATATCATGCATATACCTCTCAAATGGATACATCCATCTATATTGTACTGGCCCTCCAACCTTTGCTTCATATGGTAGATGTACGAGTAAATGCTCCATTGAATCGAAGAAACCAGGTGGAAATATCTTCTCCAACTTGCATACAATGGTGACCACATTCTGTTCGATAGTTTGCACATCCTGAAGCCTGAGTTCTGATGCAGATAGAATCGTGAAAAATCGACTCAACTCAGATAACGCTCCCCATAGCGGCTTCGGCAAGATGTCACGAAATGCAATAGGTAGCAACCTTTGCATGAACACATGGCAGTCGTGACTCTTCATTCCATATATCTTTCCCTCACTGACGTTGACAGAACGAGCAATATTTGACACATAACCGTCAGGAAATCTCAGCTGTTTCAGCCACTGACACACTTCCTTAACTTGTCCTCCTCCAAGCACATAAACTGCTTTTGGTTTACTTGATTTCCCATTTACTTCAACAATTTCTAACTCTGGACGTTTACAGAGCATGGACAAGTCCAAGCGTGCTTTCACATTGTCCTTTGTTTTACCTTTGATATCCATAACTGTGTTGAATACATTATCAAAGACATTTTTCTCGATATGCATCACGTCTAGATTGTGCCGCACAAGAAGAGTCGACCAATAAGGTAGCTCCCAGAAAATGCTTTTCTTCACCCAGTTGTGCTCCTTCCCAAAACCTGAAAGGTGTCGGGTACTACCCATCTGTTGTGTGATATCTGGCAAATTTTCAACACGTGCTGCCATATGATGACCGGACAACCTCTCGAATATAACTTCATCTCGTTCCTTTCTGTTCTTTAGGAATGCATCTTTTTGTGTTCTGAAAGGGTGATCAGCTGGTAAAAACTGACGATGGCAATCAAACCAGCAGGACTTCCCACCATGTTTAAGTACAAACGATTTGGTATTATCCATACAATACGGACATGCTAGCCTCCCATGTGTGCTCCAACCAGATAGCATTCCATATGCAGGAAAATCACTTATAGTCCACATCAATGCTGCCCTCATAGTGAAATTTTGCTTTCTAGATGCATCATAAGTATTGACCCCCTCAGTCCATAATAATTTCAATTCATCAATCAACGGTCTTAAATAGATGTCTATATTTTTTGTAGGACTTTTCGGACCAGGAATCAATAAGGACAGGAACAAATTCTCTCGCTTCATGCACATGCTCGGAGGAAGGTTGTATGGTGTCACGAACACTGGCCAGCTGGAGTAGGAAGCCACTGAACCTCCAAATGGATTGAATCCGTCAGTGCATAAACCAAGCCTCACATTACGTGACTCCCTTGAGAAGATAGGATAAACATGGTTGAAATGAATCCAAGCTTCGCCATCTGCAGGATGAGTCATAATATCGATGTCCCGACGTACTCTTTCTGCATGCCACCTCATATGTCCAGCTGTCTTTGAAGACATATACATCCGCTGCAGCCTGGGTGTAAGGGGGAAATATCGCAATGACGCATAAGGTATATCCTTTCCCCTAGAATTGACCCCTCTTTTAGGTTTAAATCTATCATGACGGCAAACTGAACAGGATACCATATCTGCATTCTCTTTGTCATACAACATACAATGATTAGGACATGCATCTATTTTCACATATCCAAGTCCTAAATCATTCACCATCTTCTTGGCACGATAAAAATTTGGAGGCAGCTTTTCATCTGGAGGTAACATGCTCTTGATGATGAGGAGGAGACGATCAAAGCAATTCTCAGAAATATGAAATTCAGATTTCAAGTTCAACAACTGTGACACCGCTGACAACCGAGTGTGCTTTTGACAACCATCCCACAATGGCTCATCAGCATCCTTAAGTAACTGATAGAATCTTTCGGCTCCCTTATTCGGCACGTCTTCAGCGTATACAGGATCCACATGTACACTGAATGCCGGACCAGCAGCATCTACAACCATATCCACGTACGTACTTGTGCCTTCCACATTACTAGGCTCGTGCGACCAGAAGTCCTCACCATGACATGTCCAATTCATATAACATTCAACAAACCCTTTTCTGTATAAATGGCGTTGAACTTCCCATGGGGAATTCCACTTCAAATTTTTACAAATCATACAAGGACATCGGATTCCACCTTGCCTGTCTACTTCTGCATTTGGATTCCCCAATGCAAACTGAACGAAATTCTCAACTCCGACCCTAAACTCCTGGGACACCACATGATCAACTATTCTGCGATACATCCATGAACGGTCTGAAGCCATTGCTGTCCTACGCCCAAACAATATCAATAGACAAATAACTTTAAAATTCTAAATCACACATCCTTCGACGCAACCGAAATGAATAGGAAGGATTTATTATTTAGATTATCACTTTTTACCCATCTGTGAATATTTGATCGCACTCAGATGACCATTTACTATGTGATTGTATTATTTGCTGAAAATTTCGGCAGCATCTCCCCACACCTCTCCGATATACCAAAATATTTATTGATTAAGATATTTTCTTAAACACTTACTAATAAGTGGTTAAGAAAATATTCTAAATCAATAAAGGTATATCAGAGAGGAGTGAGTAGACACACCCGAAATTTTCAACAAATAATTCAAGCACATAGTAAATGACCACCTAACTGCGATCAAACATTCACAGACTGTCCAAAACGGGACAATTCAGGACTTTGAGTTAGATATACACGTTCTCATCTTTGAAAATAAGACTCGTGCACATCAATCCCAAAGTCTTGAACGGGAGGTTCATTGACACGGGCTTAACACGCTATCGTGAAGTGTGTGCAGTGTTAAATTGTTATGCATGCATAGATCAAATTTAAATAACACATAAATATGAAAGAAAACAAAATCATACATGTGAACAAGTGCAATATTAAACATTTACATTAAAATAAGAAGTGCAATATTAATTATTAAAAGGAAAATTAACGATTAAACGTAAATTAATCTAATGCCTAGAAGGAACCATATGGGTTTCATTATACTTAAGAAAGGCATATGTGGGTAATTTCATATATAATGCTTGCGAGTGCAATCTTCTAATGAATTCCATGTGTATAATGAATTCCATTTGATATCAGAAATGCTTACTTATCCTGGATGTCATTACATCACTATATATGCACGTCCTATTATCATTTCCCTCTCTTTTTTAATTTTACATATATATACGCACATACCAATAATATTTTTCCAACCGTACAATTAAAATTTCTCATTTGATATTATATATATATACACATACAACTATTATTGGTGGCTGTTTTGCTTGCTGTCACCACTTCTTTTGTCAGATCATGCTGGTGACTTTTGCAGACAGTAGACACCAGCATTAGGGAGTCATCATTGCCATCTTTGTATTGAGAGACTGCCTTGTCCACTTGGTATTACTCTCATAATAATCAAACATGGTTTCATTATTTTCCCAGATACTTCTCTGATCATGCATGCTTTCACATATTTGTTTCGATTCCAGAAATAGTTGCCTCTCTGGGTGTGTCCACTGAGTCTTTACTGTAGATCATTAATTCTGTTGGTTTTGACCAATGAACTGGCTGGTAGTCAATTTATTTTCAATTTGAGTGCCAAATTTTGGTTGCACATGATTCTGTGGTTTCCTATACTTTTTGGTACTACACACCAATTTTGAAACCCTTTTAGTGATTGACCAGTGATGTAGGAGCATATTCGACAGCAATGATATGACAAACTATGGTTATTGGATTGTAATCGATTCATTTTTACTTTTATTCTGTATTTTCGTTCATTTATAGGTCATGATTTTAAGTCAAAGTTGGAATCGGATTGATCTATCTATTAGCAGCACAATGAGGTATAGTATTTCCTATTTTATGTTACCTATTTTTTGAGTCATAAGAGAAGTTAAAATTCTATCTTTATTTTAATAGTCCTTTTAGGACTTGGCGTCTTATTTCCAATTAGGGGTCATACTTTGAGTCAGAATTGCTTCTCTAATTTTATTGTATTTTTGGAGTTGTTTCTGCTGTGTTTTAGGGTACTCTGAGTTTATGATGGTCTGTGTTTGATTAGAATTTAAGAATAGTTTGTTTCTTATTTTGAGTATTAGGGTACTCTGAGTTTATGATGGTCTCTCTTTTCAATCAATCCTGCTTAATTTTCTAGTTCAACTTGTTTCTTTTTTTCATATTCTATTCTTGCTTTCTCTGGTAAAGATCTCCTGTTATATATTCTTCAACCCACGAGCTCGTGACTGTTTCTATAAGACCCACATGATCAGACTAGATTCTCCTCTTTTCTCATCCAAGCACATGATTTCATGATCTAAGCATATATTCTTAAGACCACGATCCAAATATAAAATCATGAATTTTCTCATAGAACCCATATGATCAGTATAGATTTTGTGAAATTTTCTCATCCCAGCTATATATCACATGGTTTCATGATTTGATCATGTAGAACATAAGTTCCTTCTAATCAGAGAGTGTTTATTAATTAGTAGTCTTTTCTTCCCCGTTTATTTTCTCACTTAGCTATATATATGATACCCATTTGGAATAATTAATCTGAGCTGAAGAAGGAGATCATTTATTGATTTTTTTTGTGTGACCAGTCTCTTGTAGTAATTAAAGTGGAATGCCGGAAATCTTAATTTCTTCTAACTTCTAAATTCCATTTATACACAAAAATTCTAGCATAAGTTTATTCTAGTGCTAATTAGATCAATAACTTTCCTGATCTGCAGGTTGCTCTCCGATGTCTCTAGTGACCTCACTGTTGAGGTTGGCACCACAAGCTTTTCACTCCACAAGGTACACAGATTTCACACATCTCACCCTATATTTGGTTCTGGTCATTATTCTTAATTTTTTTATTAATACTGATCAAAATTTTGGAAAGGGAGTCTATAATTCCTGCTATACTTCAGAATTTGAAATCAACAAATCAATGAAGCTTTGAGAATTTCTCTGCAATTTTGTTTCTCCGAGAGGGAGTAACCTGTTTAGGAGATGCATGGATTCCAGGTGGGATGGGGGTCTGTTGGCGGTGGGGGTGGGGGTTGGGGGGGGGGGTGCGGTTCCACAGGTGGGGGGGGGGGGGGGGTTGGTTTCACAGGTCGGGGTGGGAGGGGGGTTTTCCGGCAGTGGGGTGGGGGGGGTGTTGGTTTCACAGGTCCAGGTGGGAGGGGGGTCTTCCGGCGGTGGGGGGGGGGGGGGGGGGTTGGTTTCACAGGTCCGGGTGGGAGGGGGGTCATCCGGCGGTGGCGTGGGGGGGCGCGCTTCCACAGGTGGGGGGGAGGGAGGACAGAGAGATAGAGGGAGGGGGGAGGACAGAGAGACCGGGTGGGAGGGGGGTCTTCCGGTGGTGGGGTGGGGGGGGGGGCGCTTCCACAGGTGGGGGGGAGGGAGGACAGAGGGAGGGGGAGGGAGACAGGTGGGAGGGGTCTTCCGGGTGGGGGGGGGGCGCTTCCACAGGGCGGGGGGGGGGGGGGGGGGGGGAGGAAGAGAGACCAGGTGGGGGGGGGGGGGGGGTGGGGGGGCGCGCAAGGCGGGGGGGGGGGGGGGGGGGGGGGGAGGGAGGACAGAGAGACAGAGGGAGGGGGGAGGACAGAGAGACTTACCTACGGCGGTCGGCTTCGGGCAAGGGGGACGACAGGAGAACGGTGGCATCCGGCAATGGCGGTCGGCTCCGGGAACAGAGGACGACAGGAGAACGGCGGCGTCCGGCAATGGCAGCGGCGTCCGGAGAAGGCGGCGGCGTCCGAAAGGGCGACGGCGTCAGGCGAAAGCGGCGGCCGAAAGGACAGCGGCGTCCGGCGAAGGCGGCGGCGTCCGGCAAGGGCGAAGGTGATGGCGGCGCAAGGCGATGGAGTCCGACGAAGAAGAGAGAGAGAGAGCGAGCAGGGAAGGAGGAGAGAGAGAGTGTGTCGCGTAGAGGAGAGAGAGAGTGCGTAAAAGGGGTAAATGGGGGGAGGAAGGTGCGGCAATAGAGACCGAATAGGGACCGATAAAAATCGGTCTCTATTCGGTCTCTAAAATTTTGGAAAATAGAGACCGATTTGATGCAGTCACTATTCGGTCCCTATTTAGGGACCGAACAGTCCCTATTTAGGGACCGAACAGTGACCGAAATCAAATCGATCACAAAAGTCTCCTGTAAGCCCGCGAAACCACGAAAATTTGTGACCGAAATCATGTCGGTCACTATTCGGTCCCTAATTAGGGACCGAATAGTGACCGAATTAGATTCGGTCTCTAAAATATATATTTAGAGACCGATTGCTCTCAGTCACTATTCGGTCACTAATTAGGGACCGAATAGTGACCGACATGATTTCGGTCTCTATTTCGGTCTATAAATGCGCATTTTCTTGTAGTGATGGACAGATGAAGACAGAAAGAAAATCTCCTTGAACTGTAAAGCCAAGAGCATTTTATTGTGCTCTAAGCAAGAAGGAGTTTAACAGAGTCTCAACCTGCAAATCCTCCATGGAAATGTGGGAAAAGCTAAGGATTACATACGAAGGTACAGATAAAGTAAAGGAGACAAGAATCGACATTCTTGTCACTCAGTATGAGAGATTTCAAATGCAGTCAGGTGAGTCAATCACCCAGATGTTCAGTCGATTCACTGACATCACCAATGGTTTAGCCAGTCTAGGAAAGTCCTATGAGATTGCAGATATGGTAAGAAAGATTCTCAGATCCTTGCCATCTTCATGGACACCAAAGGTCACAGCTATCGAAGAAGCTAATGACCTTAAGAGAATGTCAATAGAAAAGCTCATCGGGTCCCTCATGGCCCATGAGATCAACATGGAAAGGCTAGGAGAATCATCTAGCAGAAAAAAGCACTCCAATGCTTTGAAAGCAGAAGAAGAGTCATCAGAAGCAAGCTCTAGCGGGAGTGAGGTAGACAGCAAAAATGAAGAAGCAATGCTCTCTAAGAGATTGCAGCGCATCCTGGCCAAGAAGAAAAATTTTCAATCCGGCAGAAGGTACTTTAAGAAAAATAAAGACTTCAAAAGATCAGATGGCAAAGAAATGAAGAAAGGAGAGACCATCTGTTATGAATGCAAGAAGCCTGGACATATCAAGGCAGATTGTCCAATGCTAAAGAAAAATGATCACAAGAAGAAGGATAGCTCCAAGAAGTTAGAAGATACAAGAAAAAGGCAATGGCAGCTGCTTGGGAGAACAACAGTGACTCAGACAGTGAGTCAAGCTCAAGCAGTGATGAAGAAGAAGCCAACCTGGCTCTCATGGCCAACATCGAAGAAAAGGTAACCTCTGACTCTTCTTTCGATTCTTGTAATAATTCTGATTCGATTCTGACAATTTGGAAAGCGCCTTTAATGAACTTTACGACAAATATAAGAGGTGTCTAAATTACTTAAGATTAGTAAGAAGAATAATACATGCTTAGAAAACACTAACTCAGACTTAAAACAAAAATGAAGAACTAGAAAAGCAATTAATCGAACTAAAAAGAAGAAATGAATTGTTGTGTGAAGACTTAAAAGTTAAGAATAAAAAATAACAAAATAGAAAAACAAGAAAGTGTAGATGAATTAAGAAAAGAGATTAAAAATCTAAATGAAGAGAATGAAAATTAGCAAGCACATTAGAAAAATTTACAAATGGTAAGAATCCCTTAATATTAAAAGGAGCTAGACGCTCAGGTAAGAGAAAAGATGGTGTAGGCTACACACCACCTGAAAATGCAGAAACTATAATTCCACCTAAGGTGTATCCAACTCCAAAATTTGTTCCTGAGGAAAATACAGCCTATAAAGCTAATTTTAAGTATATTGAAAGAGTAAAAAAACATCATGTTGTAGTCACTGTAATAAGCTAGGTCATTTAAAATCCACCTGTCCAACAAGACATAAGAAGTGGATAATGAAAGTAAAAATAATGATACTGACCCATCAGGACCCAAAAGAACTTGGGTACCTAAAGCTTGATGTCTTAATTTCAGTTAATCCTCGAGCATCCAAATGGTATTTGGATAGTGGGTGTTCAAGGCACATGACAGGAAACCTGAAGCTGTTTTCCCATCTCCAAGCTGAAGAAGGAACAGTCACTTATGGAGATAATGGGAAAGGAACTGTAGTAGGCAGTGGATCAGTAAATAGCAAAGGAAAAACAGTCATAGAAGATGTGCTATTAGTCAAAGGATTAAAGCACAACCTCATCAGTATAAGTCAGTGTGTGATAGAGGTCATCAAATCAAGTTTCAAGAATCAAAACTAAAGGATGGAGCAGTCATCTTTGAAGCAAATAGAGAGAAGAATCTGTACGTGCTCTACCTTGAAGAACTCAAAGAGCAAAATGTGTGTCTGGCAGCCAGCAAAGACAAATCAACTGAGCTGTGGCACAGAAGACTAGGCCACTGCAGCTTGGACGGATTGAACAAGCTCAGAAAGAGGAATCTTGTGGAAGGTCTACCAAAAGTCAATGGAAAATTGAAAGTGTTTGTAGACCCTGTGCTAAGGGAAAGCACACAAAGAGTTCCTTCAAGTCAAAGACAGTGGTGACTACCTCAAAACCCTTAGAGCTCCTACATATGGATCTATTTGGACCAATGAGGACTACCAGTCTTGGAGGAAAGAATTTTGGATTTGTCATAGTAGATGACTACTCAAGATTCACATGGGTATCATTCTTAGAGCATAAAGATGATAGTTTTGATAATTTTGTCAGTTTCAGTAAGAGGTCCAGAAAGATCAGAAGTTCAGTATTGTGTCCATTCGATCAGACCATGGTGGTGAGTTCCAAAATGAAAAGTTTGCTAGATTCTGTGATGATCAAGGAATTCAGCACAATTTCTCAGCACCAAGGACACCACAGCAAAATGGTATAGCTGAGAGGAAGAACAGAACTCTCTTGGATATGGCAAGAACCATGCTCTCTGAATATGAGCTACCAAGATATTTTTGGGCTGAAGCAGTCAACACAGCCAGTTACATTGTCAACCGAGTAATGATCAGGCCAATACTGAAGAAGACTGCATATGAGTTGTTCAAAGGAAAGAAGCCAAAGATAAGTCATTTCAGAATCTTTGGATGTCCTTGCTTTATTCACAACAACGGAAAAAGGGACATTGGTAAGTTGGATGCCAAGTCAGATGAAGGCATCTTTATGGGGTATACTTCTAAACCCAGAGGCTATAGAGTTTTCAATAAACGCTCACTATTAATTGAACAAACTGTGCATGTTATTTTTGATGAAACTAACCCTTCCTTGAGAAAGGAAGTAGATAGTGATAATGATGATGCAGATGAACTGTCCAAAAAGCTTAAAGATACATCAATTGAGGACAAGGATGATCCACCTCTGGAAGAATTACAACAAGAAGAATTACTCATGAAATCTTCCAAAGGAATGGAGATACAAGAAAGATCACCCACTTGAGAATATCATTGGTGATCCATCCATAGGGGTAAGAACAAGAGGTAATGTAATCCCTTGTGATTATTTAGCCTTTGTTTCTCAGATAGAGCCTAAGACAGTCAATGAAGCTTTAACTGATGAATCTTGGATAATAGCCATGCAAGATGAATTAAATCAATTCAAGAGAAACCAAGTATGGTCACTTGTTCCTAGACCATCAGATCATCCAGTTATTGGCACCAAATGGGTGTTCAGAAACAAATTGGATGAAACTGGTGTAATCCTAAGAAACAAGGCCAGATTGGTAGCTCAGGGCTATTCTCAAGAGGAAGGCATAGATTTCGATGAAACCTATGCACCTGTAGCTAGACTTGAGGCTATTAGAATCTTACTTGCATATGCATCAGCTCTAAACTTGACACTATTTCAAATGGATGTTAAATCAGCATTCTTAAATGGTTTTATAAAAGAGGAAGTGTATGTTGAACAACCTCCAGGTTTTGATGACACCGAATTTCCTAATCATGTTTTCAAACTCCATAAGGCATTATACGGTTTAAAACAAGCACCTAGAGCCTGGTATGAAAGGCTTAGCTCTTTTCTGTTAAATCATGGTTTCAATAGAGGCAAAGTAGATAGCACATTATTCATAAAGTCAAAGGTCAATCACATACTATTAGTTCAAATCTATGTAGATGATATCATTTTTGGTTCTACTGACAAATCTCTTTGCAAGTATTTTGAGAAGCTTATGCAGGGAGAATTTGAAATGAGTATGATGGGGGAGCTAAACTACTTCCTTGGATTGCAAGTCAAGCAAGGGAAGGAAGGCACCCACATCTGTCAAGCCAAATACACCAAGGAACTCCTGAAGAAGTTTGGATTCGATAATGCCAAACCACTGTCAACTCCAATGAGCACATCAACCAGAATGGACAGTGATCAAAATGGTAAAAAGGTAGATCAAAAGAACTATAGAGGTATGATAGGGTCTTTACTTTATTTAACAGCAAGTAGACCAGACATCTTGTTTAGTGTATGCATGTGTGCTAGGTATCAAGCAGACCCTAGAGAATCACACCTAATTTCTGTAAAAAGAATATTTAGATATTTAGCTAGAACTCATGATTTAGGTCTTTGGTATCCAAAATCATGTGAAATAGATTTAGTAGGATATTCTGATGCTGACTATGCTGGATGCAAGATAGATAGAAAGAGCACCAGTGGTTGTTGTCAATTTCTTGCAGGATGTTTGATATCATGGTCTTCAAAGAAACAAAACTCAGTGGCACTATCAACAGCTGAAGCTGAATATGTAGCTGCTGGAAGTTGCTGTACACAACTCCTTTGATAAAGCAACAACTTGAAGACTTTGGATTAAATATCAAATCAATTCCATTGCTGTGTGACAACACCAGTGCCATTAATCTGACCAAGAATCCAGTTCAGCACTCAAGGACAAAACATATTGAGGTTAGATATCATTTTATTCGTGATCATGTTGCAAATGGAAATATAGAAATATCCTTTATTGATACAAATAGCCAACTAGCAGATATCTTCACAAAAGCCCTACCTGAAGAGAGATTTACATCTCTTAGAAGGGAATTAGGGATGTGCAATTTGTGAAAAGATTCCTGTATTTAAAATGGCATATAAATTTTTCAGAATAAATGAAAATTTTCTCTCTCTCTCTCACTTTAAGCAAAACTCAGTTATTTACTCTTCCTTGACCGCTATTGTGTTAAAAGCAGTTTGACTCGTCAAACCCTTTTGTCGCCTTCTGCGTTACCGCCTTTTGGCGCTTCCTGTTTTCGATAAAATAATTCTAATTAGTCAAATCGTTCTGGGAACGACTCATCTTCTACCTTTACCCTTTCTCCTTTATCTATTCACCCAAAGCCGATGCCCTAACGATTCCGGCATCGACTCTCTGCAAGATTTGAAGCTTTCCCCTCTTCCCGCGAAGAATCCCTCGAGGGCTTCCATCTCTTCCATCATCTCCCTTCTCCAGAACAGTTCTTCTTCTCTCTACCCATGGCCGCTCCGATGATCTCCGGAAGTGTAGGGGGCTACAGTGCTGAGTACCTGTCCGCAGAATAGCAGGAAAGGTTCACCTTCGAGAAGACAAAGGTATGCGGAAACAAGGCAGTGGATGTTCCAAATCTCGAGAAGAATGGCATGGAAGTATAGCAGAAACTCTGAGAAGGATGCAGTGGATGGAAATTGCCACTTTCACCGAGGTAAGCTATCCGACCTGGTGAAAGCATTTTATGTGTGCTTAAGGTCAGAGGCAGATGGGTCCCTTGTATCATCGGTAAAGGGAATCCAAATTAAAGTCGATCATGAGTTGTTGCACATGTTGTTTGGAGTGAAGACGTCTGGATTCAGTGGGGTTCACGCAGTGAACGATGAAGCAAAAGGCCTTGGCATTATAGGTCCAGGGTTTAGGCTAAGAGACGAAAATTGGATATTAATCAGATGAATGCATACAACCGTCTTCTTCATTTCATTATCTGTCAAATTTTGGTTCCTCGCAGTGCCACCTTCTCAACGTGCACTAGGGCAGATTCTGATATGATGTTTTGGGCGATTCAACAAAAGGAGATTAATATGGCGCAAGTCATGTTGGAAAGGATGAAATTTGCCAGAGATCAAATATGGGATACAAAAAGTAAGTTAAATGTCTCATTGCCCTATGCTCATCTACTTACAAAGATTTTCAAACACTTTGGAATAGATTTATCTGGGGCAGTTGTGGAGAAGATGGGCCAGTGTATAAGGTCCAGAAATCTCAAGAAAAGTGGTTTCTCTGTAATTGAAGGTGTATGGTCTAAGACCACTGTGGCCGAGGGAGAGGCCATAATTGGTGATGTAGAAATTCCTGATGTTCAGAAATGGCAGTAGTAACACCATCAGCAGATCAACAATCAGTAGCACCAGCAGAGCAGCAGCAAGCAGAAGAGTCAGTAGCAGAGCAGCAAGCAGCTCAGTCAGCAGCAGAGCAGCAGGCATAGCACCAGCATTTCAGCCAGAATCTCTTACAGCTTCTGTAGTTGAGGAGGAAGTGGCAGATAAAGCCAGTGATACGCCTACCTCAATAATTGGCTCAATTCTTAGGAATTTAGTTGAATCAGCTCTCACCACACGAATCGACTCACAGTCTGGTGAAATTGAAATGGAAGAAGCTGTGGCAGAAGGCCACATTGAAGAATCAATTCCTGTGGAGCAGTCCAGTGCTCCAGTAGATCCAGTTGAAGAGGAAGCTCCTGCTCAGGGGGAGCAAATGGAAGTTGAAGAGGAAGCTCCTGCTCAGGGGGAGCAGTCTATTGAAGAACCAGCACCTCAGAGGAAAGGCAAGAGGATAGTTCACAGAAAACTCAGAAAGAGCCACAGAAAGTCAATCTGAAACCTGTTTTGGAATTGTTGAAGGCTCAGGGAGAGATTCTGTCAGCAGTGCAGTCTAGTGTCCAAGGAATAATTGCCAGCCAAGCTTCAACTACTTCTGAACTATCCTCAGTCAGAAATGCTATGAAATGGTTCAACAAGGAAATGGGAGACATGAAATCGATGTTATCTGTGCTTTCAAGGACAAGTGCTGGACTTCTCCTTCAGCCACTCGGAGCAGACCTACAGCTGTTCTCTCGGCCACAGGGCCACCTGCTCAAGAGTCAGGGCCACTGGGGCATCTGTGCCAGCATCAGGGCATCTGGGCCATCTTCAGTTGTCAGAGAGGGTCATGCAAAAGGGAAAGAGCCCATTGAAGCTACCAAGGCCCCTGACACTTCTACTCTTGCAACTCCAACCCTCTCTTCACCTTCATCTCCTTCTACAGCCCCTCCAGCACCACCAACTCTCAACATCCTCTGTCTCGCACCCAACCTTCTTCCTCTCTCATTTCATCTCAACCTTCTTTCTCTCCCACTCCTTCTCACACCTCAGCTCCATTATCATTCTCACCTTCTTCACCTCTCACTCAAACCACTCCAGTTCACCCGTCTACATCCTTCAATCCCAAACACCTCTTCTATCCTCCTACTCCTCCTTCCTCTGTCACTTTCATTCCGGAAAAACCTCACTACTTGGTGTCTTTGACACAATCTGCCGGATGATTTTGAGAGAAATATCCTTATCACCATTCTCTCCACTGCCACTCATATCCACAGGACTGATCCTCCCAGTCCTGCCAAGAAAAAGAGGAAACAATCATCCTCTGTCAGCATCCCCTCCTCACCATTATTTCCTCCTCTTTGGTACTCTCTTACCCTCGAACCTCAGAGAAGATCCCTCTATAAGGAATATGTTCAAAAGTGCATCCTCTCCACCGTCTATGGTATTCCTTTCCTCAACCTCTCTGAGCATCTAAACATTGTTTTTCCTCTTACCCAGCTGTCCCACTCTAAAAATCCAAAATCTTTGAGGGCACTGAGTTCAAGACTGAAGATCAGTGGGCCAATGTCAAGGGCAACAAAGCTCAATACAACAAATATTTGACTGCCAGGGCAGAATCTCTTACCCATCGAGCTCACCCACTCACTCTTTCTGAGTGGTTCATTATTCAGCATAAGAACTCGTGGGGACCCTTCATTTTGAAAGAGATCAGAATTGCCAAGAATTTCAGCTGTACAGTGATTTTTGCTATTTGAACAAGCTGCCTGAAGTACAGTTCTACCAATTTCATTCAGCCATAGTGATGCTGAGATCAGAACGTCCAGTAAATCTTCCCCTCACAGTGACTTTGCCGATCTCAAAGTTGACTCTCCAGTCTTCTGCCAAAGCTACACTCCCTAGTGTTTGACTCAGATGCAGGCTCCCATGCCTTTGACATGTTTGCTAAGCAGATGGGCAGAATGTCAGCTAAGCAGAATAGAATGCCTTCCTTTTTGCGGTTTATCTTCAGAGAATACCACTCTGGCCGCATTTCCTCTCAAGTTTGGCTCCACTCATTTCTGAATGTGAAAGGCTTACTCCCACCATATGGGAAACACTCTACAAGGAACCCCATCTTCAGTTACAGGCCATCAACAGTTCCTTGGTTCGTCAAGATAAGCCCACTCTCTCAGCCGAAGCCTTCATGGATCTCAACTCCATAAATCCAATTCAAGAGATCTATGTTCAGTGGGCAGCCAGATATACTGCCTTCTATGCTCTGAAGCAGATCTGCTTGATCAGAAGATTTTCTATCCAATCTCTCTGGATAGATTTCTCCATCGTGCCAGCTTTGGAAAGAGCACCTACTTCAGATTCATCTTGGACCCAGATCAGTATGAAGAATTCCTGGAAGAGCAGCGGCAGCTTTACACTCAGAGGATCTCTCCAGCCATGGGTTCTTCCTTCTCAGTTGCTCCTGGTGTTTTTCGCCAGTCTTTTGAAGATATGGAGATCATGGCATGGACTGTTATTTCCCAGCATGCCTCCCTTTTGTCTCCTATGTATTATCTTTCTCCTAATTAATACAAAGCTTTCTCTCTTCTTTGTCTCATAGACTATCTTTTTGCTTATTGACAAAAAGGGGGAGAAAACTAATGCAACTCTGAAAGACATGTTGTTTTCATTATGTTGTTTAGTATATTTTGTCATCATCAAAAAGGGGGAGATTGATGACTAACTTTCTATATAAAATAATTCATTTATTTATATATTAATTTGATGATTAACAAAACATTACTATGAATTACTTGAGTCTTGAGGACAGGAAATAAAAGCAAAAGAAAGTTCAAGACAATCAGGTAAGTGACTCTCAATTATAAGCATATGATCGACTTCCTTTCTGACTTCAATTCCAACCATCGATACCATAAACGATTTCTTTTCATAACGAAAAAATTTTACGCTAGTGATTTCATAACAATTCCTTTAGGACTTCACATCGATTTGCACATCGATTTCCTAATTGATTCATAAGGATTTGTGCATTGATTTCTTTATAAATCATAACGATTTGCTAGCCGTAACGATTTCTTTAGTTCTCGTAACGATTTCTTTGAAACTCGTAACGACTTACTAGCCGTAAGATTTCTTTAGTTCTCGTAACGATTTCTTTAGAACTCATAACGACTTGCTAGCCGTAACGATTTCTTTAGTTCTCGTAACGATTTCTTTGAAACTCGTAACGACTTCACTAGCCGTAACGATTTCTTTAGTTCTCGTAACGATTTCTTTAGAACTCTAACGACTTGCTAGCCGTAACGATTTCTTTATTTCTCGTACGACTTACTAGCCTTACGATTTCTTTAGTTCTCGTAACTGATTTCTTTAGAACTCATAACGACTTGCTAGCCGTAACGATTTCTTTAGTTCTCGTAACGATTTCTTTGAAACTCGTAACGACTTGGTAGCCGTAACGATTTCTTTAGTTCTCGTAACGATTTCTTTGAAACTCGTAACGACTTTGGTAGCCGTAACGATTTCTTTAGTTCTCGTACGACTTCATAAGTTATCAGAACAATTTCATTAGAACTCGCAACAACTTGCTTGTTGTAACGATTTACTCTCTATAACGACTTGTTGCGCTCATAACGATTTGCTATGACTCATAACGATTTCATAAATCATACAGTCACCGTTTTCATATATTGATATCTTATTCATCTTAAAGCATTGACCAGTCAAAGTCCACATAGACATCTCTCTGACGCTTTTGCATTTATGAGATCTGAACATATCTCTGCATGCATGCAGACCATATCATCCTGTATCGTGCCTACTCTGATAACGTCTTTTAGACTTAAGTCTTTTGGCATTACTATTTTCATGACTATTGCTACTGACGTTGATTGACATCAGAGACAGCTTATCTGTCTGCTATTTAAGATTGACATCTGTGCAGACCTCTGAACTAGCTTCATGGTACAACGTTAAACAAATAGAAGCCATCAGATATCTTTGAAGATCTCATCTCTTTGCGTGCTCAAGTAATCAAAAGACTGTTGACAAGAAGCTCCCAAGACTCCAGATGCCATTCAGTCTAACGACTACTCAAAAGAGAGACAACGACTCTTTATCGTCTAAATTTCAAATTGAAGATATATATACAAGTCAGAAGAACAGAAGAGAGAACGTTCAAGAAAAACATTCAAATTCTTCTGAAGAAAGTTTAGAGCAGAAAACTTCATTCCTCTTAGCTTTTGCTCTTTTGCTCTCTACTAGCTATGAAAGATCATTTGAAGAAGCTTGTGTAGTTCTGAGAGTGAGCCTAGATTTAGATTCTTTGCTCTCAGTGCTAGGTCCTTCAGATCATTGCTTGTTGTAGTTTGATCTAGGGCTTGTCTTTCAAACCTCTCTTTGTGGTGTTCCCTTCGGGTGTGAAGGAAGACCTGGTGGTATCCAGGGTGTTGTTCCCTTCTGATGTGAAGGAAGACCTGGTGGTATCCAGGTGTTGTTCCCTTCGGGTGTGAAGAAGACCAGCTGAGCTGGGTGTTGTTGTGTCCTTAAGGGGGACTGTACCCTTGATTAGTGAAATCCTGAGGTATTGCTCAGGGACTGGACGTAGGTCTCCTGTGGAAAGGAGTTCCGAACCAGGATAAAAATCCTACTGTCTTGTGGTTGTATTTTGTGTGATTGCTATCTCATTTCCTCTAACTCTAACCTTCATTTAAGTTGTTGTGTAATTTTTTAGTAAACAGGTATCAAAGATCAGTTTCTTTAATAACCCATTCCCCCCCCCCCCCCCCTCTGGGCTAGCTAGCTGGGAACAATTTTTCGCATTCCAAGTGAGGATGAGTTTTCACATCCCTTACCCAAAACATGGTTGGGACGTTTGTGGTGTCAGCATTGAAGGCGGCCAAGATGTTGAGCAAAGTTGCAGTGCTTATTTGGCTACTATGGTTGTGTCTAATGACACTAATACACCACACATTAAGGAGATTGAGCTTGTTCATGATTATGCGGATGCCTTTCCCAGGATCTTTCTGGTTTGCCACCAGAAAGAGACATTGAGTTCGCTATTGAGTTGATGCCAGGTACAACTCCTATTTCCAAGGCACCTTATCGTATGGCACTAGCAGAATTGGCAGAGCTCAGGAGGCAATTGCAGGATTTGTTGGACAAGAGTTTCGTTCATCCAAGTTCTTCACCATGGGGAGCTCCAGTCCTTTTTTTTTAAGAAGAAGGATGTTTCGATGAGGCTTTGCATTGACTATCGGAAGCTTAATCAAGTGAGGATAAAGAACATGTATTGTTTACCCCATATTCATGAACTATTTAATCAATTGCAGGGAGCTTCAGTATTTTCTAAGATAGATCTTCATTCGGGTTACCACCAACTCTGAATAAAGGTCGATAACACGTCTAAGACGGCTTTTTGGACGCAGTATGGTCATTATGAGTTTCTGGTTCTACCTTTTGGATTGACAAATGCCCCAGCAACATTTATAGACTTGATGAATCAGGTCTTCAGGCCGTATCTGGATATTTGGTAGTGGCTTTCATAGATGATTTTTGATATATTCTCCAGATGAAGCATCTCACAGGGAGCATTTGAAGACTGTGCTGGAAGTTTTGAGAGAGAACAAGTTGTTTGCCAAGTTTAGTAAGTGTGATTTCTAGATGAAGGAAGTTCATTTCCTTGGGCATGTGATGTAAGGCCTTGATTTTTTTATATATTGAGTATTTACATGTGTGTATGTGTATATACGTATATATGTGTATAAACCATTGATGTATGAATTGCAGTGCGCAATACTTGCTTACTTATACTATATAGACTAGTACTTTAATATATGCATTGTATATATATATATATATATAATATATATATATATAATTACATGTATGATATGTATGTATGTATGATTTCTGCAGAGTCTGTTCTGTCGACCAGTAGGCGTCCACATGAGTTGACGTTTACTCTGGGTTAGCGGCCACATCGATGGACGCCAACCCAAAGTTGACGACCTGTGATGTTGACATTAAGGTTCCAGATCTTTTGTGATCTCAGATCTGGAAACGCCCCTGAAATCTTCGCCCCCTCTTATGGTACCGTTCTCCAACGGTCACAAAATCACCTAAGCGCGACCCTAATCGCCCAGCCCTATAAAAGAAACGGGTTAGGATTAGGTTGAGTCCTTTTGACTCTTTGTCAAGAACCCTAGAATTCTGTGCGAAAACCCAATCTTGCAAACCTTTGATCCGGCGTCGGGCGACTCCTTCCGGCGATCTCTACGAATGGAGGGGAGTCCAACCATTGGAGAAGAGATCTCCATCACCGGGTGGCGTTCTGCATCGACAAGGAACCGGTTGAAGGTGGAATTGAAGGCTCTTTGGCACAGGCCGAGGAGGGCTTCTCTGACAAATTCGAGGAGTAGAGATTTTATCCAAGGCAAGTAACCAACCCACATCATCCTACATGTGTCCAGTATGTCCCAGGATTTTTACAGATTTTTTCGAGTCCTGGAACCCCCCATTCAAATGATTGTCTTATGTGCAGTTTGGGTTTTGCACAGACGGAAGATTAACGGTATGATCCCCTGCCATTAATATCCTGAGTTGACGGAATTAATTGTTGCCGTTAACCTGCTAGACGGCCACTCCTTTGCCGTTAAATTTGTCAGTCTGCAATAGTATGCAGATCTGACCTTTATAAACTATTTTCCGGAGTTTTTCGCATGAGGATATATGATAAATTTTATATGTTATGTAATACGAGTATGAGATCATGTTGCATAGTTTCTGTGAAAAATTTTACTTAAGGCTATAATTATGAAAATTTCAGAAATGTATGATAAATAGGTTTTGAGCATTGCCATTTACTGTTTGCATGATCCCTGTAAAAATTTAAATGTCAAAATTTCTGTGATATATACATTGATATCAAAACTTACTATTAAAATTTGGTAGTTTTCTGATGACTGTATAGTTTATTAGATTTTCTGACATGAAAATAGTGAGCATGATTAATTAGTGTAGGAATTTAATAAATAGTGTGAAAATAGTTAAACCCTCAAAATTTGTAATATGGTTAGTACTATCAGCATGCATGTGTAGCATGTACTATAGGTCTGAATGATGACTACTATATAAATTGGGTTATTTTAACCTTAGAAAATATCACTGTTTGAATTTTTTTAAATAGTATATTCCATAAAATTTTGAAATTTCGTATATGTGATATGTGAATAGTAAATGACCTGTGGTTAAATTTTCATGCAAATTGGGTAACTATGGACACTGAGTTGTACATTTCATGTAAAATGATTACATTAATGCATGTTTAGTATAATTACTATTAAATTAGTTAATTACAGTATGATTAGTGTTAATAATGGCTGATGTGAACTTTGTTAACAGTAATACCATGTTAGGTGATACTGAAGTAAGAAAATGTGTGAGTACCGAATGCATATAAGAATTGTACATTATGTGTGTGTTAAACCAATTAGAAAAATGTGAAAAACGTGCCAAGGGTGACACTGCTACCTAGAGGGCTGTGGACTGTGCTGTGGTAAAGTCCCCACCAGAAAGTTCAATGTGTGTGATGTCCCATGGGTATTGGGATTAAATCCTCGAGGCAAATAAGTATCGCTGGTTAGGGTGGAGAGTACTTCTCCCGGTTCTGCGCAGTAACTAAGATCTATCATTGTATTGCCTAGGTGATAGATATGTATATAATGTGATTTTTGTGTGTGTCCTACGGTGGTTTGGGCTATGTGTCACGGCATATAAAACGTGAACTTGTGTTAATGAAAGTGCCTGTGCAAATCGTGAAACTAGAGTAATTGAGCATGTATTGTTTTAGATCATTGTGACAGCATGTAAATGTTAATCTTATATACTAATGTTTTTGTTCATTGTAAATAGCCAGTTTCATGTGTATAACATGTTATCCATGTGATAATCATTAGAAAATCCATAATAGAAATGATTTGTTGTAAAGATGAAAATCTTCATGTTTAGTTTAGTTTTTATTTAACATGTGAATATGATTAATTGATCTATTAATAGTTGTGTAGAAAGCATGTTTAGGCTTTAATTTGACAAATTAGCAACCCATGCCATCTACATGTATGTTTAGTGTGTTTAGTGTTACTTGTTGAGTTCTTTTGAACTCATCCTTGCTTCAGCGTACAGATGTTGAGACTACTTCTTCCGAGGAGATTGTTAGGAGCGACTCGGAGCAGAGTAGTGTACCTTGGTGGATTGACATTGTACTTCATTTCTTAAGTATGTAATGAGAGCCTCTGCGTAGTCTCATATGGATAATGTGGTTATTTCAGAAAAGTTGTGGACATTATATTTATTTTATATTCTCAGTTATTTCATGTTAATTTCTTTTCCTCTATATGGACTGTGGATAAATGTGGATGATGGAATAAGATGGCTTTCAGTTCTTTAAATTCCACTGTCATATGTTATGTATTAATGTACGTTTCAACCTAATATATAATAGTTGGGTAAATGTCCCACTGTAGCGACGTTTGTTATATCGATGAGGATTGGTATAATCGTGCCGGTATAAGAAGGGTCGTTACATGTGATTTCAGGAGATGGTATAGCTGTGGATCCATCTAAGGTAAAGGCAGTGTTAGAATGGGAGACTCCAAGATCACCATCTGAGATACGAAGTTTCTTGGGTTTAGCTGGCTATTACCGCTATTTTATAGAGAGTTTGCATCCATTGCAGCACCATTGACCAAGCTTACAAGGGAGTGAGTTAAGTTTGTGTGGTCAGAAGAATGTGAGCAGAGCTTTAGAGAGTTGAAAATAGATTGACTTCTGTGCCTGTGTTAATTCTACCTAGTGGGGTAGATGGCTTCACGATCTATACTGATGCTTCTCACATTGGTCTTGGTTGTGTGCTTATGCAGGATGGGAAAGTGGTTGTCTATGCTTCTCGTCAACTAAAGGAGCATGAGCGTAACTACCTGACCCATGATTTAGAGTTGGCAGCAGTAGTGAATGCTTTGAAGATTTGGCGACATTATCTATATGGTGTCAAGTTTAAGGTATTCACTGATCACCAAAGTCTTAAGTACTTGTTCTCGCAGAAGGAGCTAAATCTAAGGCAGAGGAGATGGATTGAGTTCTTAAAGGACTATGATTTTGAGTTGCATTATCACCCAGGCAGGGCGAATGTGGTAGCCGACGCACTTAGCAAGAAGAGGACAGCAATGCAAAAGGATTAGATGATGATGGAAGATGTAGCTTGTGCTTTATGGGGGTTGAGTCACAATTGTGCCAAGCTTTTGTGGCTCAGTGGACTATCAGGTCTTCTCCATTAGATAGTGTGGTGGAAGGTCAGAAAGATGATTCTAGACTACAAGAATGATAGGGAAGGGAGGCATTGCTCGGGATCAGGAAGGTGTTATTCGATTTCAGCATAAAGTATGTGTGCCAGATATTGTTGATGTTAGGAAGCAAAATTTAGAAGAGGCTCACAGGTCCAAGTTCACAATACATCCAGATAGTGGCAAAATGTATCAAGATCTAAAAAGGACTTTTTGGTGGCAAGGCATGAAAAGAGATGTAGCTGATTTTGTGGCTAGATGTTTGACATGTCAGCAGGTGAAGGCAAAACGGCAAAGGCCATCAGGTTTGATGCAGAGGATTGACATTCCGTTATGGAAATGGGAAGAAGTTACTATGGATTTTGTCTCCGATTTGCCCAGGTCTTTTAGGGGTAATGACTCCATTTGGGTAATTATGGATAGATTCTCCAAGACTACACATTTCTTACCTATGAAGAAGAAGCAATCTGTTGAGAGTTTGGCCAAGCTTTATGTGGATAATATTGTTAGATTGCATAGGGTTGCAAAATCCATTATTTAGGATAGAGACCCAAGATTTACTTCAAGGTTGTGGCAAGGTTTGCATATTGCTCTTGGTTCTCAAGTGAAGTTTAGCTCAGCATTTCACCCCCAGAATGGATGGACAGTCCGAAAGGACAATCCAGACTCTTGAAGACATGTTGAGAGCATGTGCTCTAGATTGGAAGGGTGACTGGGAGAAGCATTTACCTCTTGTGGAGTTTGCCTATAATAACAGTTTCCATGCAAGCATAGGTATAACTCTATTTGAGGCTTTGTATGGTAGGCCTTGTAGATCTCCTTTGTGTTGGGAAGAGGCTAGTGATAAACACTTGGTTGGATCTAAAATTGTGCAAGAAACTTCTAGTAAAATTTAGCTAATTCAGCAAAGGTTAAAGGTAGCTCAAGACCGGCAGAAAAGCTATGCGGATAATAGAAGGAAGGATTTTGAGTTTGAGGTGGGAGAGCATGTTTTCCTTAAGATCTCTCCAACTAAAGGGGTGTTTAGATTTGGTCGGCGTGGGAAGTTGAATCCAAGGTTTATTGGACCATTTGGAATCTTGAAGAAGATTGGAAATGTAGCTTATCAATTGGCATTACCACCATCCATGGCAAACATCCATCTGGTGTTTCACATTTCTATGCTAAAAGGTATATACGGGATCCATCTTATGTTCTTACTTATGAGCCGGCGGATTTGCAGCAAGATTTATCCTTTGAGGAGAAACCTATAAAGATTCTGGACCGTAAAGTGCAGCATTTGAGGTCCAAGAGAATGCCCTTAGTGAAGGTCTTGTGGAGGAATTTTGCACAAGAAGAAGCAATATGGGAGTTAGAAGAAGGAATGAAGATGAAGTACCCACATCTTTTTGGTGAGTTTCTTAGACTCAATCTTCGAGGACGAAGATTATTTAAGGGGGAGAGAGTGTGATATCCTGAAAATTTCTTATAGTTTTAATTTCAATTGATGCCTTTTTATTGTGTATTTAGAAATTTCTGTGTATATTTGTGCATAGTTTAGTATGTTGTAGTGTGGAATGGTCTGTTCTCGGGTTGAGGCAGAGTTGACCTGTGTTTCTGACGACAACATGGACTGTCGTCAACAGCAGGTTAACGACAACATCCCTTGCCATCAACTTCAGGTAAACGTCCATATCGATTGACGTCTACTTTGTGTAAACAGCAGTAAACATTGACGTCTACTTCTTCCGGAACTGATAGCGAGATTCTCGCAGTCCAGCTCTGGTGGAGTTATGGTAAGAGGCTAGAACTTAGGAAACGTTGGGGGTTACATATCTTACCTCGTGGGTAGAGTTTGGGGAGGCCAATCCCTTATAAAAAAAGGGTAGGTTAGCTTCTTGGAACCGATTTTGGGGAGTTTTCTCCAAGTCTCAAAGAGAGGTGGAAGAATTCGGCATTTTGATCTTCGTGGAGGCTAAGACCAAGCATCTACAAGTTGAAGAAGGTGTACTTTTGAAGGCTGAAGGTGTCTCCAAGGTGTTCTTACCATCGGGGAACTACAGATCAAGGATTTTAACCCGGAAAGAGGACTATCTTGGTCGGCCAAGGTGGGCTTCATCAGCTAAATCCATTGATTTCTTAGTGTTTTAGAGGCAAGTAACCTAGGGATCAGGTTCCCAACCTTATACTTTACCTTTTAATAATTTTTACATGATTTTAAAATTTTACAAACAATCAGATTTAGGGTTTATATGAGTCTCGGATGAGTTCAGGTTTCCTGTCAGGTTAATGTCAACCTTGACTGATGTCAAGGATGAACTTAACGTCAACCTTCTTGCCGTCAATTGAGGTTAACAGCAGCAGGGTTACCGTCAAGTTCTTCTGTTCACTATTTTGACTTGTTTTTTACGTCTGGATTTATATTTTGGTGTTTAAACTTCGAATGGACTTTCTGTGAAATATGTAGTGTTAACTAGAACAACTTTTTGACGCACTGTAAATTGGGTTAATTAATGTAATCACCATGATTTAGGGCAATTTTCTGAGTTCTGGAATTATGCTTAGATTTAATAGAAAAATTTTATAATTGTTGAATGCTCGTGATAAAATTGTGATTTCTATGTAGAAATACATGACAGAGATATTCTCATACTATGTTAGATCTGGAATCTGAATTTGACAGTTTTCTGTAATTTCCATGACTGAAATACAAAAATCAGTAGCACTATTTTAATTTGATAAATAGTTTCTGGATTCCAAAAATCATGAGATTTTGAACAGTGGTGTGTATGGTTATGATATACACACAGTAAAACTATTGAACTAGGTTGATAGACGGTTTAATTGTGATGAATATTTCTCTATTTATATCACTGATTTGATTATTGTGGAAATTTGAATATAAGTCAGAAAATGATGAAAAGTTCTTGATTCTGGAGTTTCCTGTCAGTGTCTAATGTTTCCTCTCCTTTTGGTTTTGTTTCTCTTCACTGCCTTCTTCTTATTCTCTGGGAGATATGGAAAGGGAGATGCATGGCCAGGTTTGATGCCAAGAGGCCTTCAGTTGGAGTGATGATAAATAATATCAAGTTCATGATATCCAACTCTCTTGCAAAAATGCATTTTAAGGAAGCTCCTTCGGGTCATGGGTTGCATGTTCTTCATCAGTTGGGATTATGTCCTAATGTCTCCATTAAACAAATTAAATTGATTCGTTGGATCCCTCCAATTACAGATCTTTGTTTGAATGTGGATGGAGTAAGCAAGAGAAACCCGAGTGATAGTGGGGGCGGTGGTTGAATTCGTGACATGCATGGAGCTGTTAGGGTGGCCTTCGCCCACTACTATGGTCATGGAAATAGCATCATTGCAGAAATAAGGGCTCCATGTGATGGATTTTGTCTGGCTGAAAACCTTGGACTTCGGCTTTCTATTGTTAACACGGATTCAAGTGCTTTGGTTAATTCTTTCAAGGCTGGAAGATGCCCTTCGTGGCAAGCTTATCGTTGGTGGTGGGAAGCTTATGCAATTATAAACAGTAACTCTTATATGATTAGACATGTATTCCGAGAGACTAACCAAGTAGCTGATGCTTTGGTGAATCATGGATGTAATACTAGGGAGAATAAAGTCTTTTGGGGGTCTAGCAGCATCCCCCCTGGTTGTAAAGGTCCTATACTTTTAGATAAAACCGGTCTTTTTCATGTTAGATTATCTTGACCGGTTTTCCTTGGTGTACTCCAGATTGATTATTATATATTCACGGCCCAGGTGTTTTTCTAGTGGAGTGAGAACATTCTCCCCCTCTGAGGGAGGGTGCACTCTCCTAGACTAAACTCCTGAGGACCGATTTAAAAAAAAAATTAGGATAGTATAGGCACATTCTGAAAAATTTTATGATTTTTTGATGACTATAACTATTTAAGTCTGATTATCATTGTGAGAATTGTGTTCTTTTGAAATGAATTGTGGGAAAATGTTCAGAAAATACAGAATGTGATAAATCAGAAATATGTCTCTGTCAGCATCTGAATATATGTATATAATTTGGTAGCATGTTATGTTGCATTTGAATCTAGAGAAATTTGTATATGAATTTGTATATGGCCAATAAGACACTGCCACCATAGAAGTAATTTGGAACAGGACCATAGTAATGCCCCCATAGAAATGTTCAATATATTATATGTTCCCGAGAGCATGGGAAGAAATCCTGGGGGTGGATAAGTACCACTGGTTAAGGTGGGGAGGGCTTCCCCCGGTATTACACAATAACCAAGACTCTATCACTAATTGCTTAGGTGATGAGTATATGTTCATATGTCTATCTTACTTCTAATGGGTGGTTTGGGCTTTGTCTTGGCAAAATTTGTACATATGTATATGTTATGAACAAAGTTTGTTTTCAACTTAAAAGATTTCATGTAATACTTGTTTTATTTCCATTCGGGTGAATGTTTTGTAATCATGCTTAATATGCAAACTCTTGGAACCATGTATGATAAATGTACCATGTTAATACTTGAATTCATATCATCATGATCAGATCTGAAACCTTTTAGCAAAGATAAACATTGTGAAGTTAAGATCATGTCTTAAACTCATGCTTTATTCTAGTAGCAATTGTACTCACTTTTGACTTAAGATGTGGATGATAAATGTATATATTGCAAGTAGTATGGTTGCTGAATTCTATATGCAATAACATGTTTTGAAACCATTATGTATATATTAGATTGGTAATCCATTTTTGGGTCGCTTGCTGAGTCTTCGTTGTAGACTCATACTTGCTTAACATTTCAGGTGAGACAGCGAATCCCGAGGCTTTGATAGTGGGATCAGATTTAGAGCGAGAGGATTGATTGTGATTGTGTGATTGAGAGATATTTGTATGTGAGGATTTGCTTATGTTTTGAACATTGTAATTGAACTATATATAGCATTGTGGACTTAATTGATGGACTATGGACTTGATTATTAAAGTTGATGAATTATGCTTTATTACCGCTGCATTATTATTTATTTGTGAATGAATCAATCTATATTTGATATATGTCGAGGTGTGTTCCCCATGTAGCATGTCTCTTAGACTCGATGAGAGTTGGTATAACTAGACCGGGTCTAAGTGGGGTGTTACAGATACTGTCCATTTTTTGTTAAAAATTAATGACTAAAATAATCAAAATCACATTGAAAAAATGACTCAAAGAAATATCTAAAAAATTAGACAATTCATAGTAGACAACTTCTATGATACATCATCGTAGTCTCAAACATGCTATGTTTAATTCTAATATTACCTATGATACTTAAACTAGTAATGACCAATGTACTTCTGTAATTTTTTCTAATGATGTCAACAATCTAAGTATTAATCATAATTCTAATGATGTCAATAATCTAATTATTAAGCATAATTCTAATGTTGTCAACAATGTAAGAGTGTTTCATATCTTAATAAACATTTAAAATGAAACAATTAACTACTTAAATTTAATTATGATTAAAAATACTAAGTATATGCAAAAATTTTAATTGTGCTATCTATATGTAATTATGGTTAATGATTATTTTAATTGTCTAACTTTTCAAATGATGTCATGAACATTGTTAACATCTAATTACATAAGTAAAATGTCAATTACAATGAGTTGTAGATGTGATTAATCATCCTACGCTACCTACTTATATAAGTTACATAATATTATTTTTATATAAACACTTAATAGACATAAGTATTGTAATTATAATGTAGAAAAATAAGAGAAAATAGATTTAAGTAGTTTGGAAACGTATACCATCCCCCAAACTCGGTGTCCGTTAAAAGATGTGACCAAACTTTAATAGATACTAGTAAAAGAGTTAGAAAGAGGCCTCAAATGAGATGGTGAAATGTTATTAAGAAAGACATAAATTTCTTAGGTTTCAACAAGAATATAACACTTGTAGAAATCTTTGACGGAGAAAGATTCATATAGCCGACCCCAAATGAAGGATAAGACTCTGATGATGATGATGAGTGTAATTATAATGCAAAAATATATTCAATAATTTGACATTTAATGTAGCAACCCTTGATATCTATGTCCCATAAGGCTCCATATCCAGACCCACATCTTGCGAACAGACCGAAGTTTCGTTAGGGATAGCTCACACACGTGTCCAGTAAGAATATAAAAGACAACCACAAGAGTATAAGATACACGAAAGTACATGTATTCATACTCATTTACAACAAATTACACTGTCTCAATATATTATTACATATCTAAGAAAAATGTACAACTACTTGAGACATATCCCAAGGGAGCAAAAGCTCACACAACAACAACTGCAACTTAACTACTGGTGGTACAAGTCTGCCACAACGTCTCTACAAACCAAGCACACTGCTAACACCTAAAAAGAGTTGTAAGGGAATGAGCCTCAAAAAGTCAAATGCTCAGTAGGGACCTCCCAAAAACGACAGCAAGGAACTGCACAGAGAACCTAACACCTCCATCACTGAGGGTCTTACTGCTAACACCGATAGTAGAACTATTGGAGTAAAGACATGCTTGCAATAAACATAATTAAACTACATTTAAACATAAACACACTAGTTAACATAACTCACAGGAAAAAAAAAAACAATAGGACCAGCACAGAAACACCAGTCCACCTCAGCAACTAAAACGACTAAGCCACAAGTCACACAGACAACCACCAACAAAAGGTAATAGGACTGACAGTAAGGAGCTAGTTCACCACACACTAGAGGAAAACCCAAAAAATATAAGAACATGACAAGTGGAAGGTCACACAACACAACCTCCATGGAGCACAGCTCTACAACAACACCTGAAACTAGCACACGATGTGCCACAATGACCAGTTACCAAAGAAGGGTATAGGTACCCGAAACCTGAAGGTATTATGGTAGAACCACAACTGCACAACTCCAAAACTAGAAGTCTTGCACGACCAACAAGTAAGAAACTATAACTGATAAACACTACGACTAGTATCACAACTCACAACAACGACTGTTGGAAACCCGAGTCAAAAGGAACGACGCCACCACTCGGGTAAAGACTACTGGTTCATGATGCTAGTATCCAACCCAGAATAATAAACATGAAAACCACCTCTTAGTCTCGTAGTCACAGACGAATGTCCAATTACGGCTCCACTACACACTGCATAAGTCAAAGAATTGTAGAGACCAACCAACACCCTCTATAAGCCACACATGCTGCACTTCCACACCTGAAACACCTCTACGGGTTTTGGGGCCTGCAGACTGAGGCAAGTGGAAACACAAGACTAGATAGATCAATACGTCTATTGGTGTTCGTACCCCAACCACGAGCACGCTACAAGCGGCTGAACTGACCACACTTGCACACCACAAGTCGCTACCCCATTGTCGTCTTTCCCTTAGCAGGACGGACTATGCAACAAACAAACTAGTAAGGGTGTCCAGGAAGACGTCATAGACATTTATGGTACACACAGTATCAGGACAAACCCCAAGAAACAACGTGTCACGCCCCAACATTTAGCAACGGAAATAAATATCGGGATGCGTAAACGATACAAGTGTGCGTATCACAGTCAAGTAATTCAGAGTAACAACTAAGTATAACACAAGACGTGAGACAATAATATTGCCAGCCAAATAATCTTTATTTCATTTTCATTCAACTAATTAAAACCTTACATCATCAGAGCCAAACAAAGGGCCCAATATTGTATTTCAAGTACATGTTACATCAAAGGAAATAGACCTATCTATTATAGACTCTTCCAACACTAATCATCTTGGCTGACTAGCTATATATATGGGTATAGTTGAGCAGCTCATCACTCGTCCCCAGTCCCATCATTCTTTAATTCTTCATATTCATTACCTGAAAATATTAAGAAAAGCAAGTGTGAGCGCACTAGCGCCCAGTAGGATTTACATCTCATGATGAGGCCATGCTTTACGTGATTAACATGTTAACAGTGGCAATGCTATCATGCAATACTCAAGTCAATAACGATGAAAATTGTTTCAAGCTATAACATGTACGAGTATGACAATTCTCATGTAGGACGGAGTGATTATCAATGAGATAGATGACAGAACAATCACTTGACATATAGAATAGATTCAATAGCATGTAGCATGTACAATAGATATCTTGAGTTGTATTCCGTAGAATTCCAATGGACAATGACAATGTAGGATTCAATAATGATAACATGTACAATAGATTTGACCATTTCACATATAACAGTTCAATCAATCAATCAATCAATCATTCAATAACAGTGTGGAAATTACCCAGATCAATCTTGCATTCAATTAGGTGATTGCCAGACACCTCAATGGATCATATACTCTCGCGATTCATAAGTATTTCGGGTGCTCCTCTCAGGACCAGACTGAGCCCTATTTGCACAGGCATAGTTGTAAACCGAAGTTCCAATAGTTTCTAATAATTCCATCCATTCAATTATGGCCAACATGATTCTCCACGCAATGGGCAATGGTGAACTAAAGATCATGTCAATGATGATAGAGAACAATGCAAGGGGACATGATTCAGATTAATTTCGGCAGCATAACAGCTTAATCTCATTAGTTTAATCTTTACACTTAATGACTTAGTTTCAATGTCAAATCACTCTCACGAGAAGTGATAAGAAGAGAAGTGCATTCTATCTTCCGGGTACTTCATTGGTACAACCAACTCGGTCTCCATGAGGGAATCCACGGAGTACGGAGAATTATGGAGGTCTTAAGAGAAAGGTCACTAGACTGCTGATACGCAATGACCGGTCATGAGTTTCCAATCCCCCAAGAAAGGGCTGCCTATATGTGCAATGTGATGTGTAAAGCGTGTCTCAATCCACAATCCACGGGTTAAAACAAGACGGAAAGCTTATAACAAACATGCATGACATGTATGCAATTCAATCTATCACATGGTTGTTGTACTTTTAACATATAATCACTTTCAATTATGGACATGGCAGAATATGGTCAATATATATCAATCACATGATCACATGGTAGACGAGATCAATCAATCATTAGCACTTAGAATAGAAGTTCATATTCTTATGGATTTCATGTAGGTTGATCACTTTTAGGCCATAGCATAACTATATGACATGATTTGACAATAGGGCATGCATATGGTAAACTAAACAGCTCATTAAAACAGTCTCGGGTTGGCCTTTAAATCACGACGGACACAGTCGTCGCACATCAAAGGACCATACACAGTCAAAACACGGTTCTGTACAAAGTCACTGAATCGCGACTGACCTACCCGTCGCGTTCAAATCGCGATGAGACAGATCGCTGCCTTTTAGGGTAGGAATCGATGTCAGATCGATTGTCCCAACAGAATCATGATGGTCATGTCTGTCGCATTAACAACGCGATAGATCAACATGTCGCGACGACTTTGAATCACGACGTTCTCCTACATCATATTCAATAGTTGATTTTAAAATCTGAATATAAATAGGAAAAAATGTTTGAGCGGGAAAAAGTCCAAATCGCGATGGCATATGAAGGGCACTGAAACCCATGCGGCGCACAATTTCATGTGTTAGGGTTGATTGGTCAGACTTCAAATCACGATGGAATGATCTGCCGCCTTTTTCCTGAATCGCGACATACATGTACGTTGCGTTCATGCAACAAGAAACACGACGCCTGGTGTCGTCGCATTCTTGAATCTTGCCCGAAAACGTAGAAAACGCTACGATCCTTCATGAAAGACTTATAACTTGACATCTAGCAGTATTTAGACAAAACTCTTAACATGAAAAGTGTCAAGGACATCTAGTAGAAGAAAACTACCATTTTGGTTTGACCCAATTTGGCCTCGGTTTGCGTGAAACATAGTAAGAACACAAAAGCCCTACCTTTGCACGACTCTTGGAAAACGCTTAATACGACTCACATACTCCATAAAAATTGGGGAAAATACATGCAAATGAAACTAGACTCGATGCTCTATCCATTGGTATGTGCAACGTTTAGGTTAAGCCTGAGATCACCTACCTTTGTGTAGCTCTAAAAGGGGTGAAGGCACAAGTCGCAGCAGAGATTAGTTGAGGAAGAAGCTTCGGTTCTCAGTCAATTTCCTCTCCTCTTGGTACCCTAACTCATTTCCACACAACCCCAAGTCGATGGTAAACCTTCCCAACTAGTTTTAGGATGATTATATATATGATTAGGGTTTACTTCATGTCTTAACAAGACTAGGAAGAGGGCTACGGTTTTGGCTTGGCCCCTTCCTTGCTTTGGGGACTCTTCACCCAATTGAAGTAGGATTGCCATTAGGAAACTTCCCATCATGGCTAGGCACGAAGTTTATTGCCATCCATGGCTAATCACCCATGATTTAACCCTAATTTTTTCTTTCCTATTTTCTGCATATTTATGGTCACGAATTTTTGGGGTTTATTGCTATTAGGTTTTGTTCTTTGGCCCATTTAGAGTTGTCTTAGCCCAATATATTTTAAATGGTTAATTCCATATGTGGGGATTTTAATTATGACTTTTATTTTATTTCTACTCAAAAATTTTATTTATTTTCTATTTTCTTAATTTTCAAGCATTTAAATTTCCGGGGCACTATACAATGTGTCTCGCTTACAAAGAACCTGGGGTACCTGACTAGAGAGGCATTCCAAAATAAGCGTTGGACCAATGAACACAGTAAACCACACAGTCCTCAACTGAACCATCACAAGTACCAATTAAACCTTTAAGTCACATGCTCAACTCATTGAACCTCATTAATATGAACCCTAATCACTTACTATATTTTAAAATACAACACTTGCTCATATCCTTTAAACCATAGGCTAATATAACACATTCTCAATGTTTGCCTTAAAACACTTTATAAGATCCATACTTACCATCTGTTAGCAAGAAACTATGCAATTTATCTAGAACCACAAGCTTAAACTGATCACATGCTTAAACCACATTAACTAATGAGAAAACGTTGTAAACATGGCCCCCAAAGGGCACACAAAACCACTGCCAACAATACATCTCAGAAACCTTGTCGCAATGCATCGAACGGTCGCGACTAACACCACAGAAACAAGATCACGATGGGGCAAACAGTTGCTACAACCACCAAGAGAGGAAGAATGTGATAGGGTCAAAGGTCACGATAAGATCGTGACAGCACGATGGGCCGCAATCTCAGACAGACCGATCGAACCCTTCTTCTTCCCCAAAACTCAATTCAAACACAATCTAAACTATGATTCAAGCATTTAAAATGGAATAAGCACACCACCACACCACGATAGCATGCTTTCCAAACCTCAAACCAATTAAACAACACAAGAAGAGGGGGAATTCTCCCTACCAACGCGAAGACCACAAAGCACGAGCCACTGGCGGCACCTCCACACTCTGGACTCCCTCCTGTTGTGGAAACAACGCCGAAACCACCTCCCGTAAGCCGAAATCACCAGAGATGCCACCAACAAGGTCTCCCTCAGCCGAACAGAGCTTCCTCTACTTTGTTTGGCTGCCACATAAGATAAAGCCCACAAAAAACAAAACGCATCGGGGTGGACCATCACAACAAGATCGTGACACACCCCCGAGCCATGACACCAAATACAGTGCTATGTGGCACCACAAGGTAAGCCATAGACCGCACAAGTAGAAAAAACACTAAAGCAAGCAGTAACAAGATCACGACGCAGGTGAAGGCCGCAACAAGAATGCATCGGGCACACCCTTCGCCTTCCCAAACAACGAGTCAAGTGGACTATTGGGCCTGGATCTCCAGCCCACAACACCCACATAATGCTCGAAAACCCAAACACAGCCCAACGACCACAAACTTGCCCATACACCAAACCACATTCATCGCATTGGGGATCCGAACGACCTAGATGCTCTCGACAATCAGAAAGACACCACGGTGATGGCATGCCGGACTACCACCTAAAAAGAATGAAAAACCTATTTGAACAAGGATACATTCTTTCGCTTCTCTTTCTCTTTAACCTAGTGTTCAAATCTTTAATTCTAACTACTTAAATTGATTCTTTATTCTTTCCTCTTCTACTCCTCTTCCTTACTGAGCTCAAGCGATTCTATTTTGTTATAGGCGCTTTATCTCCTTGGACTCAACCTGCTTGCAAACTTTTCTCTCGGTGTGCCTGTAACCTTTTTCTGTGCCATTCTTCGTTTATGTCTGGTTACCTGTCATACTTATATTCTTTTTCCCCTAAAAATCCAGACTATCTTCCACCTTTTACAAATTTTCTATCCAGCACTTCCTTTTAAAGAATTTGTAATGTAAAACTTGAGCTTTCTACACCCACTTACTGTCTTGCCCTGCAAATTAACAACTACCTACACAAAAATACTTTCTGCCTTGGCCTGTTATTATTTTTAATTTTCAGTAATCAAATAGAACAACTGCAAAATGAACCATAAAAGAATTGTCTGCCATTTCTCTATGCACTTTCATCCTTCATCCATTATCTAATTCAATCTACTTTCTTACTCTGCACGCTATCATTACCTGATACAGTACCCTAAAGTCCTGCTCTTCCAAATACTCTATTCATTCATGTTACCTTGAATTTAAATTTCTTAATGAAACCAATATGTTGTAACTGCGCCTAATTTAAGAAAACATTCAAATCTTTCTAATCGACTATGCCATTGCTATTACCCACTACATTTTCTCTTACACATTGATTTAAATTTGTTTCTTTACATAATTCCCTACCAAACTTGAAAATTTTTCTATTTTTGTTACTGCTTTGCTATCTAAACATCACGATTAAATCTTCAAAAATCCATTTTTTTCTTGCTAAATACAACTTATTGCAACCTCTATTCTCTAATCCATGAACCAAACTAAACCTCTAATCCTTGGATGCGACTCTTTCATCTGTACTATTTTCATTCAATCTTTCTACCACCCATTTCAGAACATATGCTAGGACAACATTACTATAACACTGCAATACTGCGCTTCTTTGACTACTGACCTAGACTACCCAGAGAATACCATACACCTTTTGCAGTGAACTCTGCTAACTCGCTCTAATTATCCATCAATTGACTTAGAAACATACTCTACTTACTTACCCTTTACTCATTTGACTGTAATTCTGGACTCTATATGACAAATTTTTTAACCTTCTTATTCTGCTTACTTAACTGATTCTTAATTGATTCATTTTTACTTTTAAATCATATCTGAGCACACACTTATCGAGATCTGGCTTCACTTACACAAATCATTTACGCTAAAAGAAACATTTCCTCGCTCAATTCCTTTAACTCATAATTGTAACATTCTTTTACCTTGCAAATATCTTCCTTTAAAGTACTAACAATCTCAAAATACCACCATCCAATTCTTTAGATAGTATGATTTGTTCTTTCCCTTTTCTCTACCTTCGCCATTGCTTCTCAACCTGCACTCATCAGCTAGTATTTAACCTCTTATTAGAACTAAATATTTCCTGTGGAATCTGATATTACTATCTAACTGTGAACAATTACCATGACTGCCTTTTCATACTTTCTAACATTCTGTTGATCATTCTCTAACCTCTTTTTATATATCATTACTAACTGGTCATAAACAACCTTCTGACCACTGCCATAATCAACTAAACTGAACAAAATCCTTTAATTGTTTCTTTACCATTTAATTATGCTAAATCTAACAAAATTATTTTAAAACCGAAACTACCATCTTCCTTTACCATACACAAATTTTTGACTTAGACACTGAAAACGCTAAAATCTTTAATGTTGATTCCCTTAAACATTCTGCTTTTCCCTCTTTCTCTTTTCTATTATCTTCCATTACACAACCTGCACTATTCAATTAAGCTCTATTCCACTAAAATAAATAGTCTCTATAAATTCTATACTTTTTCATCCGCCCTTAATGTATTTTATTGTCACATCTCTATTCTTATTCATTGAAACCATTACCGCCATAACACGGTTATTGACACTGACAATCCTGTAATTCAAATGTAACTCTTGCTCGAAGCTTTGCTTTAATCACCATTAACACATTTGTTTCTTTACAAGTCCTTGTATATTAAAACTAACATTCCTCATTCCTTCTCTTTCTTGAACCAGCCTTTTTCTATCTCCTTCCATTTCATTTTCTTTACCGGAAATCTTAATCCCAAATTCTCAAAAGTTGAAACACCTTTCTTGACCTCTGATCTAATCTCACTCAATCTCTAAATCCTACTCAAATAACACTAACTCTACTTATCTTTCTAACCTTATATCATTACCTTACCTAACGGTTATAATACACTAAACAACTCTGCAAAACATCACAAAGTCTTTCTGCAACACTGCAACACATAACAAATATTTCTGCTAATAACAACAAACTACCATCCAAAACTGCCATCTGCTTACTTATTACTAATCCTTTACTAGTCTTAGAAATCCTTTCCAGCTCAACAACCTTTTCATCTACTCTTTCTCTAACCCACAATTCCCACTCTTGCACTTTTTAATAACCCTGAACAAATTCTTCTAATACTGACAAACCTTTTTAATCACAAAACACGTTTAGTCCTGCTGCCACAAGTCTACTTACTAATACCTCATCTGAAGTTGATCTGAACCACTTAGCCTCACTTTGGTAATGGGTTGGAGTTTGAGTTAACTCCAACACATGGCTAAAGTTATTCAAGGTTAATTCAATTTTTGCTTTGTGAGTGGGTTAGAAAAAGTAGAGTTAACTCTGTTCCGGGGGTGTGAGTGGGTTAGAAAAAGTTGAGTTAACTCAAAGTTAACTCAAACTTAACCGAGTTAACTTTTTTTGGTTGCCAAAGTCCATTTTAAGTTAACTTTGAGTTAACTCTGAGTTAACTTTGAGTTAACTCTTTACCAAAGTGAGGCTTAATCATCTGAAATCTTCCATATTACTAACCACATTATCATATGAACTACTTCTCAATACTCATTGACACAGGTCACAAACATATCAATTACCTCCAATAAATTTATCAATCCTTTACATCTAATAATCTCCACCATAGCACTGCTCCACACTACAACACTATTTTCGGTGAAATTCTATTACACATTTACATCCATAGTAAGAATATAAAAGACAACCACATGAGTATAAGATACAAGAAAGTACATGTACTCATACTCATTTACAATAAATTACATTATTCCAATACATTATTACAAGTCTAAGAGAAAGGTACAACTACCTAGGGCATACCCTGATAGAGCAAAAACTCACACACAACAACTGTAATTCAACTGCTGGTGGTACAAGTCTGCCACAATGCCTCTACAAACCAAGCACGTTGCTAACACTTGAAAAGAGCTGTAAGGGAGTGAGCCTAAAAATTCACAGGCTCAGTAGGGACCTCCCAAAATTGACAACCCGAAACTGCACAGATGAGCTAACACCTCCACCACTCAGGGTCTCACTGGTAACACCGATAGTAGAACTACTGGAGTAAAGACATGGTTGCAATAAACATAATTAAATTGCATTTAAACATAAACACACTAGCTAACACAGCTTACATAAAATAAAGAAAACAACAGGACCAACACAAAAACACCAGTCCACCCTAGCAACTGAAACGACTAAGCTATGAGCCACACAGGAAAACCACCAACGAAAGGTTAACGGAATTGACAGTCAGGAGTTAGTGCACCATACACAAGAGTAACAAAATACACTGAAGGACTACCCAAAAAAAGGTAAGAACATGACAAGTGGAAGGTAACACAACATAACCTCCACGGAGCACAACTCCACAACAACACTTGAAACTGGCACACGACGTGCTACAACGACCAGCTACCCAAGAAGGGTACATGTACCTGAAACCTAAAGGTACCACGGTAGAACCACAACCATACAACTACACAACTGGAAGCCTTGCACGATCAGGGAGTAAGAAACTATAGTCAGTAAACACTGCAACCAGTATCACAGCTCACAACAATGACTGCTGGAAACCTGAGTCAAAAGGAATGACATCGCCACTCAGGTAAAGACTATTGGTTCATGACGCCAATATCCAATCCTGAATAACAAACACGAAAACCACCTCTCTGTTTTGTAATCATGAACGAAAGGTCCAATTGTGGATCTACCACACACTGGTAAGTCAAAGAACTGTGGAGACGAAATAACACCACTCTGCAAACGACATATGCTGCACTTCCATGCCTGACACACCTCTACGAGTTTCCAGACCCGCAAAGTGAGGCAAGTGGAAACGCGATACTAGTTGGGGATCAGTATGTCTACTAGTGTCCACCCCCAACCACGAGCACGCTACAAGTGACTAAACAGAACACACTCGCACACCACAAGACGCTGCCCCACTGTCATCTTTCCCTTAGTCGGATGGTTACTCGACAAACAAACTAGTGAGGGTGTCCAAGACGATGACACAGACCTCTATGATACACATAGTACCAGAACAAACTCTGAGTAACAACGTGCCTGACTCTCGAAAAACTTGGGATACCTGACTAGAGAGGCATTTTGAAATAAGTGTCAGACCATTGAATTTAGTATACCACTTATTTCTCAACTAAACCATCACAAGTACCAATTAAACCTTTAAGTCACATGCTCAACTCATTAAAGCTCACTAATATGAACCTAATCACTTATTATATTTTAAAATACAACACTTGCATAGCCTTTAAACCATAGACTCATATAACACATTCTCACTTATTGCCTTAAAACACTTTATAAGATCCATACTTACCATCCGTTAGTAGGAAACTATACAATTTATCTAGAACCACAGTCATAAACTTATCACATGCTCCAACCACATTAACCAATAAGAAAAAGTTGTAAACATGGCCAACAGAGGACCCACAAAATCACTGCCAACAATACATCTCAGAAACCTTGTCGCGACACATCGAACGATCGTGACTAACACCTTAGAAACAAGATCGCAACGGGGCAAACGATCGCCACAACCACCACAAGAGGAAGAACATGACAGGGTCAAGGGCCGCGATAAGATTGCAACAGCCCGATGGGCCGCGATCTCAGACAAACCGGCCGAACCCTTCTTCTTCCCCAATACTCAATTCAAACACAATCTAAACTATGATTTAAGCATTTAAAACAGAAGACGCACAACACCACACCACCATAGCATGCTTTCCAAATCTCACACCAATCAAACAACACAAAAAGAGGGGGAAGTCTCCCTACTACCGCAAAGAACACAAAGCATGGGCCACTGGCACACCTCCACGCTCTAGACTCCCTCCTCGAGCGGAGATTGTGCCAAAACTACCTCCCCCGCGCCGAAATCATCAGAGACACCACCAACAAGGTCTCCCCTGGCCAAACAAACCTTCTTCTACTCTGTTTGGCCACCACAGAACATAAAGCCCAAAACAAAACGCATCGGGATGGACCGTCGCAATAAGATCGCGATGCACCCCCAGGCCGTGACACCAAACACAGAGCTACGTGACAGCACAAGCTGCCCCCAGGCCGCACAAGTGGACAAAACACTAAAGCACGCGGCAACGAGATCAGAACATAGGTGGCGGCCGCAACAAGAACACGTCGGCCACACCCATCGCATTCCCAAACAATGAGCCAGGTGGGCTATTGGGTCAGGCTCTCCGACCCATAACACCTACACAATACTCGGAAACCCAAACCACAGTCCAACGGTCACAAACTTGCCCAAACACCAAATCGCATTCATCATATTGGGGATTCAAACGACCCGGATGCTACATTTAATATGATTATTCTCCACATCAAATAGTAATAATAACATGCTACTAAATACATATAATATCATATTTCTATTAACACTAAGTATATCCACAAATGAAAAGTATAAAAGAAAGTGGTGAAAGACATGCTACAAGAGTATTCTAGATACCGCAAACTTGCAAGAGTGGGTTAAAGTGCTAGAGTAAGTAAACTCACTTTTCTTTATTGAGATACTATTGAGAAAAATAGGTTAACTCACTTTAATTAAATGAGTTAACTCTCTTACAAATAAAATAAAAAAATAAATTAACCTAACAAAAATTTAATTTTTAATTAAAGTTAAAATAATTCCAACTCATTATCAAAAGAAAAATACTTATTGTAAGACATCTTTTACAATAAAATTGGTCTGAATTATTTGACAAATAATTCTATTAATTGAAAAAAAGAGAAAAACTTTATCAGACTCTTCACTAATAAAATTACTTTTTAAATAATCCATATCAGTTTTATTATAAAAGGCATCCCGTAATAAATATTTTTCCTCCCCCGGTAAACCAGGAGACAGCTGCTCTGGGCACCACCAAGCCTTGGTACTCTACCAGGAGACGAGTGGACTTTATTAGGCAAGCAAACCAACCAACGCGGTGTGTCCACCATCCACACATCCTTCCGCTGGCTGACCGCATTACGTGGACGCAGGGAGAAAAGGCAGGCAGACGGGCAAAATGCGACGACAGTTCCTGTACTGCGGGCCCCCGTTTCACATCTCTCCTACTTTCGGGGCCCGACCGCGCAAGTGGCCGGTCGTACGTACTCTGCGCGAGCGCACTCGACTTGCGTGTCGCACACACTGTACTCGACGACCGACAGCCACCTCAAAAACATGCGCAAATAATTTCTCTTCCCCGAATCAATCACGAAACGGAGGCCACGTCGCGGCCACGCCTCTCCGCCCACAAGGAAGTAGCCAATCAAATATATTCTACCAATTTCGCACGTCCTAAAGAAGCAGGCCCGTCCAGTTCCTAAAAAAGGCAGCATTCTTGGGAGGGGAAACGAAAGCGAGGCAGCATTCTTGGGAGGGGAAACGAAAGCGAGGGGTCCCTTCATAAATTAAAATTTTATTAAACAAGATAATGATTTATGTTCTACTTCCACATGAGTTCTGGTCCCTCGCCGATTGCTTCCTGCACCCCCATAGAACAAATAATTTCATCACGGGGCGGCTCCAGCTGCGCCGCCCGTGCATTGAATTTTGGCGTTTTCTCCCGCTGGCTACTTCCGTCCGCTAAAATCCTCCAAGTCTGCAGAGAAACAAACTGCACGGAAAGGGAAACGGTCGGTGGGGATACCGCTTCCAAATCCAGCGGGCGGGCCCGCTCTCCGCTTCGCGAAGCTACCTCGCGCGTTGGCGACTTGTGACCTCCGGGGAGCGCCGCCCGCCCCTCGCCTCGCGTCCCTGGGCGCCGCCGCCGAACCCGAAGCCGCTGCCGTCTCCTTCCACGATCTCCGCGAACATCTTCTGCAGGTCCTCAAAGGTGTCCTCTTTCTGCTCTCGTCAAAAAAACAAGAAACATGAGAGAAAACTTTGAGATCTCCCTGCCCTTCTAGATGACCAGATGAAACTATGATGACCAGACGAAACGCGGCCAAAACGCGTGACACCTACCTCTGGCCGCACCTTGTCCATCATAGTAAGCATCTCCTGCATAAAATCCGAGAACCCCTGCAGAAAGTTTAGAGCCCAGAAACATCACCTCCGACTACGGGCCATGGGGCATCATCAAGATATGGAACCAAAGTTCATGTGCAGCTTAGCGTCATCCCCCGGAGAAAAGGGCACCGACAACGTTACAAGACAGGTAATTAACCCAGAGAAGGAACTGAGCTCCAGGGAAAAAGGTGCTCTTCGATCCCTTGTTTCGATTCGATTTCACGAGCTCAGACAGGAAACTTACAAAAAGCGTAGATGCTGCGATGGAAAGGCCCGTTTAGTTGTGGACCGACAGCTAATCGCTGGGGCAAGTTCAGGATCCAAAATTCACCTCTGAAGGTGTGATGGACTGGGACATACGTAAAAACTTCAACACGGCGACGACCTGGAGAAGGGAAATATGCATCGGATGCCGAACAAATAAACGAGGGACAGAGGAAAACATCTTCCTTACATGAAACCTTCACCACCGTATTACGAAGAATCTAAATGCCCCTTTCCTTGAAGACTACAAAGTTGCCCAGTTCATCATAAAATAAACAAGCTGGGTAAATAGAAAGGTTGGAATCATTCATTGCATCTGGTCCGGCACCAACAATCATGGAGTGACATGCGCAAACGGCATGGCCTCAACGACATCGACATATACCATGTGAACCAGAATACGGACAGTTGAACGAGTTTAGCATTAAGGGGAAAACCATAACTTGCAAAGCAAATCAATAATAAATGTTACCCCAAGAACACGGGATATATGATGTGATGGAAAGTATGGTTGCACATATCAGACTGTACCATGTATGAGACTTGATTAATACCGAACTGTACCATGCAACGGACCTGATTAAGTATTTCTTTATTTTATTATTACTATAATTTAAATATAAACCGAATTCAACTAAACTCAACTGGATCCGTACGTTCTAATTCGGAAGAGTCCGGTCTGCTTCATCCATCCGGCCCACCATGATATGGAGAGTCCACCCCTCCCAAGTAATTAGCGATGGAAGTCTTCGCCATTTACCATTACTGCAGGCTGATGATTTGCAATGAGGGGATGGAGTTCCAAAGGCATTCCCTCACCTCGTGGCAGAAGAGAAGAAAATGTCGAGGTATTACAGATGGGTTCTGCACCAAACCCAACACCCCCCACCCCCCAAACAAAAAAAGAAAAACACACACATCATACATCGTTGGCCAAGCAACAATCGTAACAGCGTTGCAAGGGCCCATTGGAGAGTCAATTCTTGTCTCAGATGGTAGGCTCCTCAGAAAGCATTTCTCAATACCGTAGCCAACTCTCGGTAGCAGAACACAGACCCCATTGTGATGACTACTACGCAGCATGGCGGGCCAATAAAATTCCTCCGTCGAGTCATCTAATAGATGCGTAAACTAATGTAGAATTCCAGAGAAATGACCCACAAATAAAGTTAAAAGTATTTACCGTTAAGAAGGGAAAACAATAGCGAGATGCGTGGAGAAACGCTGGAGGGATGGAAGAAAAACAGAAAGGAACGGACTAGGAAGAAGCAGAGAAAGAGCAGGCACCGACCTCGTCCTCCTCCTCGAACGGATCATACAGTCCCACGTCGTATAAGGACCGCTTCCCATTGTCCGACAGCACTGAGGCAAAGGAATCCCCACGAAAAGGAACAGACGTACCGGTTACACAACCATCAGACGACGTCAAGGAATGGGGAGAAAGGACCATCGTTCTAGGACTGGAAACATACCAGAATAGGCCTCCTGTATCCGCTGGAAACGGCGCTTAGCCTCTCCAGCCACCGATGGGTCCTTCGCCCACCTGTCCGGGTGCCACTTCTAAGATCCGAGCGAGCCCCAATCAACAAAGAAGAAAGCCACCAAACATCACAATCGCCCCCTCGAAACATAAGGCCGACGAACCAAAGAAAACACCGGAAACGAAACACAAAACAACGAAAGAAGAAGCCAGAGGAACCGCTGCATACCAGTGCCAGCTTCCTGTAAGCAGCTCGAATCTCCGAGGCGGAAGCGTTCGTGCGGACGCCAAGGACGGCGTAGTAGCAGGAGCGGCCGGATTCTCCCACATACGGTTCCATTTGGCCGGAGTCGGAAGGAGGAGATTGTGAGAGACAGGGGCCCCAAGGGAGAGGCAGAGATCAGCGCCGCATCGATGCACAGGACGATCTGGCGATCTAGGAGTTTCAGACGAACCAGGTAGGAGGAAGAAGCAGTGCCGGAGGGGGGCGGGGCGGTGCGTTACATTTGATTTATAGCAAAGGCAAGAGGCCTTCTTCGCAGCAGAGCCAGCGAAGAAGCCCCCGCAAGAGAAAATATCTTGGCAGGGGAGGGACTTCGAAGGGGCCTGCCTTTCGACCCGCTGAAGGTTCCAGACTCGAAAAGATTCCCCGCAAGCCCCTAGATATTTTCTTACACAGCAATTTAAATCCCACCGGTTTTGGCCTTTATTACGGGATTACCACTTCTCCCACTTGCGGACTGTCCAGAAGCGCCCTCGCGAGATCGCAGAATTTATGTCAAATACATAAAAGGGTTTTTCAATTTTAGGGACCGTTTATTTATTTTTAAATCTATTAACCAGAAAAATTAAGTTTAGATCTATTTTGGCGGCTTCCATTATTTCTCCATCCTTCTGTAACACCTTCGTTTGCAGAGGGTAGCAGACGGGCAAAAATTGTAGGACATGTTGCCCTTCTTCCTAACCGTAGGGCGACACGGGAAGGAGACGTCGGAAGGTGAAAAGTACCATTCTAATTATTTCCATTTTTCGTGGCCCATGTATCTATATTTCTTTCTGGCATAGACGTAGAGTCCATAGAGCAACCTGCAACCTCCCATGGATGCAGAGTCGTCGTCGTCAGGCAAAGAGGAGAAGGATGCCACTACTTCTTAGACGAACCTTCTTGCTCTTAAGCATAGCCATGGTGGTCGGTGGCGACTGCAATGGTTCCCTAGTCACCCGCATCTACTTTCTCCACAGCGGGGAGGTGACTGTGGCTAACCTGCTACAGACCTGTGGGCCTGTGGCCTCCCAATCCTGCTCATGCCGCTCTCAATCTCTTATTTCTGCAAGAGGCAGCCAGGGGATGCGTGGATCTTCTCAATGATGGACTGGGCAGCAGCGGTGTGCCTCGGTCTCGGCCTTCTCCTAGGTCTCCACAGCTACATGTATGGCTATGGCTCGGCGGCCGCTGCCGGCGTCCACGTCCACACTCGTGATCTCGTCTGAGCTGGCGTTCACGGCGACGTTACCTTCCTCCTTGTGAAACAGCAGTTCATGGCGTAAGGATGGCCATTCGTTATTAGTTGAAACCAGGGATTTGAGACAGAACGAAGACGATGAAGAAGAAACAACTGAAAACAGAGTACCATAAATGAGAGAAAGGTGAGAGATATGGGAGAGGAAATGGTGGCCGGTCGGTTTGACAAGAGTTACCCTAACCCACCCTTTTTCTAGAAAACTAGTTTGGATGGTTGGTTACATTATCCCTGGTTATTTTTTATTTTTTAAGTCAACTATATATTTTGACTCTATTTATCTTTATTAGAGAATGTAAAAAATTATAATTTTAAGAGATATATAATAAAATTTTATTTACAATTTAATGATAATTTTTTTAAAAATTTTGAAAAATAAAAAAAATTACCCACCATCTATCCCACCTTTTGAGCAGGGGTAGAGTTACCCACAAAAAATGGGGGTAACCAAAGGTACCCCTGGTTAGTCCACCCACCCCTACCAAACTCAAAAAGTAACTTTAACTAGGGGTACCCCTGGTTTAACTAGGGGTACGTGCATGCCTAATCCCGTGTGATTTCACCAGGAGTGTCAGAGCACAAAAAATGGAAGGGGAATGTTCTATGGTTACAACATAAATAACCCATGACAAATAACAAGCAACCTAATATTGTTGTTCTCCAAAAGCAGTGGTGGCGAGGAAGAGGAGAGGGCCGTGAACGTGCTCGCACCGACCGCCTCGCCTTCCCCTCATCTCTGCCTTCACATCCCAAAACCAAGTCACATCTTTGTCCTCTTCTTCATCCCCTGTTGTTGTTCTTCTTCACCATTCCAGTTCTGGACCGACCGCAGTCGCGAGATTCCAGGCGCCGCACTTCCCACAAGAGGTCGAGATTTGGCTTCTTGTGCCCCCCCGCCATGGCGTCGCTAGGAGCTAGAGTTCAGGCAGAGGAGGAGGTCTCAAACGAGAGATTGTAGCGCTTTTACATGTGGTGGAAGAAGGGTATTTAGGATATTCCGATCTACCCACCATCAGTTAACTGACAGTGGAGTGTATTTTGGATCTAAAAATAAAAGTTCCCTTCAAATGGATCAGATGTTACAAAAGTTGAATCAAAGGACCTAAAATTAATCATGGGTCAAAGAATAGACTGCTAGTTGATTTCCGCTACATAAAACAAGAGGGGTATGCAGCTCGGACTCAGAATAGACCGACAACTACATATACGTCGAATGGACGGTTGCTGGTTGGTGGTCTCTTCGCCAAAGCAAACATCTACTTTGGCTTTTCCATATCTACCCATATTAGATGTTTAATTCCATAAAAAAAATATTTATATTTATATTTGAATATGTATCTCTCTTGTATATCACAAATATCTTAAGGGATCTCACTGTAACCAGTTGTGATGGGAGTGAGATGTTCCATTGATAGATGCTTACAATGAGACATCTTTAAAAAATCTAAAATAACCCTCAATATTTATAAAAATAACTCTTTTATAAAAAAAATCTTTCATATATATCTCCTCCTTCCCTCCCCCATCTCAATATCTCTCATTTGAGAGAAAGAGAGAGAGAGAGAGAGAGAGAGAGAGAGAGAGAGAGAGAGAGAACATGGGGTGTGGCATAGTGCATGGAAGAGAGAGAGTGTATAACATCCCAATGTATGAGAGGGTAAGTCCAACTTCATAATTGACTATCAATTATCAAGGAAGTTTGTGACCTGTTAATCAATTACTTACTCAATGTGCGACATTTTGTCACTGAGAGCAATTATTAGGAGCAATGAGCAAGTGTATCAATTATTGGGGGTGGTACTTAGCCAAATTGATTATGTCTTCAAACTGGGAACCTTGTGAGCTTAATCAATTGTCATGAGGCTTTTAGAAGTAGTTAATCGATTAGAAACCTCTTGTAGGTGCCTGACTTTTGATAGTATGTGGTTGTCACACTGTATAGATGATTATTATTAAGAGAGAAATTGCTTGGTTAGTGTAGCATTTTAAATTTTCAAATCTTGATTGGCGGGTTTCAAAATTGGTTCGGCCTTCAAAGGCTCTACATCGTCGTCCGAACCATGCTAAGGGTAAGTGCTGAGGTCTGGAGGCATTGTGGCCCTTTTTCTCTTGAATGCGATTAGGTGGGCCACTGCGTTCAAGAGGCAGTCATCCATGTGGCAACATTCTTGATTTGTTTGTAGCCATCTTTTGCCACCTAGTATGATGTACATGTGCGACAGGTGTTAGCAAGAGTTAATTCCTGAATGCGGTCTAGTTGACCACCTCGTTCAGGTGGCGGTCATGGTCATGATCACATTCTTGTTTTCGGTTGCCACGCGTTGACTGGCTTGTGCCCTATGTTAGTGGGTTTGCCACATGTCTCTTGGAAATATGGTTAGGCATGTGACCGCATCTTGGCCGTAGTCGAGAGGTTGAATGCAAATGCATCTTAATTGACAGTGGGTGGCTATAAGTACCCACTGTAAGCTCTCTCTCTCTCTCTCTCTCTCTCTCTCTCTCTCTCTCTCTCTCTCTCTCTCTCTCTCTCTCTCTCTCTCTCTCTCTCTCTCTCTCTCTTTCTCTCTCTCACTTCTCCTTTTCACCTCTCCAACCTAGAGCCTTTCCTTCTCCCTTTTCCTCTCCTATGGCAGCCGAAGACAAGAGCTGTTGAACCACTCTTATATTTTATCCTTTTATTTTGGTGATAACAAAACTCATGATTATCATAAATATCATTAATATATTCAATATCATTTTCTAACATGATTACTGTATTTTTCATCGCCTGTAACTTTGTCATATTCGAAGCTTCAACTTCGTCATGCATGATTTTATCATGTTCAGTCGAAGCTTGCTTCATCATATACGAAACTAGCTTCGTCATATCCGAAGTCCACTTCGTCATATTCGAAGATGGCACTTCGCCATTCTTGTTTTTGTCTTGATCGGTCGAAGTCTTACTTCGTCATATCCGAAGTTCACTTTGTCATATATGAAGTTAACTTCGTCATATCCAAAGCCATATACGAAGTTCACTTCGATTGACTGTGTGTTTCAGCTTCAACCGACAACTTTAATTTATCTTCATCCGAAGTCCACCTTCATCATATACGAAGTTCTACTTCGTTATATACGAAGTTCACTTCGACTGACTGCGTGTTTTAGCTTCGTCCGACAACATTATGATCTATTTTATACGTAGTTCCACTTCGTCATATACGAAGTTACACTTCGTCATATCCGAAGTTCCACTTCGAATGATTGCGTTGTATTTTGATTCCAGTCGAAGTCTCACTTAAACTGATTATGTTATAGTCTGCACTAGTCGAAACACAACTTCGACTGATTGTGTTATTTTTGATCAGTCGAAGTATCCAGCCGAACTTAAACATTGATTGCCTTATACTTAAACATCGATTGACTTATACTTAAACTTTGATTTCATTCACATCAATTATACTTAAACATCGATTGCATTCACATTGATTATACTTAAACATCGATTGCGCTCACATCAATTACCTTTTAACATCGATTGTCTCTTAACATCGATTGTCTCTTAAGATCGATTGCCTTTGGACGTCGATTGTCTTTAGCCATCGATTGCCTTCAGATATCGATTGTCTTTAGACATCGATTACCTTTAGACCTCGATTGTTTTTGGACATCGATTGCCTTTAGATATCGATTGCCTTTATAAACATCGATTGCCTTATACATCGATTGCCTATGAAATATCGATTGCCTCTCTATTCCTACCGATTAGTGTTATAAACATAATCTCATATCGATTTTTGTTATGACTCACACCGATTGGGTTTCAAAATGCCTTTCGCATCCGAATGACAGTTCAAATGTATTTTATATGTTTAACTTATTATTTCTCTAATTGAAGATCTTTTTGCCTGTCTCATAGGATCTTTTCCTTCCTGTAAGAAGAAAAAGCCTCTACCGATTGGTGAAGTCTGAATCGACTGATGAAGAGCCTCTTCTGATTGGTGAAGTTTATATATCGATTAATGAAGAACGATATCTACGTCAGTTCAATCTGCGTGTTTCATATTCCAATTGATGATTGTTCTAATTGAACTCTATTCTGATTGATTAAGCTTAAGTATCGATTGATGAATAGGGATATTCACGACGGGTCAAACTGACTCGTTTATCGATTCCGATTGATGCCTATTCTTATTTAGTCTATTCCAATTGATTAAGCTCACGTATCGATTAATGAATAGGCAAACCGACATCTTTATCGGTTCCGATTGATGCTTGTTCTGATTCCTAGTATGGTTTTGATTGTCTTATGATAAACGTGTCCTTGATAGTCGTCGTGATTTTAAGTTCCCATATTTGATTTTTGGTAATACCCAAAATGGTTTTTAGAAAGAATTATTGCCATAAGTGATTCGCAGCGCACTACGCCGTCACTATTTGGACTTGCCATATTAATATAACCGACTTTCATTAGAAAAATAATTGATCAAATGAAGTGCGATGGTTTAAGTCGTCGTGATTTTAAGCCTTCCATGTATAAAGATTGGTCAGAATCCCATCAATATTGGAAGTTCATAAACACGGTAGTTTTAGTGGCCGCGTTTCACACTTGCTATATTTCAAAAGCCAGTCGAAGTATGGAGGGTTTGTAAAGAGCGACGACCTGGTTGGTCGCTATTTGTACCTGTCTTATGTGAACATCAGTTAGTAGCAGTAGCAATAGAGTCATTGCGGGAGCATCCTAGAAGGTGTTCTTCTGATTGGCAATTTCCAAAAGATCTGGATCTGAAGCAGAGAAGAGCAATCTCAAAAGAGCGCCATCAGATCTCCTCAAGATCATCCAAGCTCAAGCTCCCAGCAGTCGTTTCAGTCGAAGAACATCCAATTCACTCCTATTTCTCATCTCTATTGGATTGTTCATTTAGAATTGACTTGAACATGTGTGTGATGTGATCTGTACAAGATTTCTATACAGATTAAGTGTTTGTATGTTTGTGGATCAGATCAAAGCTAGAGGATCTGATCTCCTGTGGATCTGTTCTAGCATGTGTGTTTCTGAGTCGTCGACCTCAAGTGTGTGTGTGTTGTACACAGTTTTGAGTAGTGTGGCCTCACTATGTGAGGGGTGGACGTAGGAGTCACTGGAGGTGATTTCTGAAACCACCTAAAAATCCCTTGTGCACTATGGTTTGATTTGTGGTCTGATCTTACTACGGTAGATGCATGTATAAGGATTTCGTTTACACTCTACTTGTTAATTTGTTCACACACACACACATTGTTTGATTAAATGTTTCACACTTAGTGTATCAAATCTGTGGGGTTTTAATTGGATAAAACTCTTAATTTTGAAGTAATTTTTAATTACTTAAGTTTCCGCTGCAAATCTATTCAACCCCCCCTTCTAAATTCTGCCATCGCCGAATATCCGATCCTACAAAGCGCATCCATAAATTGGCGATCATGGTGGGACCCATTTTATTTTGATATTGGTTACCACTCCTTTTGCACCCATGTGTGCACCTCCTTTGGAACCCACGTGTGCCCATCCCTTCATACCCCACCCAGTACAATTTCCCTCCCCTCGTACCCTACGGGGTACTCCTTTTAAACCATCAAAATTGCCAAGTTGTGTATTTGCTTTTCCCTAAAGTTTAATTAAAAAAAATCATCATCAACTTGCTCCCGTCCCCTTTTACTTACTTTCACTTGAAGAAATTATCATCATTTGACTCTTATTTCTCTAATTGGTTGGCATATCATCATTGTTTACTTGAGTTACTACGTAATTTTTTAGTTTCGGGTTTCTATTTGATTTGCGACGTGTTTAGACGTCGCCTTTTTGTTCTTTGTTGTGCGACGGTTAGGCTGGTCACGTTTCTGTGCCAAAAACATCGGAGGGGGTTGTCGCGGCTCTGACAGCTTCTATGAGCTCTCAGATCTGTGACTGACTGAATGGTCATGATTCAGTTTGATCTGCGACAGTTGAACCCACCGTGTTTCTTTCTGATCACAGAATGCTAGGTCTTCTGTCAAACTTGCATCCTTCTACATTATAAGGCATACTCAGCTGAGGGACCTCCTTCCATCTTTTCCTAGGATCCAAACACCTTCTCGGTGAGGACAATCTCTCTATTGAGCATTCTGTCTCTTTGGAATAGAAAATCCTCATTGGGACCTCCATAAGTCTTCGTACCCTGTGGATTCCCTCACGGTGGATCGAGCAAGTTGTACTATCCCGCAGACCCATGCTAGAAGATCCCATCATTGTGAAGGATTGTGCTTAGTGAACCCGAAGTTATCTTCATACCCTCTAGGTTCATACCCACAATGGAGAGAAACGTTTCACTAAAATCCACATTGAATCATATGAAACAAGTAAATTGGACGTAAGCACCCTCCAAGTGTTTGTTTAAAAGTCATTAACTTCTTCTCTCAAACTTGTTTGAGTAGTTGCTTGTTAGTGAACTTGTTTTGTGCTTAACATCATGATGTAACGTTCAAAAAAATCAGTGGGTATGGCCGAGTACGAAGATATGGGATATCAAGATGAGTTGTATAATGAGGCTTATAACCCTAATTCCTTCAATGATGAACAATTAGCACAACTCCCTAATCCACAATCTCTTCAACGACCAAATTCTCAAGTCTATGCAGTGGACTTCAACCTAGTTGAGTTTCACGAGCATTCGCCGAGGCATGACACTGGGAAAGCCTCTGCCTCTCTTGATTTGTCCCAATTAGTGGACCTCCTTAACAATCTCCAACCCTCTAAACTCCAGGAGGTTCAAAATGCATTGAAGGGAAATCAGTCCTCAATCCCTCCCAGTCTCTTCACCCAAACATGGGTGCCGTTCACATTGAAACCCCTCAGGACCCAGAGGTCCGTTTCTCCCTTGCCCCTTCATAGGCCAATTCTATTGTCCACTCTAGCCCCTAGAGTCCTGTTGGGCAGCCTTTACATATTGGGCCAAGCCCCTCTGAGGTAAGGCCTATTTACCTTCCTCGGGTTCCTACCCATCCTTTTGCGCTCTCCAACGCCCCCGCTCATTACCCCTCTGCTTAGGTGAGTGCACCTCAACCTTAATCTTATGGTGCCCATCAAAAACAACCTTCTGATCAACTCACCCAAGCTCTTCTAGCTAAAGTGAGTCGTATGGAGCAAGAGCTAAAAAGGGTGTCGGCCCCTAAAGACTTCATTGATGTAGCCCTCCCCTCCATGCCCATCTTCCATCTTCCCTCATATGAGTTGCCCATCTATCGCCGTTACAATGGCACCGACAACCCATTTGTCCACCTTAAAGAGTTTATGTATGAATTCTCATTCTGGAAAAATGATAAGAAAGCTCTGGCATTTCTATTCAGAAGGTCATTAGACGGTCTTGCCTTGGAATGGTTCTACTCTTTGGAACCAGTGGATGCCAAGGACTTTTTTTCGATGTGGTCCAAAGAAAGTTTGTGCAAAAGTATAAAGACAGGGTTGGTCCTTCATTGTCTATCACCAATCTCATGGCTGAAAAGATGAAATTGGACAAGGATTTCTTGCACTATGCTGATAGGTAGAGAGCTATGGCTGAAAAGTTAAGGGATCCCTTATCTGAGTCTGAACAAGTAAAGATGATAACGACAAACGCTACACTATAGTTCAGACATATTTTGGCTATGAACAAATTGACAACTATGGCGGAAGTTGTATAAGAGGGCTAGATACATCCAAACATAGCTGAAAGACTATCCCATCATGTCTATGTTTGAGCCAAAGACAAGAACATTCAAGAAGAACAATGGCAATCCCCAAACTGATGGTCCCACAACTGAGAGGGTTATCAACAATGAACAGCTACAATGGCTTCCCAATGTTGATACCTCTCGTTATTGTGCATTCCACTGGGGACCTGGTTACACATTAGAGGCATGCTTCCATTTCAAAGATTACATCTATGATCTTAATGACTAGGGAGGAATTGATTGGGATGAGATGAGGAAATACATAATAGAAATGAAGGCAAGAAGACCACCCAAGCAAAATTTACAACAGCATAGCAGCAACAACAACAACATTAGCTGTAAGACCCAGCTTCCCGGCTTTCCATCCGGTGTCTTGGATGACTGGCCACTAACGCATCTGGGCTGGGTGACGCGTTAGTGTCGCGTCGTGGGTGTCCGACGCAACAGTCATCCTTGTCGCGACGAGCTTGTACGTCGCGTTCTTGTTGCGCCTTGCTTCTCCGTCGCATCTTCGTGTCGTTCCTGGTCAAGGGGTCGAGACAGTGTTCCATCGTTTCGGTCGTCTAACGCCTATCAGGGTGGCAGGCATGTCAGTATGACTTGTTGCGGCGTCCCTAGGGGACGCGTTCTTGTCGCGGTGCATTGACCCGTCTCGTTAAGGTCCTTAACGCGACGTGTAGCCCCGTCGTCTCTTGGGTGCCGAAGGCTTAAGGCCTTGGCCGGCGACCCTTCTTGTCTTTCTTCTTCCTCTTCCCTTTCCTCTCCTCCGGCAGAGCTCCGCCTCCCTCTCTCCCTTTTGTGTGTTTCAAGTGAGGAGGAGGGTCATGCTCGTGTTCCCGACGTTGTGGAGCTTGCGTGGAGCAAGGAGGAGGTGGCCAATCCGACGTGAAGGGCCCCCAATGGGTTCGTTTCTTCTTGGAAGGTAGGGATTGCTTGTTCTCTTCTCGATCCGGGTGGATTGGGAGCTTCTCGTGCTTTCTAGTTAGTTTAGATAACTTCTCCATGCTCCCCTCCCCCGTGTGGAGTGTTTGTGGTGTGTGGGTGGCCACGGGATGAAGCATCCCGTGGGTCTGCCCTTCTTTTGGTGTCGCGACCGCGGTGTAAGGCCCCGAATTTTATGCATTTAATATTGTTTATTTGGTGCATATTATAAATATTTACTCACTTATGTGCATGTGTATAATATATGTTATTCCTGTGTGTATATCATATTTATTTATTCGGTGCATAGTGTATTTAAATAATGTAGTGCATATGGTATGCAATTATTATTGTATATCTTATAAGTACACATGAAGTTATTTTGTACATGTAATATATTTAAATGTGCATGCATTATCAAATTGTTGAAGTACATGGTATAGTTATTTAAATCTATGCATGTGGTATGTAATTATGCTGTGTACCTATATATACATACATGTGTTTAACTCTGTGCACATGACATCTACTTATTTTTGTACCCATTAAACTGTTTATGATGTATTGGTACATCTGTTTGGATGTACATCTTTTTTCTGGCCGAACTGCAGGTTGGCGGCAACATGCCTGCCGCTGACTGCATGGCCATGGGAAGTTGGCGTCCAGATCGATGGATGCCAACCCCTTGTTGGCGGCACCAGGTGTAGATGCCAAGTTCCCAGCTGTGTGACGGTTTCAGATTTGGTAATGCTCGCGTTTCTTCCGGTTCAGTTTAGGAAACCTATCAATAACTGTAGGAAACCTACCCTAATGCATATCCGACTTCCCTAGTCTATAAAAACACTCGTTTTGGCCGAATAAGGTTCCTTTGAATCTCTAAGAAACCCTAGAAGTTCTGTGCGAAAAACCCAACTTGGAGAGCTTTGATCTGTCGTTCGTGTTTATCTTCGGGCGTTCTTCTTCGACTAAGAGCTGCACCTTAGATAGTGGAATCATCCCCGACTGCAGTGTGCGACCTACATCAACATGAGGACCGGATCTGGATGGTTTTTGGGTGTCTTCTTGGCTTGGCCGAGGAGAGCTTCTCTGACAGAATAATCCCTTTAGCGAATTTTTCACAGGCAAGTGACTTAATGGTTCAACCCATAGACTCATCCTTTAGGGTTTTAATAATTTTCCTGATTTTTATTTCATACATGGACCCCCAAGATTCTATTTTTATGTGTTTCGGTCTGCATTGTGTGCAGACAGGATATTGGCGGCCACTGTGGTGTCGCCAAGATCCTGGGTAAACGGCAATAGATCATGTCGTCTACCCTGTTGGCGTCCAGACCCAGGATGCCAAGTTCCCATGATTTGTCCAGAACAATGTGTGACTGTATGTGATGTGATTTTTCGGGAAAACTTGTGAATGCATGCATGTGTTAGATATTGTGGTCCTGTCTATTATGTTCAGTAGATCATGTCATGAGATATTGATGATTTTTTTGATAATTGTCATTTATGACATTTCTGTCATGATAAATGTACATGATTTGATAGAATTTAATTCAAAGTAATTAGAATTGATGTGTGTTATGTTCTCAAAAATTTCCCATGAACTCAGTACTATTGTATGCACGGTTCAGAACTATTAGAACTCTTAGTTCACTGTCTGCCATGTATAAATTGAATTATCTTGTAAATTGCCGAAATCTCTGTTTAATATTAAAAATAGTTGTACTACCCATAAATTTATGAAAATTTTGTGATATGTTGTGTGATACCTATGTACCCTGTGGTTAAATTTTCAGTCTGTTCTGATTACTATAGAATGAATTATCTTGTTAAATTTCATGTAATATGTGATAATTATTAAAATGGTTTTACTGCTCCGAAAATTGTGAAAATTTTCATATAGGTTCCTCGTGCTATATTTAAACCGTGGTTAAAATTTTATATGATTCTGAGTACTGTGAACATTGTTATAAATTTCTGAATTCTTATGTATTGTGTATTAAGAGTAATTGCAATTATGAATGAAGATGTGATTAACATCATGATTTAGTTACTGTCAATTACTGTTTATGACTGATTGAGAAGTCTGAATGTGATAAATTATGTTCCATGATATATGTGTGTGCCTGTGCATAGGAAGTGAGAGAACAAGTAGTATATGTGTACGTGTATAATGATTTATGTGACAAGATAAAGAAACTATGCCCATAAAACACTGCCACCCTAGTTTGCTTAGAGTTGTACTGTAGTGGTGCCCCTACGAAAAAGCTCAATTGTGAAACGTGATACCCGAGGCAAGGGTCTTGAAAATCCTGGAGGTGGACAAGTTCCACTGGTAATGGTGGGAAGGGCTTTCCCCGGTTTCTGCAGGAACCTAGACTTGGTCACTTTGCCTAGTGATTAAGTACATGAAAGTGAATGTGTGTGTACATGTTATGTGATCTATCTAGTGGTGGTTTGGGCTGTGTCTTGGCAACGTGTAAAAATGAACATGTGTAAGATATGTAAAGTGATCTGTGAACGTGGCACATGTTATGTGCAATGTGACATGATATGTGATCGTGAATGTGCAAGTGAAAACCTATATGAAAACCATGTGAAATCGTGTGTAAGTGACCATGTGATGATGTGAAAGTAAGTGCATGTAAATATGTCGTGAAAAACGAAAATTACATGTGTTAATATAATTATTGTTGAATGATAAAAGTGATATTATGTTTAGTACCAGGTGTAGGTGCATGTTTCCATTTCCATGAAATTATAATTAGTTGATGTGCAGTTCAATGTGATCCATATGCAAGCGTCATTTGAATGTAATAAATTTTCTATAAAAACAGCAAGCTAAGTGTAGAGTGAAGTGTTATATTTGCATGTAAAGTGAGTTAGAGATCATGCTAGGAGTGTTACTTATCTTGTACATGTTTCCATGATTAAAATTGTAGAACTACGCAATGATTGGAATAAAGTATGAAAGTATGTGGTTATATGCTTGCACTCCTGTTAATGATACCATGTTATTAGCATATATGTTTAGATTATTGTTTTATATGTGTTAGATTGGTTGTTTAATACGATTCCATACTTATTCATTTATGTTATAGCATGAGCATGTATGAATTTAATTGCTGAATTCTAACGTGTTAATAGTGTTAAATTGTTAGAAAGCATGTTTGGTAAGTATATGGTTTGAAGTTTTAAGTTACTTGCTGAGTCTATTATGTAGACTCACCCTTGCTAACCATTTCAGGAAATTTAGAAGCCGAGGAGCTAGCAAGATCCGAAGCGGAGTTGGAAGAGTGAATTGAAGACTTGTAATTTATTTTCATAGTATGTATTGCATTTTGTAAATTGAACTTGATTTATGTAATTGGAACTGGCAACATGTTAGTGGATATTATGTTGTCTTTTCCTTCTTGGACTATATAGACTGTGGTATGTGGATTAAAGTTGATGGAATAAGAGTTTATTTAAATTCCATTGAACTAGTGTTTTCTATTCATGTATATCTCAGCTCATTTGTCTATTGTTGGGGTTTTCTCCCCTATAGCGGCTTGCTCTCATCCGACATGGGTTGGTATAATTGTACCGGGTGGAAGTGGGTCGTTACAGCGGTGCGCGTCACGACACCAGAGGGCGCGATCGTGTCGCGACGCGTCGGCCCGACGCGATGGCATTGCGATCGGGCGGTCCGACACGATCTTGTCACGGCGCGTTTCTCTGTCGCGACAGGGTTGCTATCGCAGTGCCCTTCCCATCACGATGGTATCACGACGGCCTTGGAGGACGCGACAAACCTGTGTTGCCTCGGGTGTTTCTGTGGTTCCGATTGTGGTGTCGGCGTGTGCCCCAGGGCAGTTTGCCCTTAGGACCTTCAGGTGGGGAACGCGGCAGGTTGCCTCTCTGCGTTTAGTTACTGAAGGTGACACATTCGTGGCCGTGTCCTGGCGGCGGTGCCAGGAGGGTCGTGTCTGTCTAATATCGATTGACCAGCAGTCATCTTTTAGCAAAGTGATGTTTTCCGTACTGTCTAGTGGTGTTCCGAGGTTCTGGCCTACTTGTGCATGCCTTGGTTGGTCGACGGCCCTCTCGAGGGTCCGTGCGTGCCTCGTGCTTGCTGGGCTTGTCGTGAGTCACAAGCCAGCAGTTCAACATGGTATTTTGTTGTGATTGCCCCGCACTGGTCGTCCGGTGCTTGGTACTTGAGAGCTTGTCCCGTTCAGAGGTTGTCTCCATTGCCTGGGACCCCCATCCTCAGGAGCCTATTGAGGGAGAATTCCAGCTACGAGCGTGCTCGACTTGGCGGCCGACTTGGCGGACTCTAGAGCTGAGGGGGAAAAGATGTTTGGACAGCAGTGCCGAGTCGTTTGTAGAGCTCTCTTTTCTGGGGTGGGACGTCGAGGTCGTTGAGGCGGTTCTCTTCCCGACACGACCCAAACAGTTCTTTGTCTCACTGCCTCTCTTTGCGTTGGTTCCGGAGCCATGCGGTGGTGCTAGGCGTGGGGCCGCAGCTTAGCCAGGCTGCAGTTGTTGTTGTGTTGTGGTGTTTCTGTGGCGGCTCTGTCTCGCTCTTCCAGAGAGGTGGAGGCAGGAGCCAGGCTAGCGAGCAGAGGGAGTAGCTGGTGCGTCCTCCTCTTGGCTGCCAGTGGTGGTGGCTTGGTTGCTATTATTGTGACGGAGTTTCCTCACGACGTTTCCAAGTGTTTCTATTGCCATAGCTTGCACGGAAATTATAGCCTGCCATGTCTAGTTTCCGTAGGCATCGTTGGTTTGGCCTTGTTGGCCCATGCTTATGGTGGTTTCCGCTTCGGTGTCCTCTCAGTTTCGTAGTTCTATTCTTGGGTGCCAGTCCGTGGTGGCACCAGCTTGTGTGGCTTCCCGACCTCGCAGTATGTTCGGGTTCGGGGTGGTTCTGCTTGTGGGCCCTCGACCTTATGGAGGTCTGAGGTGGCCGTACTTGTGGTGAGACATCGTTCTCACCTGGTTGTTGTGTGGTCTCAGCAGGTATGCCGAGGGTTGCTTTCGCTTGGTGCCCGACTCCATTGGTTTCTGTGGGAGTCGTGTGTGTGTCACAACGTTGGTTGGTGGTCGTGGAGTTGCATTGTTCTGTTCTGCTGCTTAGTAGTACCCTGCTGTAGGTGTTCCTCACTTTACGCTTTCTAGTGTAGTTTCCTATTTTTGGAGTTCCTACTGCTCTGGCCGGTGAGGGACTGGTAATCCCTACTGAGCCTTGTTCATGAGGCTCATTCCCCTACTTCCTTCAGCTAGGGGCTCGTCGTCGCGAGAGCTCGGTGTCAGATGGGTTTGCAGAGGTGGTAGTGGCGCCGTGTGTTTGTCAACAGCAGTGAGAGCGAGTGTTGTAAGCTCTTGTACCTGAGTGAGTTGAGAGTTGTGCTTTGCAAGTTCTCAGGGTATGCCCCTTAAGGACTGCACCTTTCTTCTTGTACATGTGCTTTTACTTGGGACACGTTGTACAGTTGTTATATTGTATAGTTATTTAAATTCAGTACATATCTCACTAGACTATTTCTTCTAACCCTTCTGGGTCTTCAGATCTGTGGGTGGCGACACGAACTTCGGGGTCCCTGGCGGGGGTCCAAGAGGTCGGGTCGTTACAGTTGGTATCAGAGAGTGAGTCTATTGAGATTTGTAATGAGTTAATAACTATAGTTGTCCCAAAGAAAGGTACTAGTACGCTGCTGACACTGTCCAGCTAGTGTTAGGCTTGTGCTTTCAATTGTTTTGCAGGCGTACGGCTTCCCTACAAGGTTCATGTGCACACTATAGTGGGTCGCAGTTGTTGCTGCGTCGCGTGCGTGGCAAGTGTGGTCACTCGGTGTGTTCGTGCCGTGGTGCACGATTGGCGATAGACTCACTGGCAGTGGTCTTCCCCGTATGGAGGACGGTTGTAGGGAAGTCCAGGCGCGGTGCTCTTGGTCATCTTCATCGCATTTGGGTGCGTGTGTGTCGCGAAGGCTGAGAGAGCCTGCATGTGGTGTGGCCTTCACTGGTGCAGAGTTGTTGTCTGTGGAACCGGTCGAAGTGTACCTACCTTGTTGGTTGTTCCCCTGTTGTTGGGGTGTGTGCTGCATTGGTTGTGTATGTGGTCTCCTGTCTGTGCGCTATGGTGCACTGTGCTCTGCTCGGTCGGCGTCGTTGCTCAAGCTAAGCAGATGTTCTGTGTGCCGTGTTGCATCGCTGGTTGAGGGCTGCGACACTTCTCTGTGGTTGCTTGTCGGCCTTGTGTTGGCTGGTTGTGAGCTCTGGTGAGGTGCTCCCGGAGTCTTTCTGGCAGAAGTGAGGTTTCCCCAGAACTGTGTTGTGCTCATTTTTTGTTGTCGTTGCATTGCCCTCTAGGTTGAGGTGCATCGCTTGGTTGCCCTATGTTCTAATGAGGTTTCCCATAACTGTGTGCTATTGTCCTGGTGAGGGTTTCTCTCAGGACCGTTCCATGCTAGTTTCTGTTTATTGTTGTATGTTGTTTTGGTTGGTGTATTCTAGCGGGTTTTCCCAGAACTGTGCCTTGCTGGTTCTAGTGGGGGTTTTTCCCAGGATCAGCTTGCGTTGCTTCTGTAGTTCTTCTTGCTGCGGTGTTCTCTCTGAAGGTTTGTGTTGTTTGGTCGTTTGGGTTGTGCCTTCTGGTGAAGGTCCTTCCCAGGATCGCTCTTTGTCATTTCTGGCGGAGGTTCTTCCCAGGAGTGCTCCGTGTTCGTTTCAGGCCACCGTTGTGTTGCCCCTATGGTTTGAAGTGTGACGTTTGGTTGGGCTGCGTTCTGGTGAGGTTCTCCCAGAATGCCTCTTGGCGCTTTTGGTGGAGGTTCTCCCCAAAGTTGCTCTGTGTTTGTTTTGGTTGTTGTTGCTCTCTCTCTATGTAGAGATAAGATGTCATTTGTTGCCGGTTGGACTATCTGTGTTACAGTTTGCCTGGGCGTTTCTGGTCAAGATGTGGTGCCCTTGGCTGTGCGTTTGGCTACTGCATTGGCCAGCTTGTCTCGTTGTTTATTTCCAAGTTTCTCGATTGCACTGGTGGGACTTCATGTGTCCCCGTGGCTCGGGTGGTTTGTTTTGTTTTCCTGTGCTCAGCGTGCTCTCCCAGATGGTGGTTTGGTGAGTGTAGTGGGTGTTTGGCTGGCTGTGCTTCTTGTGGAAGTGTCAGTCTTGCGTTGTGGATTTCCCTCTTTTGTGTGGAAGAGACTCGTTGTGTTGCATGTCTCCTTCCTCTATTTTTCGTTGGTTGCTCCGAGTGGTGATGCTCCGCTGTGGTGTTGTGTCACCAAGGTGTGCATTGTTGCAACCTTCTAGTGGAGTCATCTTCCCTTGAGTTATTTTTGGGTTGAGTTGGTTGCTCCCCTCGTGCCGACATTCCCTTGTGGCACCGTGGGTTGGTGGACCTGTTCGTGCCATTTTCCATTGTGATTGTTCCTTACTGCTTGCCTGAACAACTTGGGGCATTGGGTCCCTGTTGGTTTGGTGTGAGGTAGTACCATTTTCTTGTTGGGTTGCATGCGTGAGTGTTGCTCTGCTGTGCGCCAGTTTTCTTGCTTGGCTTGCTCGTGCACACATTGTTCCGGTGTGTGCTCGATTGTGTCTCGGCTTGTGCCTTGGAGGCTTTTTGTGTCGTCATTTTGGTGTTTGGCCTCTCTATCAGTCGCGATATAGGTGGGGCTTCTTGCTCGTGCGTGCCAGAGAGTCACTGTGGTCTTTTGCTCCCCGTGCGATAGAGTCGGTGCTCCGTGTTCTGTGTGCTTTTTAGAGCCGACGTGGTTGTTGCGCTCTCGAAGTTGTCGGCTTTGTGCTTCTGTTGTGGGTCTCTAGTGGAGAGTCCCCTTCGGTGGGCCCTGTGTTGTCTCGGGCCGTTGGTGCTATTGTGTGTACTGCACCTTGATCGTTTTCTTCGATACTTCGTGTTTTTGTGCCTCAAGGGCTGGGCCGGCATGGCCTGTTGTGCCCTTTCAGGCTTGCAGTTCTTTACGTGTGGATTTTTGGCAGGTCTTTGGTGAAGAGTCCTTCCCGTTAGCCCGTGTTGTTTTGGCCGTTGGTGCACGTGTTGCACTTTGCTTAGTTTTAGTGCTTGTGGTGGCACCGTGTGCTTGTGCACGAGTGTTTCAATTTTGTGCCGTCTGGAGCCTTGGTGCATTGTGTCGTACATTGGGTGGCTCCTAGTGCTTGTGATAGCATCATGTGTTGTGTGTGTGCCTGTTCGTGAGATTTGTGTGTCATTTCACGACTTCGCTTAGTGTTGGAGGCGTTGAGCTTTCCGCCTCTCGGACACGTATGCTAGCCTGAGTCTTGTGGTTGTACCATTGCCATTGTGGGGTGGCTGCTTCGCCTTATCTAGGTAGCCCTATCGGTGGTACGCCAGGCTTTGGTCGTAGCATGTGTTCGAGTTTTCCCTCTCGCTTTGGGAGAGAGTGTGTTCAGTTGTGGTACCCTGCTTCGGTTTGGGTCCCTCTGAGGTCGACGTGTTGTCATCAACCTCTGCAATTGTTTTGGTTCCTTGTGGTTATGTGTATTTTGGTGGTTGGCATGTTGGTACCCGCATTGAGCTCCGTGTGCACGTGGCGGGTGTGCTGCCAACTGTTCGTTGGTTCTCCAGTCGTGTGTGGTGTTGGTGAGTCTGGAAGTCGATGGCGGAGTCTCCTGTCGGTTCATCTAGTGACAGTGAGGCTTATTGGCTTGCTAGTACTCGACCACGTGGTTTGTTGACATTGTGAGGTGCTCGGTTTTGGCTTAACCTCAGACGTCTTTCGTGTTTCCGTCACGGTGTGCCACGTTGTGGAGCATGTAACTCCCAGTTCTTGTGGCTCCGCATGCATTTGCTGTCCTTGTTGGACTGCGAGGAAGGTCTGGGTGAGACCTAGCGGTGGCGATGGACGTTGTTTCGTGCGTTGAGGATTATGTGCGAGCGTGTTGTCGCTCTAGTTCTTGTATCTCGCGTGACTTCTCAGTTGGGCTGGTGACCGATGCTAGCTGCTGCTAGTAGCGTGAGGCTGTTCCCCTGAGTGTTGTGCTTAACTCTCTGGCGTTTTTTTTCCTGGTTGTTTTTAGCAACTGTGGACTCTATCAGGTTTTGCTGGCGATAGAGTGAGTTGCTGATCGGAGATTCTCGTGTTGTTGTCGGCAACTGTGTAGTCTGTCGGGTTTTGCTGGCGACAGTGTGGGTTGCCAATCGATTGGTCCCAATAGCGGGGTCTGTTGGTGGCTGTAGCTATGCAGTTCTCGGCTAGCATTTTCTGCTGTTCAAGTCGGTTTTGGTGTTACTCGGCACCTGTGGGGTTGTCGTTCCATTTAGACGACCCACGTGTGACTGGAGTGAGCCATTGGTTTCTCGGCTTGGTGCTCCACCCGCGTTTGGAGAGTGTTGTGAGCTGTTGGGTTTCGGTTGCATGCTCCCCGTGTGTTTGGAGCTCGTTGTGTGAGCCGTTGGTTTTCTAGCTTCGTGTGTATCGTGCACGTTTGGCGATGTGGGTGATGCCACGACGAGGTCGTGGTGAGACTTAGTGTCTTTTCGCACCTGCGCTTCGTGTGCTCCACACATGTTTGGCTGTGCGATTGTTGCCACGAGGAGGTCGTGTTGAGACTTAGTGGCTTCTTCGCACTGGTCTTACATTTGCTCCCTGTGCTTTGTTTCGTGCCTTGAGATCTTTTGGGATTGCCCCAATTTCGAGGACGAAATTGTTTTAAGGGGGGTAGGATGTAAGACCCGGCTTCCCAGCTTTCTGTCCGGTGTCTTGGATGACTGGCCACTAACGCGTCCAGGCTGGGCGACACGTTAGTGTCGCGTCGTGGGTGTCCGACATAACAGTCATCCTTGTCGTGACGAGCTTGTGCGTCGCGTTCTTGTCGCGCCTTGCTTCTCCGTCGCATCTTCGTGTCGCGCGTGGTCAACGGGTCGCGATAGTGTTCTATCGTTTCGGTCATCTGATGCCTGTCAGGGTGGCAGGCGTGTCAGTACGACCTATCGCGTTGTCGCGACGTACCTGGGGGACGCGTTCTTGTCGTGGTGTGTTGACCCGTCGCATTAAGGTCCTTAACGTGACGCATCATCCTGTCGCGTCTTGGGTGCCGAAGGCTTAAGGGCTTGGTCAGCGACCCTTCTTGTCTTTCTTCTTCCTCTTCCCTTTCCTCTCCTCCGGCGGGAGCTCCGCCTCCCTCTCTCCCCTTTATGCATTTCAGGTGAGGAGGAGGGCCATGCTCATGTTCCTAGCATCGTGGAGCTTCCGTGGAGCGAGGAGGAGGTGGCCAATCCGACGTGAAGGGCCCCCAATGGGTTCATTTCTTCTTGGAAGGTAGGGATTGCTTGTGCTCTTCTCGATCCAGGTGGATTGGGAGCTTCTTGTGCTTTCTAGTCAGTTTAGATAGCTTCTCCATGCTCCCCTCCCTCGTGTGGAGTGTTTGTGGTGTGTGGGTGGCCCCGGGATGAAGCATCCTGTGGGTCTGCCCTTCTTCTAGTGTCGTGATCGTGGTGCGCGTCGTGACACCAGAGGGCGCGATCGTGTCGCAACGCGCTGGCCCGACGTGATGGCTTCACGGCCGGGGGGTCCGATGCGATCTTGTCGCGACGCGTTTCCCTGTCGCGACAGGGTTGCTGTCCCGATGCCCTTCCCCATCGTGATGGTATCGCGACGGCCTTGGAGGACACGACAGTACCTGTGTTGCCTCGGGTGTTTCCATGGTTCCGGTTGTGGTGTCGGCGTGTGCCCCAGGGCAGGTTTGCCCTTAGGACCTTCAGGTGGGGAACGCAACAGGTTGCCTCTCTGCGTTCAGTTACTGATGCTGACACCTTCGTGGCCGTGTCCTGGCGGCGGTGCCAGGAGGGTCGCGTCTGTCTAATAATTGATTGACCGCCAGTCAAACGATTATTAGCATAGCGATGTTTTCTGTACTGTATGGTGGTGTTTCGAGGTTCTGCCCTGCTTGTGCGTGCCTTGGTTGGCCGACAGCCCTCTCGAGGGTCTGTGTGTGCCTCGTGCTTACTAGGCTTATCGTGAGTTACAAGCCAGCAGTTCGGCATGGTTTTTTGTTGTGCTTGCCCCGCCTGTTCGCCCGATGCTTGGCACTTGAGGCTTGTCCCGTTCAGAGGTTGTCTCTGTTGCCTGGGACCCCCATCCTCGGGAGCCTATTGAGGGAGTGCTCCAGGCTACGAGCGTGCTCAAGTTGGCAGCCGACTTGGCGGACTCTGGAGTTGAGGAAAATGAGGTTTGGATAGTGGCGCCGAGTCGTTTGTAGAGCTCTCTTGTTTGGGGCGGGACGCCGAGGTCATTGAGGCGGTTCTCTTCTCAGCGCGACCCAGACAGTCCTTTGTCTCACTGCCTCTCTCTACGTTGGTTCCAGAGCCACGCGGTGGTGCTAGGCATGGGGCCGCAGCTTGGCCAGGCTGCAGTTGTTGTTGTGTTGTGGTGTTTCTGTGGCGGCTCTGTCTCGCTCTTCCGGGGAGGTGGAGGCAGGAGCCAGGCTGGCGAGCAGAGGGAGTGGCTGGTGTGTCCTCCTCTTGGCTGCCAGTGGCAGTGGCTTGGTTGCTATTGTTGTGATGGCATTTCCTCATGACATTTCCGAGTGTTATCCATTGCCCTAGCTTGCACGGCGGTAATAGCCTGGCCGTGTTTAGTTTCCGTAGGCATCATTGATTTGGCCTTGTTGGCCCGTACTTTTGGTGGTTTCCGCTTCGGTGTCCTCTCGGTTCCATAGTCCCGTTCTTGGGTGCCAGTCCGTGGTGGCACCGGCGTGTGTGGCTTCCCGACCTCACGGTGTGTCCGGGGTTCGGGGTGGTTCTGCTTGTGGGCCCTCGACCTTGTGGAGGTCTGAGGTGGCCATGCTTGTGATGAGACGTCGTTCCCACCTGGTTGTTGCGTGGTCTCGGTGGGTGTGCCGAGGGTTGCTTCCGCTTGGTGCCCGACTCCATTGGTTTCTGCGGGAGTCGTGTGTGTGTCACGACCTTGGTTGGTGGTCGTGGCGTTGCATTGTTCTGTTCCGCTACTTAGTAGTACCCTACTGTAGGTATTCCTCGCTTTACAGCTTTCTAGTGTAGTTTCATGTTTTCGGAGTTTCTGCTGCTTTGGCCAGTGAGGGACTAGTAATCCTTACTGGGCCTTATTCGCGAGGCTCATCCCCCTACTTCCTTCAGCTAGGGGCTCGTCGTCGCGGGTGCTCGGTGTCGGACGGGTTGCGGAGGCGGTAGTGGTGCCGTGTGTTGTCAACAGTAGTGAGAGCGAGTGTTGTGAGCTCTTGTACCTGAGTGAGTTGAGAGTTGTGCTTTGCAAGTTCTCGGGGTGTGCCCCTTAAGGATTGCACCTTTCTTTTTGTACATGTGCTTTTACTTGGGACACGTTGTATAGTTGTTATATTGTTATAGTTATTTAAATTTAGTACATATCTCACTAGACTATTTCATCTAACCCTTCCAGGTCTTCGGATCCGTGGGTGGCGATGCGAACTTCGGGGTCCCTGGAGGGGGTCCGGGAGGTCGGGTCGTTACATCAGCAACAACCCCAATAGCCTGTACAACAACCCTAAGTTCTCCAACAACAACTCAATATGGGCATTGTACAAAACCCACTCTTGGAGGACCTTGCTTCAAATCAACAAGTAAATGCAATCATTTCATCTTCTGAAGTAAACATAAGACAAGGTTGGCATACGGAAACACCCACCATCACCAACCACCCTAACCCACTCCCTCCATTCCTCTGCACCCCTGCACAAATCCTTGCATCACAATTCCCCCAACCAAGCCACCCACTCATCCGCCTACCATCCACCGCCTCCACATCACAACTGCCCCCATCTAATCCCTCCTTGCTCCGTACACCACCTTCCATCCCCATCATCACACCCACCCCGCAAGCCCCTTTCCTCCGCACTACTATTACAACCTCCATACCACCGCAACTCAATCACCCACTCATCCGCCAACCATCCACCGCCTCCACATCATAACTTCCACCATCTAATCCCCCCTTGCTCTATACACCACCTTCCATCCCCATCATCACGCCCACCCCGCAATCCCCTTTCCTCCACACCACTACGCGTGCATCTAACCCTATACCTCCCACTTTCTACGTACCACCACCAGATGTGACGAGCAATAGACCACCGCATCAATTGTTCAACACAGAATACACCACCAATCTGCTAAATATGCCAAGCTAGCACTCTGTGAGGGCAGTCCCCACAGAAGGAGATTATGATGAGGATTCAATGGTGCTCTAGAGTGGGAGAATATTTCATAGGCTATTCCCACAAAGCCAAGAGTAGGCACCCCCATGACAAGAAGAGTAAACTCCAGCTGAAGAGTCCATTCTAGGGACTCAATATGATTTGCTAAAGCATCTAGACAAAATGTCGGCCAGAATCTCCATATTAGAATTGATCAAAAGATCGACGGTACATCAAGAAGCCCTAATGCAATATCTCCGAAAGGTGATGGTAAATGAGGACCTTCCAATGAACCAAATCACCTCAGTTCTAACCCCTGCAAGTGAGCATCCGACCATGGAATTCCATTAACATGAATTAGCACCTGTGGAGGCTCAAAGGTATGCTATGTTCTTAACTGTCAAAATTAGCAAAACCCATGTGCCACAGTGGTTAGTAGACACTGAAGCTTCCATAAATGTGGTCTCTTTAGACACATTGAACTTGTGTGGGGTCATATTAGAACTAATTCGGCCTTCACTAATTACGATCACTGCCTATGACAATACCAGTAGGCTGCCAAAAGGGGCGGTTACACTAAAAGTGGGTTTGGGTCCGTCCATGATTGAAGTTGATTTCCACATCTTAGACATGGACCCAAGTTTTCGAATGATACTGGGCAAACCACATATTCAAGCACTTGGAGTCGTTACCTCCACTATAGATCAATGCCTGAAATTTCCATACAAGGGACATATCGTCAAAGTCACAAGTAGGCCGATGATCTTGGAAGTTGATGCCATGACAGACAACTCTATCCCTTCAATCTGGCACAAATTTCTGAACTTAAAAGAAGAAATGAACTACTATGTGAAGATATAAAGAGTAAGAATGAAAAGATATCAATTTAGAAAATCAGGAAACCACAAGTAAACTTAAATGTGAAATCAATACACTAACAAAAGATAATGAATATTTAACTGCTACGATTGAAAAATTCACAAATGGAAATTCTTCTCTAATATTGAAAGGAGCAAGAAGATCAAGAAAGAAAAAGTATGGCTAGGATACACTCCACCAGATAATGAAGAAACTGTAATTCATCCTAAGATTTACCCAACGCCAAAGTTTGTAGCTGAACAACATCCTAACTATAAAACAAATAAAAATAAAAACCATAAGTCAAATCGAACAATAAACAACATCCCTTGTTGCACACATTGTAACAAATTAGGACACACAAAAACAACATGTACAACCAAACACCTAAAATGGATTCCCAAAAGAAACTGTGAAGAAACTTACCAATCAGGACCCAAAAGAACTTGGGTAGCTAAATCTCATTGATCTATTGTAGGGAAGTCTTAGAGCATCAAAATGGTACCTTGACAGTGGGTGCTCAAGGCATATGACAGGTAACAATAAACTATTCTCTCATATCAAAAGTGAAGAAGGCACAGTAACCTATGGCGACAATGGAAAAGGGTCAATAATTGGTTGTGGATCCATTGGAAGTCAAGACAGAACCCTCATAGAAGATGTTCTATGCGTCAAGGGACTCAAGCACAATCTTATCAGCATCAGTCAGCTGTGTGACAAGGGTCACCAAATCAAATTTCAGGAATCTAAGTGTTTGATTATCAAGAATGGTGCAACCGTCTTCGAAGCCAACAGAGAAAAGAACTTATATGTACTACATCTAGAAGAATTAAAGGATCGATATTTGCCTAGCAGCGAACAAAGAACAGAATGCAGAATTATGGCACAGAAGATTAGGTCACTGCAGCTTGGATGGAATAAGAAAGCTTACCAAATATGATCTAGTGGAAGGTCTGCCGTAGAGAAACTCAAGATTAGAAGGCATCTGTGAACCATGTGCAAAAGAGAAGCATGCAAAATCCTCCTTCAAATCAAAGACAATAGTCTCTACCTCCAAACCTCTAGAGTTGCTACATATGGATCTATTTGGACCAATGAGAACTACCAGCCTAGGAGGAAAGAACTTTGGATTTGTCATAGTTGATGATTATTCAAGATTCTCATGGGTATCATTTTTAGAGCATAAAGATGAAACTTTTGAAAGTTTTGTAAAGTTCAGTAAATTAGCTCAAAAAGATAAGAAGTTCAGCATTATCAACATCTGTTCAGATTATGGAGGAGAATTTCATAATGATAGATTTGCAGAATTTTTTAATGATCAAGGTATATAACACAATTTCTCAGCACCTAGAACACCACAGCAAAATGGAGTAGCTAAGAGGAAGAATAGAACCTTGTTGGACATGGCCAGGACCATGCTATCTGAGTACAACCTTCTAAGGTACTTCTGGGCAGAAGCTATAAATACAGCATGTTATATTATAAATAGAGTCATGATCAGGCCAATCCTGAAGAAGACTGCATATGAACTGTACATGCAAAGGAAGCCCAAGATCAGCCATCTCAGAACGTTTGGATGTCCATACTTCATTCATAACAATGGTAAGAGAGACATAGGTAAGTTGGATCCCAAATCCGATGAAGGGATCTTTATAAGATACACTTATAAACCCAAGGCTATAGAGTTTTTAATAAAAGAAGCTTACTAATTGAACAAACTGTTCATGTTATTTTTGATGAATCTAACCCTTCCTTGAGAAAGGAAGTCGATAGTGATGATAAAAATGCAGAAAGTCTCTCCAAGAAACTGAAGGATACAACTATCAAGGATAATGAAGATCCACCCTTGGAAGAACTACAACAAAAATAAATCGTACATGATAATCTTCCAAAGGAATGGAGATACAAGAAGGATCACCCTATTGATAATATCATTAGAGATCCATCAGTTGGGGTAAGAACAAGAGGTAAAGTTATTTCTTGTGATTATTTAGCATTTGTATCTCAAATAGAGCCGAAGACAGTCAATGAAGCACTGTCTCATGAATCTTAGATTTTAGCCATGCAAGATGAACTTAATCAGTTCAGGAGAAATCAAGTTTGGTCCCTTGTTCCGAGACCATCAGATCATCCTGTGATTGGCACCAAATGGGTGTTCAGGAACAAATTGGATGAAGCTGGTGTTATCACTAGAAATAAGGCTAGATTGGTTGCTCAAGGCTATTCCCAAGAGGAAGGCATAAATTTCGATGAAACCTATGCACCAATGGCCAGACTAGAGACTATTAGAATCTTACTTGCTTATGCATGTGCATTGGATTTAAAACTTTTTCAAATGGATGTAAATCTACTTTTCTAAATGGTTATATAAAGGAAGAAGTATATGTAGAATAGCCTCCTGATTTTGATGATTTAGATTATCCAAATCATGTTTTCAGATTACATAAAGCTTTGTATGGATTAAAACAAGCACCTAGAGCATGGTATGAAAACGTAGTGCATTCTTATTAAATCATGGTTTTATCCAAGGTCAGGTAGATAGCACATTGTTCATTAAGACAAATAATAAAAATATATTACTTATGCAAATTTATGTAGATGATATTATATTCGGTTCTACTGATGAATCCTTGCGCAAGAATTTTGAAAAGCTCATGTAGGGAGAATTTGAGATGAGTATGATGGGAGAACTCAACTACTTCCTTGGATTACAAATAAAGCAAGGCAATGAAAGAACCCATGTTTGTTAAGCAAAATATACCAAGGAACTTCTAAAGAAATTTGGTTTTGAAAATGCCAAACCATTGTCCACTCCAATGAGCACATCTACCAGGTTAGACAGTGATAAGGAAGGTAAGAAAGTTGATCAGAAACTTTATAGAGGTATGATAGGATCATTGCTTTATTTAAAAGCTAGTAGACTAGATATCTTATTTAGTGTATGTATGTGCGCAAGTTATCAGTCTGATCCTAAGGAATCTCATATAATATTTGTTAAAAAGATTTTTAGATATTTAGCTAAAACTTATGACCTAGGTCTATGGTATCCTAAATCATGTGAAACTAGTTTAGTTGGATATTCTGATGCTGACTATATTGGATGCAAAGTAGATAGAAAAAGCACCAATGGTGGTTGTCAATTTCTTACAGGATGCTTGATTTCATGGTCTTTAAAGAAGCAAAATTCAATAGCACTATCAACAGTTGAAGCTAATACGTAGCTGCTGGGAGTTGTTGCACTCAACTCTTATGGATAAAACAACAGCTTGAAGACTATGGGTTGCACATCAAAACCATCCCATTGTTGTGCGACAACACAAGTGCAATAAATCTCACAACAAATTCAGTACAACACTCCAGGACGAAACATATAGAGGTCAGATATCATTTTATTAGAGATCATGTATCAAATGGTAATATTAATGTTTCATTTGTAGATACTCAAAATCAGTTAGCAGACATCTTTACAAAAGCCTTACCTGAAGAGAGATTTACGTCTCTTAGAAGGGAATTAGGCATGTGTAATTTATAACAGATATGTCTGTACGTAACTGAAATAATAATTTTCAGAATATTACTTGTCCTCCCTGCTAAAATGTAAGCAAATCCTTTATTGCTTGCGTCATAAATTTCTATGGCGTTTCAGATTAATTCTTTATTGTTTGTGTTATCATCTCCTCTTTTGTCGTTATCCGTCTTTATTGCTCTGACATTTCAAAAAAAAAATGACTTTAAGTCATGTCGTTAAGTTTGAAATCCATGCCTCATTGATTTCCTCTCTCTCTTATCTCCTTCGACTTGCCTAGTGCAAAAAACCCTCATTGATTCCAAAATCCCCTCAGTGTGGTTTCGAAGGATCTCTCTGTTCCTGCTCAAATTTTTTGAGGGCTCCTGTTCCTTTATTCCCCACGATCCTCCAGAAACTTTCCTTGTTCGATTCCATGGCCGCTTCTAGGAGTTCCGGCAGTGTAGGTGGTTACAGCGTCACCTTCCTCACGGCAGAGCAGCAGGAATGTTTTGCGGCTGTCAGGATCAAGCTTTGTGGAAACAAGGTAGTGGATATTGAAGACTTAGAGAAGCATGGGATGCACATCATTGTGGAAGCCATTTAGAGGATGAAGTGGACGAAGATGATCACTATCTCTGAGCCAAGTTATCCAGACCTAGCCAAAGCCTTCTACACTTGTTTGAAAACAGAAGAAGATGGGTCCCTCTCTTCCACAGTAAAAGGTACACCCATTTACATCACCTATGATCTGTTGGAGAGACTATTTGGTGTATCTACAGTCGGTCACAGTGGGGTGAACTCAGTGGATATTCATGCTAAAGGGCTAGGAATCATCAGAACAGAGTACAGATTGAAGGATGGAAAAATCGACATCAACCAGCTAAATGCATTCAACAGAATTTTACATTTTATAGTCTGTCAGATTTTGGTGCCGAGGAGCGCTACCTTCTCAACTTGCCCAAAAGGAGATTCGATGTTCTGGGCCATCCAAAATCAAGACATCAACATGGCTCAGGTTATAATTGAGAGAATGAAGTTTGCTGTAGAGGTGATATGGGACAAGAAAAATAAATTGGCAGTATCACTTCCATATGCCCAGTTGCTTACCAGAATTTTCAAGGATTATGATATTGACTGGAAGGGAGAAGTGATGGAGAAGATGGGCCAGCCTATTCGGTTCAGGAACTTGAAGAAAAGTGGTTTCTCTCTAGTGGGAAACACTTGAACCAAGACCTCCATGGCAGAAGGGGAGACAATCATTGGGGAAGCTCCAGAAATGCCTCCAATCCAAGAAGAAGAAGCAGATGTTAGAATGGAAGAACCTCCTACAGTTGCAAGGAGGATTGAAAAAATATCACCTGCACTCATTAATCCCGTTGGGCAATCATATTTGGAAACTGTTGTGATCCCTCTACAGTCTCTGCTTCAACAATTAAAGAATCTATCATCTTAGAGACTGTTGCTCATGCTGAGGGGGAGCAGGAAAATACTCTCATGGAAGACATTCCCAGTGCTCCTACTGCAGATGTTTGTATGGAAGGTAGTATGGCAAAAACCATTCCAGAGGTGGTGGCACTAGGCCACACTGAAGATGCAATGATGGAAGATGCTCCAGCTCTGGGGGAGCCAAAAATCTAGGGGGAGCCTATTGCTAGTGCTCTTGCAGATCAATTCCAGGAAGGAATTGTTGAAGATGTTTCAGATGAAGATATGGAGCCCATTATCAGCTCAGGTGGAAAGAAAAAGGGTGTTGCCCCCAGAATTCCTCTACTCACCAGGAAGGCACACCACAGGTCAAAGAAGAAGAGGATTCATGTGCACATGAAGCCTGTCATCAATAGACTGAATGAACATGAGGAGATCTTGTGCTCACTCCAATCTAAGGTTCAATCCATTTTTCTGAGTCAGAGCACAGAAGCCAAGGAGATTGGAGCAGTTAAAGTTGAGCTCCAGGAGATAAGAAGTGAGTTGGGCAGCTTGAAGCAGTTAATGACAGATCTTTCTGACTTTGTGAGGGTGCAATTGTCTACTCCTGCCCCTCCTGCTCCCACTCATCTTGTATCAAAAGAATCAGGGCCATCAGGGCCAGTTGTTGAGGAAGTTGGGCCATCAGGGCCAGTTATTGAGGAATCAGGGCCATCAGAGCCAATTGTTGAAGAGGTTATTCGGCCACCAAGGCCTTCTGAAGAGGAAGTCAAGCCATCAGGGCAATCACTTGAGGAGCCAGTGCCATCAGGGCCATGTGAAGCTGAAGTTGTTGGTGTTGGGCCATCAGGGCCAATGGAGTCAGTAGCAAAGCCAGCTAGATCTCAAGCACCTGTAGAAGTTGCTGCTGTGCCTCCAGAGCCTCATGTCCCTTCTAGTCTTCAGACTCCAGCTCCTTCTTCTCCACCCACAACCTTTTCAGCCCCACCAGTACCTGAACCTTCCAAAACACATCTCCTCACCTACACCTTTTCCTACTACCTCCTCCTCTTCTCCTATCTCTTCTTATGTTATTCCTCCTCCCTCATTTGAGAATCCTCTAGCATCATCCTCAGCTGGTCCCTCATCTACTGGTCCATCATTTGCTGGACCATCTGCACCACCTCCTCCTACCTCTTTCTCTTCTCTTCATCCACCCACTCCTCCCACCTTCATCACCATCATTCCGGAGGGTGCTCGTGTTCAAGGCCACATCATACATGACATCAAAGATGAGTTTGAAGAAGCAATTCTTCGCTCAGTCCTGTCTGTTTCCTCCCATGTTCACAGGACAGGTTCTCCCAGTCCTGCCGCCAAAAGAGAAAAGTTTCTAAGAAACTTGCTCTCTCTTCTGAACCTCAATTCCCCCTCTTTAGTTCTCTCTTTCTGTTGAAAATAGAAGGAGATCCATTTATTACGAATTCTTACAAAAATGTTCATTTTCTGCCATTTTTGGCCTCCCTCACCTTAATCTCACAGAACACCTCACTATTGTTCTCCCTCTCTCTCCCATATCCAAATTAGATCAATCCAAAATCTTCTCTTTAACTGAGTCTAAGACTGAAGACCAGTGGGCTCGGGGTCATCAATCTCTCTACAGGAAGTTTGTGCTAGCCAAATCTGATAGATTCCCTCCCAGAGACCACCAGCTTACTCTGTCTGAGTGGTTTGTTATCCACCATAGAAATACTTGGGGTCCTTTCATCCAGAGGGAAATCAAATTAATCAGGCATTTCAACATGTTCAATGATTATCGGTTCATCAATAAGCTTCCAGAAGTTCAGCTTGGCCAATTCAGGGCAACCATCGCTCAGCTCAGGAATGAAAACCCTGTGAACACTTCACTTCAAGTGGACTTTGCAACTCTGCAAATGCCAATTATTATCTTCCTCCCCAAGCTTCATTCCTAGCTCATGGACTCTGCTATAGGTTCTACTATTTTTGAGAGATTTGCTAGAGTAATGGCCAGAATCACAGTCTAGCAGGGAGCTCCTCTGGCCTTCCACAGATTTCTATTCCGAGAATATCACAGGGGCTTTATCAAGTCAGATGTCCTAGCTCCCCTCTTATCTGAATGTGAAAGGCACTTCCCTTCTAATTGGGAGAAGCACTATCACCTCGCTGCTCAGTAGGTTGAAACCTTGAACACTTCACTGGCCACATCCGGCAAACCTTCTCTTTCTGCTGAAGAATTCTTGGACCTCAACTCAATCAATTTGGTTCAAGATTCTTTTGCCATTTGGATTGAAAGGTACAAAGTTTATGTACCCTCGAAGCAGGATCTACTGCAGAACAAGATTTTCTACCCAATATCCATTGACAGATTCCTGCAGCATGCCAGTTTTGGTTCTATTAGTCATTATGGGACCTCTCTTGGGAAAGAGGAGTATGAAAATTTCATTGAAGCTCAGAGGCAGCTCCACATCCAAAGATTTCTTCCAGACATGGGGCCTTCCTACAATATTACTTGGGGTGCCTTTAAAAACTACTTTGAAGAGCAGGAACTCCAGGCTTGGCCCTTAATTACACGCCATGCCTCTCCTTTGTGTCCTGCCTTCTACATTTCTGACCCCCATTAAGTAATCAAATCTGATATTTTGGCTCCCATTTATCTTTGTCTATCTTCATTTTCTCTTCTATCTATCTAATTTTTTTTTGCTTAATGACAAAAAGGAGGAGAAATTATTCTGAAAGACATACCCTAAAATTAAATTTAATTTCACAAAATTTCAGTACTCTCTATACATGCAATTTTCAATGTTTTGTCATCACCAAAAAGGGGGAGATTGATGATCAGTCCATCTCCATATAATTAATTATTAATTATGTAATTTTTGGTGATTAACAATACCTTAATAAAATATTTTCTAACAACCTTGTCTGAAGTTTTTCCACAGGAAATAACTCAAGCAAAATCTGTAAGTTAACTTCACACACTGTTATTTGAAGTTCAAAGCATAAATTTGTCTAAGTACACATCGATTTCCATATAATCGCTACAACGATTTGATCACTATAACGATTCATAAGTCACTTAAACAACGATTTGATCGAAACAACGATTTCCGTTCACTTAAACAATGATTTGATCGAAACAACGATTTCCGTTCACTTAAACAATAATTTAATTGAAACAATGATTTGCTTTTACTTAAACAATGATTTGATCACAACAACGATTTACTTTCACTTAAAGAACGATTTGATCGCAACAACGATTTACTTTCACTTAAAGAACGATTTGTTCGCAACAACGATTTGCTTTCACTTAAAGAATGATTTGATCGCAACAACGATTTGCTTTCACTTAAAGAACGATTTGATCGCAACAATGATTTTGCTTTCACTTAAAGAACGATTTGATCGCAACAACGATTTGCTTTCACTTAAAGAATGATTTGATCACAACAACGATTTTGCTTTCACTTAAATAACGATTTTTGTTCAGAACAACAATTTCACTATGTTCATACATGGATTATGATCACATCAATTTCATTTCAACATAGATTTCATGGATCACATTGATAACATTAAATTCATGTGTGTATTAATTCTTTTCACAACGATTGTGGGTTAAATAAATTAACAAACACTATCATTATCTTCTCAGATATTTTTTAGAAGATTTATCCTTCATGATATTTAAATATATATGTTCAAATCTATATAGATTTCAAAAACCTTCCCGCGCACCAAACTATATCCTGTGGTCTTGAGTATTCATTGTGAAGGTATAACACATCCTTGTTCACCTCACCCGTGTCACGTAAAATCTTGCCTTATATGATGATAGAATATCATTTCCGTTTTGGTATATCCTTTTGCAGCACAACTAATAATATTGACTGATAGTTTAGACAAAGAGAAGTTGTCTATGTGTCAGCATTTATTGTATGCAGGACTTTTGTAGAAACGCACGTCAAAGATGGAGTTGTCAACAAGACAGAAGGATAGAAGATTCAAACAATCTTTCTCTGAAGGTGTATATGTCAATCCAAGCATTAATGGCTGCAGACTCACCTGCTCCTTGCTTCGGACCAGTCTCTCTAACGTGCATGAAGCTGTGAGACAACGGATATTTCAACGGATACTACAACGGTCAAAATTACTTCAAAGAAGATAAATAGAAGACTGGTGACTCCATGTAAAGGAGTTAGATAGTTCAAACTCTCGAACCTTGGAAAAGCTTGAAACTCCAGTCACCTGAAGAAATAGAAGAGCCAGCTCGTCCAATCCAACTTTTTTGTAGCTCTTAGCTCTCTGTGAGAATAGTGCATTGCCTTTTTGAGAGCTTGCGTAGATCTGAGAGAGAGTTCACCTTGTAATCATCTTGGGCCTCTCAGACTTCACCTCAGATCAAGCAAGTGATTATAAGCTTGGTCTTAGGGCCTTCTTCATACAACTCATTCTTTGTGGTTGATCCTCTTCAGGTGTGAAGAGAAGACATGTTGGTACAGGTGGTGTTGTTCCTCTTCTGGTTGAGAAGAGAAGGCCAGCTGCGGCTAGATGTGTAAGTGTTGTTGGGTTACAATGTGTATGATGATGATTGAATGCTTAAATGTTTTTTATGATTGACATAATTGATGTTGCAAACATAATCAAGACATGAAAGATATGATCAAATGAAAAATGACTTTATAACCATCTATGCATTCATGATATCTCACTTGGAATGTCTTTCATGTAGGAGTGAATGAACACACAAGACAAGCAACAAACTCCAAGTGCAAAAGAATGGAAATACACATCAAGTGTTCACCTGTCGACAGCCAAGAAGCCATATGTCGACAGATAGACAAGGCAGTAACAAACAAGCTTCTGGAAGCAAATAAAAAGCAGTAGTTGTCGACAGACAAAGTGTACCTGTCGACAGATCAAGCTTGCCTGTCGACAGCCAGAGGTCGCCTGTCGACAGCCCAGGATTCCAGTGACCAACATGGTTCTTGAAACCAGTTTCCAGCAGTACTTGTCGATAGCCATAGTGTACCTATCGACAGCCACAGGATTAGTTGCAACATGTGATCAGCATGTGATTTGTATTAGGGTGTTCCCTTCTGATACGACTCTCCAAACTTGAACACCACTATATATAGATCATATGGAGTTATTTTCGCAGAGAGAAGTCTCCACACCAAAACCCTAAGCAAAGATCAAGAAGAAGGATTTCCCTACTCTGCTCTGCTTCAACTCTCATGTTTGTTCCAGAAAGATCCATCTCGTGTGAGGAGTTAAAGCTGGTTCATCCTCAAGTCAAGCTTCATCTTCGTCATCTGATCAACATCAACGTGAAGCTTGAAGTTCTTCTGGACGACCACATCGACAGTTCATCTTTGGATATGATCTTCAACTCTGAACTCTTCTTTATTTCTACTTTTCATTACTCTGTGTGTGTGGTAGTGGTTTGAGCATTCCTTGTGCTTGATCCACGTGTGTGTGGATGTTCTGAGTGCGTGTTTGCCTCAAACACCGTGCGTGTGTGTTGTAGGATTGAACTTGCTTCATAAGCAGTTTTCTGTGTGTGTGTGTGGATGGTGGACGTAGGATACACGAGTTGTGTACTCCGAACCACCTTAAATCATTGTGTCCTGTGGTTTGCACGCTCTATGTTAGATGTATGGTAGGCACGATTATTTGTTCACACGCTTGGTAGATTGCTAATTTCCCAATCACAATCTGCACACACATCTAAGATTGAATTTGACGCACATCTATTTAAGTTTTCATCAAGTCAGTGTTAACATTGAAAAAAAGGGTAAATTGGTTTTAATCGGTAGTAATCTATTCAACCCCCCTTCTAGATTACTGCTTTAGGTGATTTCGCGCACCTTTCAATTGGTATCAGAGCGAGGTTTCTCCGATTTTATAGCTTTAATAGCTTGATCTCACGATCAGGAGAGATTCTGTTTAATGGAAACTAACAAGGGATTTATGGCTGAAGGACACTCAGTGTCTAGGCCTCCCTTCTTTGATGGCACTGACTACACATATTGGAAAAACCGTATGCAGGTCTTTCTGAGAGATCAAGACTATGAGCTGTGGAAGATCGTTAGCAAGGGTCCATATGAGCTGCCCGCTGACGAAGACACTTGGACAAGAGAACAGATCCGCAGAGGAACCTTGAACTGGAGCGCGTTGAACATGATGCAATGCGTCGTGCATCCGAAGGAATACTCGAGGGTCTCCACATGCAAGTCAGCAAAAGAAATGTGGGACAAGTTGGAGCTAATATATGAAGGTACGTCAGAGGTAAGGGAAACTAAAGCTAGCATGCTTGTCTCTGAATACGAAATGTTCAAAATGAAAAATAAAGAAACTATTTCAGACATATTTGCTAGATTCATGATCATTATTAATGGCTTGAAAGGTCTGAAGAAAGAGTACAATGGGAGTGACTTAGTAAGGAAGATACTTTGGTCTCTTCTATCCTCTTGGCATACTAAGGCCACTGTCATTGAGGACTCTAAAGACCTATCAACAATGAAATTGGATGAATTGATAGGATCCCTGATGACTTATGAGATAAATCTAAAAAGAAAAGAAATTGAGGTTAATCCCAGAAAGTCCATTGCTTTGAAAGCCTCTAACAAAGGTTCTTTAAGTTCCAAGAAAGAGGTTCAACAAGAAAATGATGAAATTGAAACATCTAGTCAAAGTGAGAATGATGAAATGGCCATGCTCACTAGACAATTCAAGAAATTCCTCAAGTTTAAAAGGAAAGGATCAGGTAACTTCAAAACTCTTCCAAAAAGAGATTTCTCAAACAAATTTGATACTAACAAAAAATTAGACATGATTGTGAGTGCAAGAAACAGGGGCACATGAGAGGTGAATGCCCAGAGCTCAAGAAGAAGCTGAAAAAGGACAAGTCTTCATACAAGAAAGTCAAGGCCATGAAGGCAACTTAGAGTGATGAAGACGAAGATGAGAATGTTAAACCACTCTTTATTACCTTCATATTGTGGTGCTAACAAAATTTATGATTAGATTGTTTCATCAATATTTATGATTATTTTAAGGTGCACTAAAATGATAAAATCGATGTCTAATCTATATACATCGATTTCAGTTCAAGTGCCAAATTAATAAGCGCTACAACGATTTATCTTGATGGATTTTATAAGCGCTACAACGATTTGGTCTTAATTGATTTTATTTCCGTTCATATCGATTCATTAAAGCTCACATCGATTTAGGTCTCGTAACAATTTGATAAGTGAGCACAACGATTTGCCCTCACATCGATTTGCCTTCTATAACGATTCGTTAAGGCTCATAACGATTTGATAAGTGAGCGCAACGATCTGCCCTCACATCGATTTGCCTTCATAACGATTTGATAAGTGAGAAACA
>CM024757.1:143184085-143286789 GCA_014218235.1 Colocasia esculenta
AGGGATGTCCGCGAGACAAGTTGTTACCATTACCTGGGACCCCCAACCCCTGCATCTGTTAGAGGAAGTTCTTTTCGGGCGGCGGTCATGCTCAAGTCACGGATTGGAGCAGAAGGGGGAAAACGGTAGGGACAACGGCGTGGAGTCGTTTGTAGAGCTCTCTTAGCTGGTCTGGTTCTCCGAGGTAGTGTGGTGCTCTTACGGTGCGAATCAGCTAGTCCTTTCTCACTGCCTCACTCTACGTGGTTCCGCGGGTCAGGTGTGGGACCGTAGTCCGACCACACTACGACAGTTGTGGTTGTTCTTAGTCCGCGTCTCACTCCGACGGGAGGTGCTAGACATGGACCGTTGATTGGGGGTAAGGGGCGTGGCGCTCCTGACGGGCTGACTAGTGTAGCATTCTGTAGCTAGTGTGTTTGTTCAGGCAGTGTCTACTGTCTGTGTTTGTAGTGGGTTCTTGTGGGCCTCAGTTTACATGAATTTTGGTTCCCGCTGTGCAGCCTAGACGAAACCGTGTAGTTTCTTCACGCTTCCGCACATTGACTCGTTTAGTAGAATATACTTACTGCTTTATTTAATTACTGCATTAGTTCTATTCTGCTGTTAGAACCAGTGGGAGATTGGTAGTCCCTACTGGGCTTCTTCGTGAAGCTTACTCCCTGTTTTGTAGGTGAGACTTCACAGCAGCTCCCTCCACGGCGGACTGAGGAGACGGCCCGCAGTAGTCGGCATCTAGACTAGTGAGCAGTGTTCCCAACAGTTGTACTTCACCCCGGGGTATACCCTAAGGGACGTGTTCTTTCCCTTTTATATTCAGCACTTATACTTTATTTACTTTAGGACTGTACTAGATTGTTACTTAGTGTTGGACACTTTTCGTTCACTTGTGGTGCATTTTAGTACGTTTGTTGTTATTTATCTCTATTACATATCTTTTTAGACCGATCCGTTAGCCCTTCCGGGTCTCTGGATCCGTGGGCGGTGGTCCCAATGTTCGGATTCTTGGCGGGAGCCGAGGGTCTGGGCGTCGGGGTTGTTACACGAGGCGAGGGAGAGGGAGAGCCAGGCAGAGAGGGCCCGAGTGTAGGCTGCTGCAGATTTGGAGTTCTTGAAGAACCGGGTGCTGTGGAAGTGCCAGGAGCAAGAGCGGTAGGCCCATCCAGAGACACCAGCGAGGACGGAGTCGATCTACGCATCTCTGGATGACCTCCTGTTTCTAGGAGACTCGTCAGCGGGCGAGGAGGACCACAACCAGAGGCGTCGACCACGGCGAGACCATCTCTCCCAGATCGACGCCGAGAGAGGGAGGAGGAGGTGAGCAACTCACGCGTAGGCAGAGGCATAGCGAGGGGGAGAGGAGAAAGGACTGAGCCTCTTGACGTACCACGAGGGGTATGCCCCTGTCATGCTATGTATAGAGCTTTTACCCTTCATAGTGGATCTTTTGTGCTTTTGTCCATCCAATGTCGGTATTTGATTAGTTTCCTTTGATTTTCTCCTGCATCCACAACACTTAAAGGGAAAAAAGTTAGTGTAGATCTGTTTTTAGCCCCTTGTCTAGAAGATATACCTTTCCTGAGATCTGGTCAAGGGGCTAAATCTAATTAAAGATATGAATAATATAAAATGCTGAACGGAACTATGTACATGTATTTTTTTATAGGAAAATAGAATAGAATAGAATATGTACATGACATAACTAATTTTTTGGAATTTTGAATTTCTAATTTTTTTGTGTTTTTCTTTTTTGGAAGACAAGAAATATGCACATTGTATTTTTTATTTACTTAAAGACACGTGTTATCACAAGTCAAGGTATAGGGTTTTCATAATCTGCTTAGCCACAGCCATATAACAAGGGGATCGTGCATGACATTGTGACATTGGAGACTGCTCATAACCTTCTTGATATTTTCCATTGGGGTTCTGAGGGTGTTGGTGTTAATTATCAATGTTTCCATCGTGTGGCATGCTCACCTCCCGTGCTGTACCGTTTGTGCTTTTGGAGGGTGTGGGGTTGCTCTGTTGAGCACTCGGCTGTGGTCGCGATGGGTTTCCAGTCGCGACTAGGTCACGAGTATCGGGAATCGCGTCTCTTGAACGCGCCCTGGGACGGCCGCATCTTGCTAACGCGATGGGGTACGTGGCCGGCGTTCAGGTATTCAAAGTCTTGCCCGATTGCGACCTCCGTCTCCGTCACGATAAGATCGCGATGGGGTACGTGTCCCAATCAGAAGACTCATGCTTGTTGCGGCACTCTTAGCCGGCGCGGTCTTGTCGCGATGCGCTTAAGGGTCGCCTTCCGGTTTCCTGTCGCGACAGGCAGAACGGTCGCATTCTGGTCGCGACCTGTCGATATGTCGCCTCTCTGACCGAGAGCGACTGTCAGCAGGCTTTGGTATTTTTCTTCTGCTACGACTTGGTTTTCTTGGCACCTGTGTTGTTCCTAGTGCAGTGCCACTCTAGTCTCTTGGCCCGGTGCTCGGCACTTGAGGGCTTGTCCGCGAGACAAGTTGTTACCGTTACCTGGGACCCCCAACCCCGCGCATCTGTTAGAGGGAATTCTCCGGGCGGCGGGCGTGCTCAAGTCACGGACTTGGAGCGGAAGGGGAAAACGGTGGGGACAGCGGCGTGGAGTCGTTTGTAGAGCTCTCTTAGCTGGTAAGGTTCGCCGAGGAAGTGTGGTGCTCTTATGGTGCGGACCAGCTAGTCCTTTCTCACTGCCTCACTCTACGTGGTTCCGAAATCATTTAGAGGGGTCAAGCATGGGACCGTAGTCTGGCCAGACTACGGCAGTTGTGGTTGTTCTTAGTCCGCGTCTCACTCCGACGGGAGGTGCTAGACATGGACCGTTCATCGAGAGTAAGGCGCGAGGTGCACTTGACCAGCTGACTAGTGTAGTGTTCTATAGCTAGTGTGTTTGTCCAGGCAGTGTCTACTGTCTGTGTTTACAGCTGGGTTCTTATGGTGCCTCAGTTTACACGGATTTTCCGGTCCCGCTATGTAGCCTAATCGACAACCATGTAGTTCTTTCACGCTTCCGCACTTGACTCTGTTTAGTAGAATAGACTTTACTGCTTTATTAATTACTGCATTAGTTTATTCTGCTATTAGAACCAGTGGGAGATTGGTAGTCCCTACTGGGCTTCTTCGTGAAGCTTACTCCCTGTTTTGTAGGTGAGACTTCACAGCAGCTCCCTCCGCAGCGGACTCAGGAGATGGGCCCGCAGTAGAGAAGGCGTCTCTAGTGAGCAGTGTTCCCCCAGCAGTTGTACTTCACCCTCGGGGTATGCCCCTAAGGGACGTGTTCTTTCCCTTTTATATTCAGCACTTATACTTTATCTACTTTAGGACTGTACTAGATTGTTACTTAGTGTTGGACACTTTTCGTTCACTTGTGGTGCACTTTAGTACATTTGTTGTTATTTATCTCTATTACATATCTTGTTAGATCGATCCGTTAGCCCTTCCGGGTCTCCGGATCCGTGGGCGGCGGTCCCGATGTTCAGATTCTTGGTGGGAGCCGAGGGTCCAGGCATCGGGGTCGTTACATGAGGCGAGGGAGAGGGAGGGCCTGGCAGAGAGGGCCCGAGTGCAGGCTGCTGCAGATTTGGAGTTTCTGAAGCACCGGGTGCTGTGGAAGTGCCGGGAGCAAGAGTGATAGGCCCAGCCAGAGACACCAGCGAGGACGGGGTCGATCTACGCATCTCTCGGATGACCTCCTATTTCTAGGAGACTCGTCAGTGGGGCGAGGAGGACCACAACCAGTGGCGTCGACCGCAGCGAGACCACCTATCCCAAATCGACGCCAAGAGAGGGAGGAGGAGATGGAGCAGGTGAGCAACTCGCGTAGGTAGAGGCATTGCGAGGGGGAGAGGAGAAATGTGACAGAACGCCTCGTTCAAGCCCGTTGAACCACTAATGAACTTGATCCGAGTCCGCCTCCCGTGAACGGGCCGAAGCCTCGCAAGGGATATCATACACACGTCTGTGAAAACACAAAGGAACACACCTGATCACATATATAATCCACCAACTCATATATTATGTACAAGATTTACATAGCCAGATTTCAACAAAAGTACAAGAAAGTACAGGAGCCTGGGGCATACCCCGAGGTAAACTAGTACAACTGAGAAAAGAAACTACACTGCTGGAGGTGATGGTCCAACACCGCTGCGACGCGGCTCCGAACTGAACGACGGTAACGAAACGTCCTCCTCGCCCTCACCTGTGGGGGGTAGGGGTAAGCCTCTCTAGTCACTGGCTCAGTAGGGAACTCCCGCAACACTGAGGAAACCAAAACACAGGTACGGAAGTAGTAAACTGTGCTAGCAATTTATAGAACAACTAAGCAGGATATTAAAGCTATAAATGTACTCACCGTTTGCCGACTACGTAAAGCAACTGTAAGAAATAAACGGCAAACCCAAACATGTGTATGAGCTACAGTAGAGACCGCCACACACGAGCCACGTGAACTGGTTCGCGACACCAGTGACTGACTCGGACAAACTAACACAGGTCTACCTCTCAGTCTCGCAGCCACGGACGAAAGGTCCAGCTGCCCGCTCCACGTGAAAAAGTCAAACAACTGTGGAGACCAACTAAACACCACTCCTGCGGACACACAACCGCAGGCCCATGCCTGGCACCTCTAGGGTCTCTGGCCAGAGCACTCTTAGAGTGAGGCAGGGAAAAAGGACTAGCGGGGACCAGTGTCGACTACCGGTTTGTACCCCCAACAAGAGAGTGCTACAAGTGACTAAAAACAAACTCACGAGTCACTGTCCACTGACGTTCTTTCCCTCAGCTAAACGTACAACTCAAACAAAGGAGTGAGGGTGTCCCAGACAGACGACACAGACCTCGATGGTACACACAAGTAACAGGGACAAAGCCCGAGCTAACAGCCTGGCTCACAGAGAACCTGGGGCACCCAACTAGAGAGGTAACCACGGTAGGCGGGTACTACTTGCCACGCACATAGAACCACGTGCACGTCACAATAAACCGTGAAACGTCAGTAAACCTCAAGTAACAACTGTCCACAACACGTGAACACAAACACTCTTCCGTGAACACCATGCAACTACGTAAGAACCAGCTAGCTACACAACCAAGTGCTAGCTTCAAAACCATGCACTCTCAGAGTGCCACAAGTGCCAATGCACCTCGTATTATCTGTAAACACGTAACATAACGATATTCGGATACCCAATTCACATGAGCCCTGCATGATTAGACACTTCGGATGAGTCAGACCAGGGTATTGCGCGCCTTCGGATCGCGAACAGCCCGATAGGTCGCCTTTAACACATTAAAGGACATACAAACAAGTCGCGTTCACAACCTAAACACGACAGGTCGGCCCGTCACCACCTGATCACGACAGGGGGATCCGTAGCCTTAGCAGACGAAAACCCTAATCCGGGATCCCTCCAGGGATTACAAACACACACCAGGCAAACCACCCTTAATTAGTGTTTTTCATGCTTAATGGGTTCCTAGGCATGATATCTATTGTGTAGAAAGCATTAAACTGATCAAACCCTGCATCCCACACGATCTTGCCCCGGAAACGGGAGGAGTCACCCTACCTCGCGAGAACACGTGATACCAACGCTCCCCAGTGTTTCTCTAGCTCCACGTGAGCTTCCCACGGCACGATCACGCCGAAATCACGAATTCCGCTAGAATCGCCGCAGCTCCCTTCCCTGGCCGAGCAGAAATCGCTGCAGTTCTGTCCGGCTGGGGTTTCTTAAAAAAACCCAGCGGTTGGGAACGCGACGTATCGTCGCATCGCGATCCGAATCGTGACAGACTAGGCGTCTCCTCCTGCCGCACTCTACGCGCTACAGTGGCGCACATGCAGACGATCAACGCCCCAAGGCGGTCACCAGAACGCAACGGCCACCTCTATCGCGTCAGAACGCACACTCCTCCCTGTCGTGATGACAGGCTGAGGACACTGGGGTGCTGCAGGCCCAGACTATCGGCCCAATAAGCCCTTGAAACATGCACACGTACCACAGACAAACCACATTGGCCTCACGATAGCCATCACAACCACTAAACACAGGATACACGAGGATCCGAAAAACACGCGACGTTACATTACTATCATTTAAAAAAATTTCGACCTCAAAATTCATAATTAAATACAAGAAGTTTCATCACACATATTTACATGTACTATCATCTAAAAAGAAACGTAAAACCTTATTCAAATAAGTAAGGATAACCTTTAGCATTTCTTCGGCTAATTCCCAGGTATCCTCACCACCCAACCTATTCTCCCATCTCACCTTAACTAATTCAATTTCTTTATTTCTCAGTTTCTTTGTCTTACGACCAGTAATCTACACGGATACTCTGACATAGTCATATCTGGCCTCAAGTCACCACCTGGTAACGGATTATCTGCGTTGGATCTTCAATGCATTATCTTAACATAGAAACATGGAAAATATCATGAAAATCTACAAGGTCAGATGGCAAATCAAGTCTATTAAGCTGTTCCCCAATCTTTCTAACATCTGAAATGGTCCCATATATCTCGGACTCAACTTTCCGGTCTTGCCAAACCTCATAATACCCTTACTAGGGAAAACTCTTAGAAAAACAAAGTCTCCACTTCAAACTGAAGTGGTCTTCTTCGATTATCGGCATAACGTTTTGCCTACTTGAGCTGCCTGCAACGTTTCTTTAATGAGCTTCACTATTTCCGTGGTTTGCTGAATAATTCAGGACCCACCATATGCCTTTCCCCCACTTCATGCCAGTTCAATGGGGTTTTACATGGCCTTCCAATATAGAGATTCATATGGTGCCATCCTAAGACTGGTATGATAACTATTGTTATAGGCAAACTCAACCATACCTAAATGATGCTCCCAACTACCTCCCCAAACCAAACAACAAGCTCGTAACATGTCTTCAATTGTTTGAATAGTCCTCTCTGTTTGTCCATCCATTTGGGGGTGGTAAGCTGAGCTATATTTCAACTCAGTGTCAACTACTCTCTGCAAGCTACTCCAAAAACCAGAAGTAAACCTGGGATCCCTATCAGAAACAATAGTCTTCGGAATACCATGCAGTGGAACAATTTTATCAACATAAACTCTTGCTAATCTGTCCACTGTCCAGGACATACTTACTGCTACCAACCTACATACCTTGGTTAGCCTATCAACAAATACCCATATTCCATTATGTCCTGCTGCTGACCTTAGCAAACTTGCTACAAAGTCCATAGCAATATCATCCCATTTCCATTGTGGAATGGGTAATGGTTGCAATAGACCTCCAGGCTTCTGATGCTCTGCCTTAATCTGTTGACAGATAGCACATCTTGCGACAAATTCTGCTATTTCTTTTTTCATATGAGGCCACCAAAAGTGTATTTTCAGATCCTGGTACATTTTGATACTACCAGGGTGAATAGTGTACTGGGATTTATGGGCCTCTTCTAATACTTTCTGTTTTATTTCTCTTTCCACTGGCACAAATAACCTGCCTCTGAGCCTGACCATACAGTTATCATCAATAGTAACTTCTTACATTTTCACAATTTCAGCTAAATTCATATCTGCTTTTTGGGCCTCAACAATTTGCCAATACAGCGACGGTTCAACAGCACTACTAGCTAATATTGCCCGTCGTGATTGCTTGGCACATACAGGGACTTCTCTGCTTTCCTCATATAACTTCCATTCCTGATCATCATTTGGCTTAAATAGGCTTTTGTTAGGGCATCAGCCACCACATTGGCCATACCCGGATGGTAAGTCAAAACTAAAATCATAATCTTTTAAATACTCCACCCATCTACGCTGATGGAGATTCAAATCTTTTGGGAAAAGATATATTTAAACTTTATGATCTGTAAATTTTCAAATCTTTCACCATAAAGATAATGCCTCCACATCTTTAAGGCAAACACAACTGTTGCTAGCTCTAAATCATGAGTGGGTAATTCTCTTCTGCTGGTTTCAATTGCCTGGACGCATAAGCTATTACCTTGCTATGCTGCATTAGCACTACGCCAAGCCCCCATCTAGATGCATCTGTATATACAACAAAACCACCATTACCTGTTGGTAATGTCAACACAGGTGCCGTGTAAGCCTCTTCTTTAATTCCATGAAATTCTTTGACATTCACCAGACCATACAAATGGCACACCCTTTCTAGTCAGTCTAGTCATGGGTGCCGCAATCCTAGAAAAATCTTGAATGAAATGCTATAATAGCTGCTAACCTAAAAATCTTCTAATTTCAGTAATTGTCTTAGGCACTTCCCATTTCATCACTGCTTCCACTTTACTTAGGTCAACTGCCACTCCCTCAGCTGATATGACATGGCCCAAGAACTGAATTTCCTTTAACCAAAATTCACACTTACTGAATTTGGCAAACAACTGATTATCTCTTAATAACTGCAAGGCAAATCTCAAATGCGCCGCATGCTCCTCTTCAGATGCTGAGTAAATAGAATATCATCTATAAAGACCACAATAAATTGGTCCAAATATGGATGAAAAACCATGTTCATCAGATCCATAAAAGCTACAGGAGCATTGGTTAGCCCAAATGGCATAACCACAAACTCATAGTGACCATATCTGGTTCTAAATGCTTTTTTTTCTATATCTCCTCCTTAATTCTTAACTGATGGTACCCAGATCTCAAATCATTTTAGAAAATACCTTTGCTGACTGCAATTGATCAAATAGATCATCAATTCTCGGTAATGGGTACTTATTCTTAATGGTCACATCATTCAACTTCCTGTATTCTATGCACATGAGAAAACTGCCATCTTTCTTTTTCACGAACAACACTGGTGCTCCCCAAGGGGAATGACTCGGTCTAATAAACCCTTTCTGCAATAACTCCTCTAATTGCTTTTTCAACTCTTTAAGCTCTGCTGGTGCCATCCGATATGGTGCTTTAGAGATTGGCATGGTACCTGGAAACAACTCAATAGTAAAGTCCACCTCTCTGTGTGGAGCTAAACCAGGCAAATCTTCTAGAAAAACATCGGCAAATTCCCTAACCACGGGAACTGCCTTTACTGACTGACTAGTCTCTTTCAGATTCACTGAAGCTAAATAAGCCACACACCCTGCATTTATCAACTTTCTAGCTCTAATTGCAGAAATTATAAACTTAGGAGTACAAAAAGGCATACCTTGATATTCAAATACTGCACCATTAGGATGACAAAACCTGATCCTTTTCTTTCTGCAATCTAACATTGCTCCATAGGTCTCAAGCCAATCCATTCCCAAAATAATGTCATAATCTATCAATTGCAGGGCATATAACCGATTGGCATCTGGTCCCTCCAATCACAATATTAGCTTCATCTATGTAGCTCAAAGTGAGCATAAACTCACCAGAAGGACCTCCACTACCAACTCACAAGACTTTCTTCAAAAGGATGTCATACAATTCAAGAATTCTTCGAAAATAAAAGAATGAGAGGCACCGAATCAAATAAAACTCTTGCTGATAATCATAAATGGGTATAATACCTTCTATCATATTTGATGCCTCAGCCTGGGCATGGGTGATAGCCATAACCCAGCCTCTACCTCGCTGCTGCAGTACACCTCCACCACGACCTGCTAAAGGCTGTTGGGGCTACTACTGCTGCTGAACACCTCTACCATACCCATATTCTCTTGGATAAGGGCAATTGCATATCAAATGCCCTGGCTGATTGCAATTATAACATCTGTAACCTGGTGGGATAGTGGGCTGTCTAGCAGTACTTTGCTACGATTCTTCTACCTCTGGTGTATAACCACGCCCCTGCTGAAACTGCTGCGACCCCCTCTTCCTCTTCCTTTACCCTTGAATACTTGCTTTAATTTCTGACCCCATTTACCAAAACCTGAAGAAGAAGGTCCTGCTGGAGCCTTTCCCCTACTAACTCCTGCTGCCTGCTGAGGTAGCCGAAACTACCCGAACCTGACCCACTTGCTTGACGAGCCCGAATAGACCTCTCAAGAGTAGCTACTCTCTGAGCTGCTTCCTCAACTGATCTACACATTAACGGTATTACCGCATTCTGCAACTCTTCATTCAAACCCCGAATAAAATATTCATCCATCATAGCATTATCTGATACTACATAAGGTGCATATCGGCTAAGTGCCATAAATCGCATCTGATATTCTAAAACTGAGGTATTACATTGATGAAGTGTCTGGAATGGCTCTCTTTTCGCCTGCTGCACTTGAAGTGGAAAGAATGTATCATTAAATGCCTCGAGAAATTCCGTCCAGGTAATAACCTCCTTTGTCCTTCCTGCAAAGGTGGTCTGCATCTTCAGACGTCACCACTGCTGTGCAAAGCCTCTCAACTGGTATATGGCTAGCACAACTTTATCCTCTGCTGGACACCTCATAGTCGTAAAGACCCTTTCAATCTCATGAATCCAGTTCTCTGCTGTATCTGGATTCGGCCCTCCTGTATAAGTGGGCGGCTATAATCTCAAAAACTTTTCAACTTGCATCACTGGTTATTCTGCTGCCATTACTGGTGGTGGTACAGGTGCCACATAGGGTACCTCCACCCTTGGCGGTACTGCAACAGGGGCCACAGGCATTCCAGCAACTGGTGGTATTACTGCTGGAGGTACCGGTGCCTGCTGATCCATTATCATTCGAATATCGGTGAGGGTTTCCCAAATCCTCTCAATCATACACTGAGTGGACTCTTCAGAGTCCTCTCCTCCACCACCCCAATCCCTTCTATCAGCCATCTCTACTTCCTGCACAAATAACATATCAATTACGAACAAAACCGGTCATTGCGAAACCAGAGTCAGCTACCAACAGTGTACAAATGTAGAAATATGGCTATATAATTTTCCAGTTCCTTTATATTTACACGGACCTCGCTCTGATACCAACTGTGACGGAATGCCTCGTTCAAGCCCGTTGAACCACTAACGAACTTGATCCGAGTCCGCCTCCCACGAACGGGCCGAAGCCTCGTAAGGGATATCATACACACGTCCGTGAAAACACAAAGGAACACACCTGATCACATACATGATTCACCAATCATATTAATGTACAAGATTACATAGCCAGATTTCAACAAAAGTACAAGAAAGTACAGGAGCCTGGGGCATACCCGAGGTAAACTAGTACAACTGAGAAAAGAAACTACACTGCTGGAGGTGCTGGTCCAACACCGCTGCGACGCGGCTCCGAACTGGAGGACGGTAACGAAACATCCTCCTCGCCCTCACTGTGGGGGGTAGGGGTGAGCCTCTCTAGTCACTGGCTCAGTAAATAACTCCCCCAACACCGAGCAAACCAAAACATAGGTACGGAAGCAGTAAACTGCGCTAGCAATTTATAGAACAACTAAGCAGGATATTAAAGTTGTAAATGTACTCACCGTTTTCCGACTACGTAAAGCAACTGTAATAAATAAACGGCAAACCCAAACATGTGTACAAGCTACAGTAGAGACCGCCACACACGAGCCACGTGAACTAGTTCGCGACACCAGTGACTGACTCGGACAAACTAACACAGGTCTACCTCTCAGTCTTGTAGCCACGGACGAAAGGTCCAGCTGCCGCTCCACGTGAAAAAGTCAAACAACTGTGGAGACCAAGTAAACACCACTCCTGCGGACACACAACCGCAGGCCCATGCCTGACACCTCTAGGGTCTCTGGCCGGAGCACTCTAGAGTGAGGCACTGGAAAAGGACTAGTCGGGGACCAGTGTCGACTACTGGTGTCTGTACCCCCAACTAAGAATGCGCTACAAGTGACTAAAAACAAACTCAAGAGTCACTGTCCCACTATCGTCTTTCCCTCAACCAGACGTACAACTCAAACAAAGGAGTGAGGGTGTCTAGGACAGACGACACAGACCTCGATGGTACAACACAAGTACCGGGACAAAGCCCTGAGCTAATAGTCAGGCTCACAGAGAACCGGGGCACCCAACTAGAGAGGTAACCATGGTAGGCGTCGTACTACTTGCCACGCCACAGAACCACGTGCACGTCACACACAAACCACGTGAACGTCACGTAAACCTCAAGTAACAACTATCCACAACACGTGAACACAACATGCTTGCGTGAACACCACGCAACTACGCAAAGAACCAGCTAGCTACACAACCAAAGTGCTAGCTTCAAGAACCATGCACTCTCAGAGTGCCACAAGTGCCAATGCATCGCTCGTTATCTGTAAACACGTCACATAACGATATTTGGATAACCCAATCACATGAGCCCTGCATGCATAGACATCTCAGCTGAAGTCGCGAAGGGTCTTGCGTCGCCTTCAGATAGTGACAACCCGATAGGTCGCCTCCAACACATTAACGTGACATACAAACAAGTCGCGTTCACAACCTAAACGCGATGGGTCGGCCCGTCGCCACCTGATCGCGACAGGGGGATCCGTCGCCTTAGCAGACGGAAACCCTAATCCTGGATCCCCTCCACGGATTACCAACACACACCAAGTAAACCACCCTTAATTAGTGTTTTTCATGCTTTAATGGGTTCCTAGGCATGATATCTGTTGTGTAGAAAGCATTAAACTGATCAAACCCTGCATCCCACACGATTCTCGCCCCGAAAACGGGAGGAGTCACCCTACCTCGCGAAGAACATGCGATACAACGCTCCCCCGGTGTTTCTCTAGCTCCACGTGAGCTTCCCACGGCACGATCACGCCAAAATCACGAATTCCTGCTAGAATCGCCGCAGCTTCCCTTCCCCTGTCCGAGCAGAACTCGCTGCAGTTCTATCCGGCTGGGGTTTCTTAAAAATACCCAGCAGTTGGGAACGCGATGTATCATCGCGTCACGACCTGATCGCGATGGACCAAGGCATCGCCTTCCTGCCTGCGGCTCTGCATGCTACACGTGGCGCACATGCAGACAATCAACGCCCCAAGGCGGTCACCAGAACGCGACGGCCACCTCTGTCACGTTCAGAACGCGACACTCCTCCCTGTCGCGATGACAGGCTGAGGACACTGGGGTGCTGCAGGTCCAGACTATCGGCCCAATAAGCCCTTGAAACACGTACCACAGACAAACCATATTGGCCTCACGATAGCCATCACAACCACTAAACACAGGATCCACGAGGATCCGAAAAACACGCGACGTTACAAGAAAGGAGTGAGCCTCCCGACGTACCACGAGGGGTATGCCCCTTTCATGCTATGTATAGAACTTTTACCCTTCATAGTGGACCTTTTGTGCTTTTGTCCATCCAATGTCGGTATTTGATTGGTTTGCTTTGATTTTTTCCTGCATCCACAACATTTAATGGGAAAAAAGTTAGTGTAGATCTGTTTTTAGCCCCTTGCCTAGAAGATATACCTTTCTTGAGATCTGGTCAAGGGGCTAAATCTAATTAAAGATATGAACAATATAAAATACTGAAAGGAAATATGTACATGTATTTTTTTATTTTTTATAGGAAAATAGAATAGAATAGAATATGTACATGACATAACTAATTTTTGGAATTTTGAATTTCTAATTTTTTGTGTTTTTCTTTTTTGGAAGACAAGAAATATGTACATTGTAAAAAAAAAAATTTTACTCCAAGACACATGTTCATCACAAGTCAAGGTATAGGGTTTCATAATCTGCTTAACCACACAGCCCATAAACAAGGGGATCGTGCATGACATTGTTGACATTGGAGATTGCTCATAACCTTCTTGATATTTTCCATTGGGGTTCATGAGGGTGGTTTGGTGTTAATTATCATGTTTCCATCGTGTGGCATGCTCCCCTCCCCGTGCTTGTACCGTTTGTGGCTTTTAGAGGGTGTGGGGTTGCTCTGTTTGAGCACTCGGCTGTGGTCGCGACGGGTTTCCCAGTCGTGACCAGGTCCCGACATATCGGTGCGTCGGGTTCTCTTGAACGCACCCTGGACCCGCCGCGTCTTGCTAACGCGACGGGTACGTGACCGGCGTTTAGGTATTCGAAGTCTTGCCCGATTGCGACCTCCGTCTCCATCACGATAAGATCGCGATGGGGTACGTGTCCCAATCAGAAGAATCATGCTTGTTGCGGCACTCTTAGCTGGCGCGGTCTTGTCGTGATGCACTTAAGGGTTGCCTTCCGTTTCCTGTCGCGACAGGCAGAACGGTCGCGTTCTGGTCGCGACCTTCCGATACATCACCTCTCTGATTGAGAGCGACTGTCAGCAGGCTTTGGTGATTTGCTTCCGCTGCGACTTAGTTTTCTTGGCACCTGTGTTGTTCCTAGTGCAGTGCTACTCTAGTCTCTTTGCCCGGTGCTCGGCACTTGAGGGCTTGTCCGTGAGATAGGTTGTTACCGTTACCAGGGACCCCCAGCCCCGTGCATCTGTTAGAGGGAGTTCTCCGGGCGGCGGGAGTGCTCAAGTCACGGACTTGGAGCAGAAGGGGAAAACGGTGGGGATAGCGGCGTGGAGTCATTTGTAGAGCTCTCTTAGCTGGTCTGGTTCTCTGAGGTAGTGTGGTGCTTCTACGGTGTGGACCAGCTAGTCCTTTCTCACTGCCTTACTCTACATGGTTCTGGAACCATTTAGAGGGGTCAAGCGTGGGACCATAGTCCGGCCAGACTACGGAAGTTGTGGTTGTTCTTAGTCCGCATCTCACTCCGACGGGAGGCGCTAGACATGGACCGTTGGTCGAGGGTAAGGCGCGTGGCGCACCTGACTGGCTGACTAGTGTAGCGTTCTATAGCTAGTGTGTTTTTCTAGGCAGTGTCTACTATCTGTGTTTACAGCTGGGTTCTTGTGGTGCCTCTGTTTACATGGATTTTTCGGTCCCACTATGTAGCCTAGATCGACGACCATGTAGTTTCTTTCACGCTTCCGCACTTGACTCTGTTTAGTAGAATAGACTTTACTGCTTTATTTAATTACTGCATTAGTTCTATTCTGCTGTTAGAACCAGTGGGAGATTGGTAGTCCCTACTGGGCTTCTTCGTGAAGCTCACTCCCTGTTTTGTAGGTGAGACTTCACAGCAACTCCCTCCGCGGCGGACTGAGGAGACGGGCCTGTAGTAGTCGGCGTCTCTAGTGAGCAGTGTTCCCCCAACAGTTGTACTTCACCCTCGGGGTATGCCCCTAAGGGACGTGTTCTTTCCCTTTTATATTCAGCACTTATACTTTATTTACTTTGGGACTGTACTAGATTTTTACTTAGTGTTGAACACTTTTCGTTCACTTGTGGTGCACTATAGTATGTTTGTTGTTATTTATCTCTATTACATATCTTGTTAGACCGATCCGTTAGCCCTTCCGGGTCTCCGAATCCGTGGGCGGCGGTCCTGATGTTCTGATTTTTTGTGGGAGCCGAGGGTCCGTGCATCAGGGTCGTTACACAAGGCGAGGGAGAGGGAGGGCCAGGCAGAGAGGGCCCGAGTGCAGGCTGCTACAGATTTGGAGTTCCTGAAGAATCGGGTGCTGTGGAAGTGCTGGAAGCAAGAGCGATAGGCCCAGCCAGAGACACTAGCGAGGACGGGGTCGATCTACGCATCTCTGGATGACCTCCTATTTCTAGGAGACTCGTCAGCGGGGCGAGGAGGACCACAACCAGAGGCGTCGACCGCGGCAAGACCACCTCTCCTAGATCGACGCCGAGAGAGGGAGGAGGAGGAGGAGGAGGTGAGCAACTCTCATAGGCATAGGCATAGCGAGGGGAAGAGGAGAAAGGAGTAAGCCTCCTGACGTACCACGAGGGGTATGCCCCTGTCATGCTATGTATAGAACTTTTACCCTTCATAGTGGATCCTTTGTGCTTTTGTCCATCCAATATCGGTATTTGATTCGTTTGCTTTGATTTTTTCCTGCATCCACAACACTTAAAGGGAAAAAAAGTTAGTGTAGATATGTTCTTAGCCCCTTTCCTAGAAGATATACCGTTCTTGAGATCTGGTCAAGGAGCTAAATCTAATTAAAGATATGAACAATATAAAATGCTGAACGGAAATATGTACATGTATTTTTTTTATTTTTTATAGGAAAATAGAATAGAATAGAATATGTACATGACATAACTAATTTTTTGAAATTTTGAATTTTTTATTTTTTGTGTTTTTCTTTTCTGGAAGACAAGAAATATGTACATTGTAATTTTTTTTTTTTACTCTAAGACATATGTTCATCACAAGTCAAGGTATAGGGGTTTCATAATCTGCTTAACCACACAGCCCATAAACAAGGGGATCGTGCATGACATTGTTGACATTGGAGACTGCTCATAACCTTCTTGATATTTTCCATTGTGGTAGGTCTTACAAAGCCAAACTACTCTTAGGGGGAGAGATTGGAAGAAGTAAATAGGAAGTCATCTGAGGATTTGGTTCAAACTACTTTTGGTTTCCAAGCCAACGTCCCATATCGAAAGACTTAGTTTTCAATTGTTTTCAGGGGTACTTTTCGTCATGATTCATTTGTGGTGGTATGTACTATTTTCTACCTCCTTTATTTGATCAGTCTTTTCCTAGGTACGTACTTTTTGCTACCCTTTTTTGACCTTTTAGCTTTTCCTTATCATCCAAATTTGGCTTTGTATTTTTCTTCTTTTCTTTTTTTTCTTTGTTTGTTGACCCTGTTTGTTGTCACTTCGTCTTTCGGGTAAGAGTTGGTGGTTCCCTACTTGTAGTCTGTCCCTTTCTCCAAATTTGACTGAGTAAGAAGAGAAAAGATGTTATATTGGCTAGAGACACATCCAAGTGTATTTATGATTTTCAGGCTAATGACCAATGCTCCAATATCGTGTGGTGTATGAAGTGACCCTGCCTTGCTATTTTTCAAATGAAGAGTAGAATTCCAAACCCATGACATTGACAAGTGATGAACAGACTGACTGACTGACTAAGGATAGAATTTCTTGAGGTAAACTACATTACATGGATGTGACAACTCAACTCCGACGGCGTCCACTAACCTGTATGCATTCCCTGAGTACACTTCTTTGACAATGAAAGAACCCTCCCAATTCTCTTGCAATTTACTCCTAGGACCTGGCGCCTTAATCACCTTGCATTTGAGAACCATTTCTCCCACTTTGAATTTTCTCTCAAGGACCTTTTTAGCATAAAAACATGCAATCCTTTGACGGTAAACCTGAGCATGGTCACCTACTATCATTCGCCTTTCATCCAAGAGTTCAAGTTGTGCTAGTAAAGCCTCCTGACGTTGACGAGAGTCACGCTTGGAATCCAATTGAACTGTTAGTGAAGGGACAAAGATCTCATATGGGAGTACCGCATCTGATCTGTATGTCAAAGCATAGGGGGTTTGCCCCATAGGAGTTCGAATAGAGGTGCGGTAAGCCCATAGAGCTTCTACCAAGCGATCAAGCCAATCAGCATTATTGTGGTATTTGCAAGTTTTCTTTATGATCTTGATGAGAGTTTTATTAGTAGCTTCCAATTGTCTGTTACCTTGTGGATAATATGGAGATGAATGATGCAAGTTTATACCCTATTTACCACACATGTCGCGAAGCTTCGGTGAAACAAAATGTGGTCCAATATCGATTACGATGTCCCGAGGAACGCCAAATCTTGCAAGGATGTTGCGCTTGATGAACTTGACAACTGTTGAAGCTTTGGCCTATATGAATGCTTCTGGTTCAGCCTACTTTGTGAAGTACTCAATGGCGGTCAGAATGAAGGACTTCTTACAGATTTCTCCGGTTCTATCCTCTAGTGGACCTACCACATCGAATGCCCACATGGCGAAAGGCCATGGAGCAATGAGAGGGTGAAGAGAGGAGGAAGGAGCATGAATCTTGTCACTGTGCAGTTGGCATTTAGCACAGTGGCAGACAAAATGAGTGCAATCTTCTTCCATGGTAGGCTAGTAGTAGTGTCTTAGCAACTTTTGGGCAATTGCTCTACCATTAACATAGCCACCACATTCACTAGAGTGAACAGCTTCAACAACATTTTGGGATTCGATCTCATCAAGACAACGATGATAAACCCCATTAAGGGATTTCTTTTGGAGAATGCCACCTATGATCTTGTAACGTGTAGAGACATGGCGAATGGCTCATCTATTAGAAGTGGAATATTCAGGGAAGGATCCATCTTTAAGATAGTTCTCAATGTCAAAGTACCTGGGATGGCCATCATCAAGATTGATCTCTAGATCTTTTGAAAGTGCATGGACAGAAGGTGAAGGAGACTGGAGTTGAGAGAACCACGAATCAGCATGAGGGATTCTCAATCTTTGCACAGTGTTGGTTTCAGAGGATCTTTCTAGCAGAATAGGGAGAGAAGAAGCTAGGGAAGCAAGTGAATCTACCAGAATGTTCTGAGTCCTAGGAGTGTGAACTAGAGTGAGCTTCCTAAACTGCCAGATTACCTTTCCAACCAAATCCTGGTATGGTTTCAACTTGGGATCCCAATACTTATTAAGGGACTGTCGAAGTATCAACTGTGAATCTCCAATTATCCTTAACTCCTTAACTTTGAGCAACAATGCCAATTTTAGCCCAACTAGGAGTGCCTCATACTCAACCACATTGTTAGTGGCGGGGAAGGTTATTTGGTAGGCGTGCGGAATCACTACCCCTTCCTGTGAGAGGAGGACTACCCCTATACCACTCCCTTTAGAATTAAGCGCTTTGTCAAAGTAAAGTATCCATGAAGGTTCACCATCTGGAAAGCTTTCATCGATGGGAGAACATGAAGGTAAGGGATGGTGGGCCAAATGCTCATCAATAGCATGCCGCTTGATCGACTTCTGATTCACGTAGGTGACGTCAAAATGATTAAGAAAACTTTGCCACCTCACCAAACACTCAGTCAGAATAGGATTTTCTAAAAAGTATTGAATTGGGTCCATTCACGCCAGAAGTTTCACTTCATGAGCTAGGAAATAGTGCTTCAACTTCTGGGCAACCCAGTCGACGGCCGCACATGTCCTTTCCATAGCGGTGTACTTCTTTTCAGCTTCATTGAACAACTTTGATAGGTAATACACCGCTCTCTCCTTCTTCTCGACGTCATATTGGGCCAAGACTGTTCCAATTGAATCTTCAGTGGTTGACACATAGAGTAGTAAAGGCCGACCTAGGACCGGAGGAGTGAGAAGAGGGGGATTGAGAAGATAACTCTTCAATTCTTCAAAGGCCTTTTGACACCATTCCAATCAAATTTAGCCTCACCTCTAAGCATCTCATAGAAGGGCTTACAATGAATTGAATGTTGAGAAATAAATCTCCTAATGAACTGAAGTCTGCCAATTATCCCTCTGACTTCTTTGATGTTCCTAGGGAGAGGCATGTTGATTATTGCTTTGGCCTTGTTGAGATCAATCTCAATTCCCCTCTTGCTAACAATGAACCCAAGCAATTTCCCTGAGGATACTCCGAAAACAGACTTCTTGGGTTCATCTTAAGCTTATGCTCCCTAGATCGTTGGAGAACTGCACGGAGGACTTCAGCATGGCCATGTCGAGTCCTAGATTTAACCAAGACATCATCAATATAAACCTTCATGTGCACATGCATCATGTCATGAATAACTTCCATCATTGCCCTTGATAGGTTGCTCCCACATTCTTCAATCCGAAGAGCATCACGACATAGCAATAGGTCCCCTAAGGCGTGGTTAAAGAAGTTTTCTCCTGGTCTTCCTCCACCAGACGGATTTGGTTGTACTCATAGAAATCATCCATGAATGACAACATCTCAAAACTGGCAATATTGTCCACTAGGACGTCTATGTGGGGGAGAGGAAAATCGTCCTTAGGGCAAGCACGATTAAGGTCACTAAAATTTATGCAGATCCTAACCTTATTGTCCTTCTTCATCACGGGGACAATATTTGCTACCCACTGCAAATAAAGTACAACCCTAATGAATTTAGCTTTATGCAACATATCAACCTCATCTTTGACCTTGAGCGCAAGCTTGGGGTGCATCCTCCTTAGCTTTTGTTTGACTGCCTTTGCGTCGGATTTTAAGACCAAATGGTGCTCGACCAAAGAGGTGTCAAGCCCTGGCATGTCTTCGTAGGACTAGGCAAAGCCATCGGAAAAATCTTTAAGGATAGCTACAATAGCTTCTTCTTCTTCTACGCTCAAGCTGGCACTAATCAAAACTACCTTTGGGGATTCTTCAGTGCCAAGGTTGATCTCTTTAGTTGGCTTATCCACATCCAGGGTCGGCTCATCTTGGTACCATCTACATAAGAGCTCATTGGGTCCTCTCCTCCTGACCCAAGATCTCTTGGCTCATCTTCTTCATCAGCATCTAGTAGATACACACCTAAACCATCATATACTGAATCTCCTTCTACAAAATATGTTTCTACAAGTGTAGGTTACTCAAGAAATTCTGGGACTTGACTTAATTTAGAACACCTCTCAGCCAAAGCTAGAACATATCGGACAGGAACTTGCCTATCCTTCTCCTTTGGGATGCGTGGCTGAGAGAGACTAGACTCTTCTAAACCTAGACTTGACCCTAGATTTAAGTCTAAACTACTATGTATAGGGCTATATACAAGAGAAGCTCCCCTAGATGGGCGAGAATCGATGTTCAAGCTAAATAGAGTCGGCCCTTGGCCAATCAGAGGAGGATCCATAGAGGAAGGGTGCTCGATGGAGACCTCACATCCCCACCCTTGAAAATTGGTGTTTTGTTTCTTGGAGTCCTAGCTAAGGGCCATAAGTTATTGACTCAAAGGTGTCATGACCGGCCAGGTGAGTGATGAAGGTAGGATGGGGTGGAACATAAGAGGAAGGAAAGTAGCTGGGGCAGGATACTTGTGTGCTAAGAAGACTCCACTTAAGGAGAGAGAGGGTAGAGGTGGAGATGGAGACAAAGGTGGAGAATCAGAATTGGAACCAAAGAGTGAGAGAAGGCTAAAGTCCACACAAAACTCCTCAACCTCAGTTGCTTCATCTTCTTCCTCACTCTCTGAATCAGGTAGTTCTTCCACAACCTACTCCCTTGTCCCTGGTTGGACGGGTCCTTCAACGAAATGTTCCTTCAGGGTCCAAGTAAGAGGTGTATAGGGTATGAAAGGATCTGGATGAACAGGTTCAGGGTGAAATCCCAAACCAACCCTTGCTAGCAACCTCCTCACTTGGACACTCCTGATGGCCTTGTTTTTCTCTACCCAACCCTTTGCCATGGATATAACCTATCTTTGCCATCACCTCCCAACCTTTCCCTTGAGGACATGTGGCTGTCTCAAATTCTTCAACAGTGATTGGAGATCAGTTCAAAACATGGGGAGATGGAAAATCCATGATTGACATGATAGGTTTCTTCCCCTTGTCTGGAATGAAGAGATGTGGCATCTACTTTGACATGATAGAATTGAGGGTTTCTATGGTAGGGATGCTCTTGATTTTGATAATCCACCCATTGAATGGGAACTTGAAGCATTGATGAGCGATGGAAGGGATACCTAAAGTTTGTTCTAGCCAAGGATGGCAGAGGATGGCCTTGTAGGCCAGATCAATGTCCAGGAGTAAGAATTCGGTGGACATACTAATGAGTCCTACTTGCAATTGAAGAGCAATCTTTCCTTTAGCCACCCTTTTGAAATTTTCATAAGCAGCGATAGTGGAACATATTTTCTCCAGACTACCCTCCTCTAAACCAAGCTTATTGAGGGTTTTCATCGGACATAGTTGATGGATGCTTCTATGTCAATGAGAGTAGAGTAGACTGACACCCCGTTGAGGGTGACAGTCAAACAAAGAGGAAGTGAGAGGCACTCGGGAGCAGCAATGTCTTTGTCTGAGAAGAAGATGGAAGGCCCTTGTGTGGCGGAACACCTCGGCCAAGCCCGTTAAACTGATAACGTACTTGATCCGAGTCCGCCTCCCGCGAATGGGCCGAAGCCTCGCAAGGGATACCAAATTATAGTCCGTATAAACACAAAGGAACACACCATTTCATATATATATTTCACAAGTTTACATAGACATATTTCCACAAAAACTGAAAGAAAGTACCAGAGCCTGGGGCATACCCCGAGGTACAACTGAAGAAAGTAAACAACTAGCTACATTATTACTGCTGCTACTACAACTACACTACTGGGACTACACTTCTAGAACTACACTGCTGGAGGTACTGACCCTGCACCGCTACGACGTGGCTCTGAACTGGACGACGGTCGAGAAACGTCCTCCTCGCTCTCACCTGTGGGAGTAGGGGTGAGCCTCGCTAGTCACTGGCTCAGTAGGGAACTCCCCCAAAACCGAGCAAACCAAAACCACAGGTACAAAAGTAGTAAACAATACCAACAATTTATAGAACAGCTAAGCAGGATATGAAAGCTGTAAAAGTACTCACCGTTTGCCGACTACAAAAAACAACTGTAATAATTAAACGGCAAACCAGTACAGGTGTACAAGCTAAAGTAGAGACAGCCAAACATGAGCCATGTGAACTGGTTCGCGACACCAGTGACTGACTCGGACAAGCTAACACAGGTCTACCTCTCAGTCTTGCAGCCACGGACGAAAGGTCCAGCTGTCGCTCCACGTGAAAAGGTCAAACAACTGTGGAGGCCAACTAAACACCACCACCTGCGGACCACACGGTCACAGGCCCATGCCTGACACCTCTGGAGACCCTGGCCTGGGCCCTCTAGAGTGAGGCACTGGAGAAGGACTAGCTGGGGACCAGTGTCGACTACTGGTGTCCGTACCCCCAACTACGAGTGCGCTACAAGTGACTAAAAGACAAGTACGGCAGTCACTGTCCCACTGTCGTCTTTCCCTCAGCCGGACGTACAACTCAAACACAGGAGTGAGGGTGTCCAGGTCAGACGACACAGACCTCGACGGTACAACACAAGTACCGGGACAAAGCCCCGAGCTAATAGCCTGGCTCACAAAGAACCTGGGGCACCCAACTGGAGAGGTAACCACGGTAGGCGTCGTACTACTTGCCTCGTACACAAAACCACGTGCACGTCACACACAAACCATGTGAAGACTCACGTAAACTGTGTGCACTAGTAGTCCACTACATGTGAACACCACGTAAACACGTAAAGAACCAGCCGACTGCGTACCCAATACGCTAGTCTCAAAAACCACGAGCACTAGGTGCACCACAATTATCGTTGCACCGCTCGATAACATTAAATATCTGATATAACAACATTTTCATAAAAACATGCTGGCGGCCACATCGACTGCCGTCGATGGGATCTAAACGGCAAGGTATCTGGCGGTTAAGCTCCCAGCTGAAGAACCTAGCGTCAATCGATTTTGACGCCAACATCTTCGGCCATCAACTTCACAGAAACCCTGGGCTGATACCTCAGGTATTCCCAGCCCTAAAACCAATAGAAAAACACGAGAAATCACCTTCTCTAGCATGCAGGAATCCTAATCAACTTGAAACAACATGTTTCCATTGTTAAATTGATCAAACCACCCATTAACCCCGCATGAAGTACCATTACCCAAAAACACAATTAACATGCGAATTCATGCTTTCCAAATGCATTATCACAACCTATAGGGACTAAAGGGATCGTTCCCTACCTCAATACGCACTTAAACCTCCTAAATTATCCCGATTCGCACCAAACCTTCCGCGAGCTCCTACGGCGATTACACCTCGTTCCGGCGTTTCCTTGGCCGATTTGTCACCACCTCACGTTCCACGATCCTCCAACTAACCTTATACAACTGTTGGAAGTAGTGGGGAAGCAAGGGGTATGAAAACAGGGCAAGGGAGATGGAGAATGAGCCGAGGAAACTGTCCTCGGGCAGACCTATATTCTGCAGGTCGCACAGGTTGGCGTCAACCCTAATGCCGTTTAGGGAAACCACCACCATGAACGTCCACATAGCCTGCCGTTAAGTTCATAGGGTTGGCGTCACCTTTTATGGACGCCAAGATAGTCAACGTCCACACCTGGCCGTCAACTCCCTATCAACTGCAGTAGGTTCTAACTTATCTCAGGACCAAACCTGCACCACACCTGCACACACCACACGTCCAAACCACACTAGCCTCACAATGACCATCACAACCATTACACACATGATCCATAAGGGTCCGAAAAGCACGCGACGTTACATTACTATCATCTAAAAAGAAATTTTCGACCTCGAAATTCATAACACAACTCAAATACCAACAACTTAAATATACACATTTTTACAAGTACTATCATTTAAAAAGAAATACAAAACTTTATTCAAACAGATAGGGATACCCTTTAGCCATCTCCTCGGCTAACTCCCAGGTATCCTCACCACCCAACCTATTTTCCCATCTTACTTTAATTAGCTCGATTTCTTTATTTCTTAGCTTCTTTATCTTTTGATCAGTGATCTACACCGGATACTCTGGCATGGTCATATCCGGCCTCAGGTCACCACCTTGATAACTGATTATTTGAGCTGGATCTTCAATGCATTTTCTTAACATAGAAACATAAAATATATCATGGACATCTGTAAAATCTGCTGGCAAATCTAGTTTATAAGTTGTTTCCTCAATTCTTTCAATCACTGGAAAGGTCCTACATACCTTGGACTTAATTTTCCAGTATTACCAAATCTCATAATACCTTTACTCGGGGAAACTCTCAAGAAAACAAAATCTCCCACTTCAAACTGAAGTGGTCTCCTCTGATTATCTGCATAACTCTTTTGTCTACTTTGAGCTGCCTGTAATTTTTCATTAATAAGCTTCACTATTTCTGTGGTTTGCTGAATCAATTCAGGACCCACTAATTGTCTTTCTCCCACTTCATGCCAATTCAATGGGGTTCTACATGGCCTTCCATATAAAGCTACATACGGTGCCATCCCAAGACTGGTATGATAACTATTATTGTAGGCAAACTCAACCATTCCCAAATGATGATCCCAGTTACCTCCCCAAACTAAACAACAAGCCCGCAACATATCTTCAATCGTCTGAATAGTCCTCTCTATCTGACCATCTATCTGGGGATGATAAGCGGAGCTATATCTCAGCTCAGTACCAATTACTTTTTGCAGACTTCTCCAGAAACCAGAAGTAAATCTTGGATCTCTGTCAGACACAATAGTCTTCGGAATACCATGCAAGGGAACAATTCTTTCAACATAAACTTTTGCTAATTTATCCACTGTCCAAGACATGCTTACTGCCACTAATGTGCACACTTTAGTTAATCTGTCAACAAATACCCATATTCCATTATGTCCCAAAGTTGTTCTTGGTAAGCCTGCCACAAAGTCCATGGCAATATCATCCCATTTCCATTGTGGAATGGGCAACGGTTGCAATAAACCTCCAGGCTTCTGATGTTCTACTTTAATCTGTTGACAGATAGCACATCTTGCAACAAATTCTGCTATTTCCTTTTTCATATGAGGCCACCAGAAATGCTTCCTCAAATCGTGGTACATTTTAGTACTACCTGGATGGATAGTGTACTGGATTTATGAGCCTCTTCCAACACTCGCTGCTTTACTTCTCTTTCTGCTGGAACAAACAGCCTGCCTCTGAGCCTAACCATACAATTATCATCAATGGTAACTCCTTCCATTTTTACAATCTCAGCTAAACTTACATCTGCTCTCTGAGCCTCAACAATCTGCCAATACAAGGACGGCTCTACAGTACTAGCAGCTAGTACTGACCGTCGCTGACTACTGGGCACATACAAGGAGTTCTCCACTATCTCTTCATACAACTTCATTCTTTAATCATCATCAAATTTATATATGCCTTTCTGCTCAAGGCATCTTCTACAACATTGGCCTTACCCGGATGGTAAGACAAACTGAAATCATAATCTTTCAAATATTCAATCCATCTGCACTGACGAAGATTTAAGTCCTTCTGCGAGAAGATATACTTCAGGCTTTTATGATCTGTAAAGATCTCAAATCTCTCGCCATACAGATAATGCCTCCACATTTTTAAGGCAAACACAACTGCTGCCAATTCTAAATCATGAGTGGGGTAATTCTCCTTTGCCGGCTTCAATTGTCTGGACGCATAAGCTATCACTTTACCATGCTGCATAAGCACTGCGCCAAGTCCTCTTCTTGAAGCATCTGCATAAACCACAAAACCACCACTTCCTGCCGGTAATGTCAATATGGGTGCTGTTGTAAGCCACTTCTTCAATTCCATAAAAATTTTCTGACATTCACCGGACCACATGAATGGCACCCCTTTCCTGGTCAACTTGGTCATAGGTGCCGCAATCTTAGAAAAATCTTGTATAAAACGCCTATAATAACCTGCCAATCCCAGAAAACTTCTAATCTCAGTTATTGTCTTAGGCACTTCCCATTTCATTACTGCTTCCACTTTACTTGGGTCCACTGCCACTCCTTTAGCTGAGATGACATGACCCAGAAACTGAATTTCTTTCAACCAAAATTCACACTTACTGAATTTGGCAAACAACTGGTTATTTCTTAACAACTGCAGGGTAAACCTCAAATGAGCTACATGCTCCTCTTCAGATGCTGAATAAATCAGAATATCATCAATAAAGACCACAATGAATTGGTCTAAATATGGATGAAAAATTCTATTCATCAGATCCATAAAACCTGCAGGAGCATTGGTCAGCCCAAATGGCATAACCACAAATTCATAGTGACCATATCTGGTTCTGAATGTGTTTTATCTATATCCTCCTCTTTGATCCTCAACTGATGATACCCAGACCTCAAATCAATTTTAGAAAATACCTTTGTTGATTGCAACTGATCAAACAGATCATCTATCCTCGGCAACAGGTATTTATTCTTAATGGTCACATCATTCAACTTTCTATAATCAATACACATACAAAAACTTCCATCTTTCTTTTTCACAAATAATACCGATGCTCCCCACGGGGAATGACTCGGTCTAATAAACCCTTTCTGCAACAGCCCTTCTAATTGCTTTTTCAATTCTTTAAGTTCTGCTGGTGCCATCCGATATGGAGCTTTAGAGATCGGCATGGTACCTGGCAGCAACTCAATGGTAAAGTCCACCTCTCTATGTGGAGCTAAACCAGGCAAATCTTCAGGAAAAACATCAGCAAATTCCCTAACCACGGGAACTGCTTCCACTGACTGACTAGCTTCTACCAGACTTTCCGAGGCTAAATAAGCCACACACCCAGCATTTATCAACTTTCTAGTTCTAATTGCAGAAATTAGAAACTTAGAGGTATAAAAAGGCATACCTTGATATTCAAATACTGCACCATTAGGATGACAAAACCTGATCCTTTTCTTTCTGCAATCTAACATTGCTCCATAAGTCTCAAGCCAATCCATACCCAAAATAATATCATAATCTGTCAACTACAGGGCATATAACCGACCCGGCATCTGGTTCCCTTCAATCATAACAGGAGCTTCACTTATATAGCTCGAAGTGAGCAGGAACTCACCCGAGGGAACCTCCACTACTAACTCACAAGACTTTTCTTATGAAGGATGAGTCATGCAATCCAGAAATTCTTCGGAAATGAAAGAATGAGAGGCACCCGAATCAAATAAAACTCTTGCTGAATAGTCATAAAGAGGTAAAATACCTTCTATCATATTTGATGCCTCCGCGTGGGCTCGGGTGATCGCCATAACCCGGCCTCTTCCTCGCTGCTGCAGTGCTCCTCTGCCACGACCTGCATGTGGCTGCTGAAACTGCTGCGGCTGCTGCTACACACCTCTTCCATACCCATACTCTCTTAGATAGGGGCAATTACGAATCAAATGCCTCGGCTGATTGCAATTATAACATCTATACCCTGGTGGAATAATGGGCTGCCTGGCAGTGCTCTGCTGCGATTCCTCCACCTCTGGTCTACCACGGCCTTGCTGAAATTACTGACGACCTCCCCATCCTCTTCCTTTACCTTTAAATGCTTGCTTCAATTTCTGGCCCCATTTACTAAAGCCTGATGAAGAAGGTCCTGCTGGTGCTTTACCCTTACTCGCACCCACTGACTGTTGTGGTAGCCGAAAACTACCTGAGCCTGATTCGCCCACCAGACGAGTCCGAATAGACCTCTCCAACGTAGCTGCCCTCTGAGCTGCTTCTTCCACTGTTTTACACATGAGAGGTACTATTGCATCCTGCAACTCTACTCTCAAACCCCTAATGAAATATTCAACCATCATATTATTATCTGATACTATATAAGGCGCATATCGGCTAAGTGCCATAAACCTCATCTGGTACTCTAAAACTGAAGAGTTACCTTGCTGGAGTGTCCGAAACTGCTCTCTCTTCACTTGCTGCACTTGAATCGGAAAGAATGTATCGTTAAATACATCAAGAAATTCCGACCAAGTGATAGCCTCTTCTGTCCTGCCTGCGAAGGTGGTCTGCATCTTCAGTCGCCACCATTCCAATGCAAAACCTCTCAACTGATAGGCAACTAGCTCAACTTTATCTGCTGCCGGACATCTCATGGTCACAAAGACTCTTTCAATCTCATGGACCCAGTGTTCCGCTGTATCTGGATTCGGCCCTCCTGAGTAAGTAGGCGGCTGCAATCTCAGAAACTTCTCCACTTGCATCACTGGTTCCTCTGCTAATAACACTGGTGGTGGTGGTGGCACAGGTGCTACAAAAGGCACCTCCACTCCTGGCGGGACTGGAGCAATAGGTACAGTCTCTCCATCCCTAGGTGGCACTGCAACCGGTGGTACCGGCGCCTGCTGATCCATCCTCCTTTGGATATCAGTAAGGCTCTCCCAAATCCTTTCTATCATACGCTGAGTACTTTCCTCTGGATCATCTCCTCCACCACCCCAATCTCTTCTATCAGCCATTTCAAATTTCTACATAAACAAAACATCAAACAAAATCAAAACAACAAATTATCAGAAACCAGGGCCCCTACCAGCAGTGTACAAAGACCGAAAAAAGGCTATGTATTTTTCTAGTTCCCTTATATTAACACGGACCTTGCTCTAATACCAACTGTGGTGGAACGCCTCGGCCAAGCCCGTTAAACTGATAACGTACTTGATCCGAGTCCGCCTCCCGCGAACGGGCCGAAGCCTCGCAAGGGATACCAAACCAAAGTCTGTGTAAACACAAAGGAACACATCATTTCATATATATATTTCACAAGTTTACATAGCCATATTTCCACAAAAACAGAAAGAAAGTACCAGAGCCTGGGGCATACCCCGAGGTACAACTGAAGAAAGTAAACAACTAGCTACATTATTACTGCTGCTACTACAACTACACTACTGGGACTACACTGCTAGAACTACACTGCTGGAGGTACTGACCCTGCACCGCTACGACGCGGCTCTGAACTGGACGACGGTCGGGAAATGTCCTCCTCGCTCTCACCTGTGGGAGTAGGGGTGAGCCTCGCTAGTCACTGGCTCAGTAGGGAACTCCCCCAAAACCGAGCAAATCAAAACCACAGGTACAAAAACAGTAACCAATACCAACAATTTATAGAATAGCTAAGCAGGATATGACAGTTGTAAAAGTACTCACAGTCTGCCAACTACGAAAAACAACTGTAATAATTAAACGGCAAGCCAGTACAGGTGTACAAGCTAAAGTAGAGACAGCCAAACACGAGCCACGTGAACTGGTTCGCGACACCAGTGACTGACTCGACAAGCTAACACAGGTCTACCTCTCAGTCTCGCAGCCACGGACGAAAGGTCCAGCTACCGCTCCACGTGAAAAGGTCAAGCAACTGTGGAGACCAACTAAACACCACCACCTGCGGACCACACGGTCGCAGGCCCATGCCTGACACCTCTGGAGACCCTGGTCTGGGCCCTCTAGAGTGAGGCACTGGAGAAGGACTAGCTGGGGACCAGTGTCGACTACTGGAGTCCATACCCCCAACTACGAGCACGCTACAAGTGACTAAAAGACAAGTACGACAGTCATTGTCCCACTGTCGTCTTTCCCTTAGCCGGACGTACAACTCAAACACAGCAGTGAGAGTGTCCAGGTCAGACGACACAGACCTCGACGGTACAACACAAGCACCGGGACAAAGCCCCGAGCTAACAGCCTGGCTCACAAAGAACCTGGGGCACTTAACTGGAGAGGTAACCACAGTAGGCGTCGTACTACTTGCCTCGTACACAAAACCACGTGCACGTCACACACAAACCACGTGAAGACTGACGTAAACCGCGTGCACTAGTAGTCCACTACACATGAACACCACGTAAACACGTAAAAGAACCAGCCGACTGCGTACCCAATACGCTAGTCTCAGAAACCACGAGCACTAGGTGCACCACAATTATCGTTGCACCGCTCGATAACATTAAATATCTGATATAACAACATTTTCATAAAAACATGCTGGCGGCAACATCGACTGCCGTTGATGGGATGTAAACGGCAAGGTATCTGGCCATTAAGCTCCCAGCTGAAGAACCTGGCGTCAATCGATGTTGACGCCAAGATCTTCAGCCATCAACTTCACAAAAACCCTGGGCTAATACCTCAGTATTCCCAGCCCTAAAACCAATAGAAAAACACGAGAAATCACCTTCTCTAGCATGTAGGAATCCTAATCAACTCGAAACAACATGTTTCCATTGTTAAATTGATCAAACCACCCATTAACCCCGCATGAAGTACAATTACCCAAAAACACAATTAACATGTGAATTCATGCTTTCCAAATGCATTATCACAACCTATAGGGACTAAAGGGATCGTTCCCTACCTCAATACGCACTTAAACCTCCTAAATTCTCTCGATTCACACCAAACCTTCCGCGAGCTCCTACGGCGATTACACCTCATTCCGGCGTTTCCTTGGCCGATTCGTCACCACCTCACATTCCACGATCCTCCTAACCTTGTACAACTGTTGGAAGTAGTGGGGAAGCAAGGGGCATGAAAACAAGGCAAGGGAGAGGGAGAATGAGCTGAGAAAACTGTCCTCTGGCAGACCTATATTCTGCATGTCGCACAAGTTGGCGTCAACCCTAATGCCGTTTAGGGAAACCGCCACCATGAACATCCACATAGCCTGCCGTTAAGTTCATAGGGTTGACGTCACCTTTGAAGGACGCCAAGACAGTCAACGTCCACACCTGGCCGTCAACTCCCTATCAACTGCAGCAGGTTCTAACTTATCTCAGGACCAAACCTGCACCACACCTGCGCACACCACACATCCAAACCACATTGGCCTCACAATGACCATCACAACCATTACACACATGATCCATAAGGGTCCGAAAAGCACGCGACGTTACACCTTGAGTCAGGGAAAGAATAGCATTGGCAACCCCACTTGCAGGGAGGTCGTCATTGACCATGATCTTTTGGAGGAACTGGAGGAGAGTGGACTAATGAGATGGTGATTTCCGAATCAACTCTAAGATAGAAACCCTTGTAAGAGTCTTGTCTAGATGCTGAAGAATATCATACTCAGTGCCGACGAGCGGCGGGGGTCCACTATCCTCCTCATCTTGTGATGCTCGTGTAGGTGGAGGAACAATGCAGTTTTGGAGGGTGACGCTAAGGTGCTCTTGAGACTTAGGGACGATGATCTGGAGGGGTTGGGATCCAACGATGGATGACTCTTGGGTAGGGAGAGTGGGAATAGACTGAGTATCCTTGTGGGCAGGTCTGATGAGCACTAAGGGCGGCTCATCCAGGATGACATCAATAGTGGTAGAGGGTTCCTGAGACTCAACTGGTGGACATGGGTACCATTCTTCAAAATCTTCCACCCCCCAATGTTGTTCTCTCCTCACAACCTGAGGCCCTAGATACGTCATGGTGTTGACCTTCTCCTGAGACTTAGAAGTGGATGGGTTGTTGTTGCTTCGGTGGTTGGGTAGGGGGTACTGGACTATACCCAAATCCCTTCTTGACAGTCTGGACTTGGCAATGGCTACTTTGACATCATCCTAGTTGATTCTGCCCTCATCATTCATATCATACACTCAGACACGGAAGGTGAAACAATTGTGGATCTCATGACCGGGGGTCCTATGGTAGGGACAATACTTTGAGGTGTCGGCCCAAGGATGTACACCCTCCTTCTATGGTGGAAGTTGGATGGCATCACAAGACATGAGGGCGAAAAAGATGTCCCCAAGGGATTCGGGGAGAGCGGGATAGTGGGATCTCCAGGCCCCGACCGAGTGTAGCCAAAAGGTGGAGGAACAACTGAATAGGGTTTGGAGGGATGTGATAGAAATTGATGGGGATTAGTGGTGGATGTAAAGGTGGAAGACTTGTTAGGAGGCCTTAATGCTGACAGTAAGCATGGATGGACTCATTGACGGTCACCCCCTCAGTGGTAGGTGCCGCAAGAGCCTTGCATCCCTTGGGCTTCCCATCAAAGAATGTTGGGAGGAAGGAGTCCTTGATTTGGGTTTGGACCACTCTAGCTCAATTATAGAGATGTGCAAAGGAGGGAAACTCACTAAGCATCAAGATGGATTTGAGCAGGGGAGTGGTATTGTTCACAATCATTGTGATGGCTTGGGACTCCGGAATGGGGAGGTCAGCCCTCGAAGCCATGGCAATCCAAGGGTTGGAAAAGGTGACAAAGTCTTCCTCCGGCTTCATCTTTTATGCGACCAAGTCAAAGAGCGTGGGCACTTGACTAGCCATGTACGCAAAGTGAGAGATGAAGCATTCAGAGACGATGTCGAAGTTAAGGAGATAGGATGTAGGTAAAGAAGTGAACCACCTCAAGGCTTCCCCTTCCAATGATTGTTGAAAAAGGTGAACCATGAGGACCCGATCATACAACCACCGATGAGAGTCCATGAGAAAGCCTGCGAGATGGAATTGAGGGTCGGAGGTCCCGTCATACTTGCGGCACTTTGGGGCCTTGAAACCTAGGAGAAAGTAAGCTGTGGGGATTTTGCAGTAGTTTTGAAGGGAATGCAGTTTGGAAAGGGATAGGGATTTAGCCAAAAGTTTTCTAACAAAACCCTCCATTTTGGATTTGGAGACAGATTCAGATTGAGCGGGGGGTGTGGGTTGAACATAAGATGGATAAACGAGATGGGGAGTCGGAATGGGAGTTGGTGCAAGAGGAGTGGTGGAAAGAGTGGGGTAGGGACCCCAGATTGAGTGACAGGCCTCATAATAGACTTGACTTGAGAGGCCTTAGAGGGAGAGGGTGAAGAGGTGGAAGCTCTTGCCCGAACCGTATGCTTGGAGAGCATGGAATTGATGTCCTCAGGCGAGTAGCGGGATAAAAGATGGGAGAGTTCAGGGTCATCTTGGGATTCATGTGCATAAGTGGGATTGACCCTTAAACTCACCTCCTCATTATCAGCTTGAGAAGATGATTGAACTGATTCTTCAGGTTGAACATTAGAATTGACCATTCTGACAAACTCATCATTAAGATCTTCATCTTATTCATAAGCCGTATTGTTAGACATGTTGACAGAATTCAACCAAGAGTCCATTAGCACACAACCTATTAATTTTTAAGATGATTAGACCAATTAACTTCACTGTTATCAGAAGAAATATGGATTTCTACACAAACAATGTTGTCAAATAAACGCCCAAAGATCTTTTAAATGTTGCGATTGTGTGTTAACTTAACTTGTGAAGGCCGATTCGCTCACCTCTCACTCAAAACCCGATGAATAGTCTAGCTAACTGGGAGGCTAAAGGTCCTCCTACCCTATACCATGAGGGAATCTACGGAATATAGGGACTTATGGAGTTCTTCTTGAAACCAATCCGATTTACCCGAGAGGGAATCGCCGAGTAAAAGGTTGTAAATCAAGAAGGGGTTATCCTAAAATATGTGTAGAAGAGATGAGAAATGAGAACCACCTCATGACTCAAGACCAACAAGAACCAAAGAGCGAGCAAATAAGCAAAAATAAAAGAGAAAACAGACAAAACAACTTCTAGAAAAATCAACAACAGATGATGTTACATTCCTCAGAAGCAGGTAAGCGGCATGAACGATGGACATTAAGATGAAGTTGACGTCAAGGGAAGATGACGTTAACCTAAAATAAATGACACAGAGTTCAACGACCCTCTTCATACCGGTACGATTATACCAATCCCCATCGGTATAAAGGGCGTCGTCACAGTGGGACATGTACCCAACACTAGCCGATAGGTTGAAAAGTACGTGAATAGCAATTTACTACAGCGGAGTTTGAAATAACAATTCGACTTTAGTACATCACCATCACATATTCCACAGTCTATATAGAAAAATAAGTTGACAACACCCACATTGTTTCATGATAATAGAATTACATTGTCCAAAATAATTGTCCATTCAACATATTGGTAAAGCTGAGGAAAAGAAAAGTACAACTAAAATCTACTCCTCACGAGCTACTCCTTCAATAGATCGACCTTCGCTACGCCTTCCTCCAAAGTAGTAACACATGTCTCACCTGTACGCCGAAGCAAGGGTGAGTCCAAGACTCAGCAAGTAAAACAAAGACTTAATCTCAAACATGCCACATTCACATTAGCTATTAACACTAGGGAATACACACTATCTTTCAAATTACAAGAAAATACATGGATCATACTTTTAGCTATCAACACATTTCCAAATCATTTAACCATGCTTTGTTCTATCACATATTCATTATAAATCATGGGTGCTAATGTTATACACTTATGCATACTCTCCACACCTAACATGTAACATGAAACATTCATCCACGCACCAATCCATTTCATGGTGAAATTTTTGAACTAGAACATGGAAGTTGACATAAGGAAATGAACAACTTAACATGATGACTATTGACTCTTCACATCTACTTTTCATACAAAAGTTCACATTTCACTTGCTGTTTTTGATGTAAATAAACCTCATGTGTATGGTTTCATAGCTCTTAGCATGAATTGTAAAGTGTAGAACATAGTCAAGTTGATTGGCAAATCTAAACAATTTAAACATGAAACTCTACACGGTTTACTCATCACACCTAGCATGGAATCTAATTATTCTCTCCTATGTTTTTCACATTCCTAACCATACTTTACTTGTTGTTTTAACATGAATTAAATTTAATTGCATGGAATTAGATTTATTCGCACACAATCTCATTCATTAGGTAGCTTTTCATACTTATTGTCCGTATTACACGACTAATCATGGTCGAATAAGTTTATTTACATGCACCATCACATGAATGGAAATAATTTACATGACATGATGCTATACATGATATTGCAATGATGCTAAACATGATATTGCAATGATGCTAAACATGATATTGCAATGATGGTAAGCAATACATGAAATTTCGTGAACATATCGCATTAACATATTAATAAGTCTTCACATGCAAGCACATTCTTATTAATACTAATTTTTCCCTTACTTAACTTTTCACATAACCCTCACATTACTTACTCTTCCATTTTCACATACCACATATCAGGACATTTGTACTCATCACATGTCACTTTTTGCATATCATCATGCACTTACTCATATTCCAATAATTTAAGGTGCCATGACACATAGTCCTAACTACCTATAGAGGACACAAACAAATGTCTCATACTCATAACTCATTGCATCTCATAACACATACTCATGTCACATAACTCATATCACATACTCACCACCTAGGCAATGTAGTGGTGAATCTTGGTAACTGTGCAGACCGGGAGAAGCACTCTCCACCCTGTCTAGTGGTACTTGTCCACCTCCAGGTTTTTCCCATTGCCCTTGGGACAAACTTTTTCCACATAGAGCTTTCCATAGGGACTTTTCTATGTACGACTCTCGAGGCCTCTAGGGTAGCAGTGTCATTCTTGGCCCAATTATTACGCATTTACTTATTCGCATTTTTCTCTCATTATGCACACACTTTACATAAGTCACTTAATCACTTTACATACACTAGTGATCAATTATACATAACTTCAGTTAACCTAATCAAGATGCTACTACCAGCAGAGTTTAAACATTCGGTAATTTACACTAATCAGGTTGGATAAACACGTTATTAATCAAAATCATGATAGCATGCTTTAAGGACTCATTTTCGCATGGAAATTTCACAAGATACTCTACGATTATCTAAATCGCACGAAAATTTGTCCACACATTGATTGCAGGGTTCAGATTACTCATGCAAATTCTCACAATTTTTTGAATTACATAATTTGTTTTTGCAGAAATTAAAATACTCATTACCATGCCACTCATAATTCAATTTATCATGCAAGTACAACATCAAAGTCTGATCTAACAGTCCACTAACCTGCATCTAACATTCATTTTATCATGGAAATTTTCCCTAAATTTATCGGACATCATGCGATTTACTGGAATTAAAACAACCTCAAACATGATTTCTATTTCTGATGCAAAATCATAAAGAATTTCCATGGTCAAGGAAAAATTCCAAGTTTTGCAGAGCATGGACTGACAGGTACACACATGGTCTAGACAAATTAGGGCATTAAATTTCCTCGTGGATCAGGTAGACAACATTTTTAACGCAAACGAGGTCTCATCTAATATGCATTTATAAATGTAACCATTTATACTATTTACAGAAAATTCACCCTACTTCCACAACTCATTCTATTATCTGTATTACATAACACATCACATTTACATTATATCCTCATGCGTCAAATTTCGGGAAAATAATCATAGAAGGCAGAACAATTCTCTGTTCTGTCTAGATGAACTAGACGGCAAGGTATGGCCGTTCACATGAGTTAACGGCAACATCGTTTGCCGCCAGGTGGAGATCTTAACGGCAAGAGAGCTTGACGTTAAGTTCCTGTCTGTGCAGACACACAGACCGAACTCCAAAGATGGGTGAATGTGGGGTTCCAGGGCTCGAGGAAAAATCCGCAAAAATACTAAAACTCAAGGGGACATGTGGGGGATCAAGGTCTAGGTTTACTTGCCTCTCTAAAAACCTCCAAGGGGGATCAAAATAGGTGGTGAAGCTCTCCTTGGGCAGTCCCAAGAAGCCTCCAAAACACCTTCACTCCGTCTTCTGAGGTGTTGTAGAAAAGAAGGAAATCAGTAGAAGTGAGACTTTGGCTAGTCCAAAATATAATGTGGTCAGTCGAAGTGGGACTTCATATATCGTCGAAGTAAACTTTGCATATGATGAATTTAGCTTCATATATCGATGAAGTAAGCTTCGCATATGACAAAATTAGCTTCGTATATCGTCGAAGTGAAACTTCGGATATGACGAAGTTAGCTTCGTATATCAACAAAGTAAGTTTCGTATATTGATGAAATAAGCTTCACATAAAATGATATGTTTAAAACATAGTCAAAGATAAAGTTTAGAAAAAATCAATATATTTGAAGACATTATTTTCATTTATTATTTTGCCATCATTAAAACTAATTAAATACCATGGTCTAAATTGAAGACATTTTTTTATTTATTATTTTATCAAAAACTAATTAAATATCATGATCTGATTTGTGAAGATTTCAATATGTTTGAACAGTGGTTCAACACTATAGATGTAGAGCTTATGTTAGCTCTTTCTAGGTAGCACAAGACCTCTCTTTAAAAGCTAGGGTACAAATTGATTTCTTAGAGGAGGATCTTCTCTTTCCACATCTCAAAATCAAGATGTATTTATAGTGAAATATCCTTGAAAGACCTCAAAGAGACGTCCTTGTGCAAACCATGGGAAGAGTCCCACTCAAGGAAAGAGTCCTACCAATTTAGGAAACTACGTTTCTGTAATCGGTCGATTGATTTTATCACATCGATCGTCCGATTCTTAGACTCTCCCCAAACCAATGTTTTTGAGAAAATTGGTCGATCAAAATTTAGGAATCGGTCGTCCAATTTCTTCACTGTACCCAGTCCAAACTTTCTGAGAAAATTGATCGTCTGATTCCTGTTTGTTCACCAATCAAAAGCTTCACTGTTCATCAATCGATGCAAGCCTTTCCTCATCAATTGTTGAAGCCTTCACCAATCGGTTGGCTCTTAAATTCGGTTGACCAATTTCCATATTTCGATCATCTGATTCACCAATCGCAAAGACTTGTACAGTAGTCGATTGGCCCTTTCTTCAGGTCGGTCGTCCGATTTCATGATTTATGTCAATCAATTTGTCTTATGTCTCGACACCTTAAGTACATGTGTCGAGACCACTGCACATCAAAATTGCAGAAGCTTGACATGTGTCGACACCCTCTTCAGTAGGTCTTGACTGTCTTCTATTTCTATTTTTTCTTAACCTTGGCCTTGCAAAGTCTATTTCAAACATGACGTTTGAACTATTTGCTATACACTTAACACACAAATTAGACCCTCAAATTAAATATAAATAAATCAAATATGTGGGTCATTAACAAGAGTAACACTTGGTGCTTTATGAAAATATTAACATGAATTAAGAATTAGTGTTTTTGTGATCATCAAAATCTACATAGTACAACATCCTTGAATTGATACTTGCCATTTGGGGACTTTTTTATTTGGACTTTCTTTATTTGATATGTTTTTCAATATTTACATGATTGATTGCTATTTGCACTCATGGTTAGGATTATTTGATATGTTTTTCAATATTTACATGATTGATTGCTATTTGCACTCATGGTTAGGAAAGTTTTTGACTTACGACACTTAAACACTTGCACGATAGGCACACCCTTCTTAACGATTTGGAACCTCTCCTTTCGGATATTCCTAACCTCAATGTTAAGACCTCTGTAAGTCTTCATACTTTATGAATTCCCTCATAGAGACCCAGTTGATTGTACCATAAAGTTCCCTGGAGATAAAGAGCACTATATTCCACGTACGATTTGATATATGTCCTAAACCATGTCAAGATGCTAAAGGTCTATGTAACTCTTACAAAATCATGTCGCTATGCTGTCTGATAAAACTCTTGATATTCGTACCCTTTAATATTCTTAAGCTATTAATGTACCTTTAGAATCCATTGGAAATCATACTCTTGTTACTATGAGTTTGTTCTTGAAATTCCATATTTGGTAGGGGATTAAATTTTTTATGACCAAATAAATAGGTTATGTCCAGATGTTTGATATGGACCGTTAGCTAATGCAATTACTTAGGGAAGAGCTAATGAGTGGGGAATTCGTTCTGAGTCATGCATGGGACATTATTAAGGAGATTATCTAGATGAATTATGATGTTCTAGCATTATATCGTGGCAAATGATACCACATTCAGGAGTACCATGGGCGTGGAAATGCACAATATAGGAACATAAGAGATAAGTTCAACCATCAACATGCCTAACTTCGCAACTGTGTGGAACGTGCATGTGGAGTGCTGAAGATCATGTTTCAAACATTGAGAGAGGGGAATTGCTACCCATTCGATTTCAATTGTTATTGTCCTTACAAGTTGTCTTGTTCATAACTCTATAGGTGTGAACAAGGCACTAACTTCTAACTCAATGTAGCCCTTTAAGGGATGGTAGAAGAGAACAATGATGAGTGGACATTCATAACCAATTTAACGATCGAAAGGTCACTTTGACAATCTCATTGAATGTGCAGATACATTTATATAGTCAATCTAAGCCCAACAAATTTATTATCCTATCCTACATGCGTGATGTTGCATTTAACTAGGTTCAGAAGTCAATGGAGAAACTGACATTGTCGTTGAAGGTACACTACATTAGTCATACTTTATGTTTATTGCCATTCATTTGTTATAACTTATGCATTATATCAGGTGATTGACATTGTATTTATTTTCACACAAAAATTACATGATGATGAATATCTTAGTGTACATGTCATTAGTCATTTGATGGGGTGATGAGAAAATATATTATTATCACAAATAGGCAATGTTATCAAGGTCCCATGTGAGCATTGTTAGTTATGTACATAGACTTTTTGTTTACATGTTGTTAACGATGAGTAAGATGTTCAAGTGATTGAATTATGGAATGACAAAGCGATGACATGTATAATGTAATGACGGCGTAAAATGCATAAGATGATTTTGATGGTTTGTTTTTAAATGAAAAAAATAACTAAAAGTTCTCCTTTCATCATTTTTCTTCTTCATTTTTAGTCATACTTGTTATCTATGATCGATACAATGCAATGTAAACAATAGAAAAATAGGAGTGATACTGTGATCTCCTGAAACTTTCTTTATAATTTTAATTTCAATTGATGCCTATTTTATTGTGTATTTAGAAATTTCTATGTATATTTGTGTATAGTTTAGTATGTTGTAGTGTGGAATGGTCTGTTCTCAGGTTGAGGCAGAGTTGACATGTGTTTCTGACGGCAACATGGACTGTCGTCAACAGTAGGTTAACGACAACATCCCTTGCCATCAACTTCAGGTAAATGTCCATATCGATTGATGTCTACTCTGTGTAAACGGCAATAAACCTTGACGTCTACTTCTTCCGTAACTAACAATGAGATTATCGCAATCCAGCTCTGGTGGAGTTATGGTAAGAGGCTAGAACTTAGGAAACGTTGGGGGTTACGTATCTTACCTAGTGGGCAGAGTTTGGGGAGGCCAATCCCTTATAAAAAAGGGTAGGTTAGCTTCTTGGAACCGATTTTGGGGAGTTTTCTCCAAGTCTCAAAGAGAGATGGAAGAATTTGGCATTTTGATCTTTGTGGAGGCTAAGACCAAGCATCTAATAGTTGAAGAAGGTTTACTTTTGAAGGCTGAAGGCGTCTCCAAGGTGTTCTTACCATCGGGGACTTGCGGATCAAGGATTTTAACCTAGAAAGAGGACTGTCTTGGTCGGCCAAGGTGGGCTTCATCGGCTAAATTCATTGATTTCTTGGTGTTTTAGAGACAAGTAAACCTTATACTTTACCTTTTTAAAATTTTTACATGATTTTAAAAATTTACAAACAGACGGATTTGGGGTTTATATGAGTCTCAGATGAGTTCAGGTTTCCTATCAGGTTAACGTCAATCTTGACTGCCATCAAGAATGAACTTAACGTCAACCTTCTTGCCGTCAATTGAGGTTAACGGCAGCAGGGTTGCCGTCATGTTCTTTTGTTCAGTATTTTGACCTATTTTTACATCTAGATTTATATTTTGGTGTTGAAACTACGAATGGACTTTCTATGAAAAATGTAGTGTAAAGTAGACCAAGTTTTTGACGCACTGTAAATTGGGTTCATTTCTGTAGTCACCATGATTTAGGGCAATTTTCTGAGTTCTGGAATTAAGCTTAGATTTAATAGAAAAATTTTATAATTGATGCATGCTCGTCATAAAATTGTGATTTCTATGTAGAAATACATGACAAGGATATTCTCATACTATGTTAGATCTGGAATCTGAATTTGACAGTTTTCTGTAATTTCCATGACTTAAATACAAAAATTAGTAGCACATTTTTAATTTTATAAATAGTTTTTAGATTCCAAAAGTCATGAGATTTTGAACAGCAGTTTGTATGGTTATGATATATACACAATAAAAATATTGAACCAGTTTGACAAATGGTTTAATTGTAATGAATATTTCTCTATTTATGTCACTGATTTCATTACTGTCGAAATTAGAATATATGTCAGAAAATCATGAAAAGTTCCTGATTTGATTTATGACAGTAGAGACATGTTTTGGAAAAATTTTATGATTTTTCGACGACTATAACTTTTTAAGTCTGATTATCATTGTGAGAATTGTATTCTTTTGAAATGAATTGTGGGAAAATGTTCAGAAAATACAGCATGTGATAAATCATAAATATGTCTCTATCAGCATCTGAATATATGTATATAATTTGGCAGCATCTTATGTTGCATTTGAATCTGAAGAAATTTGTATATGAATTTGTATATGGCTAATAAAACACTGCCACCATAGAAGTAATTTGGAACAAGACCATAGTAATGCCCCTATGGAAATGTTCAATATGTTATATGTTCCCGAGGGCACAGGAAGAAATCCTGGAGGTGGACAAGTACCACTAGTTAAGGTGGGGAGGGCTTCCCCCGGTATTGCGCAATAACCAAAACTCTATCACTAATTGCTTAGGTAATGAGTATATGTTCATATGTCTATCTGACTTCTAATGGGTGGTTTGGGCTGTGTCATGACAAAATTTGTACATATGTATATGTTATGAACAAAGTTTGTTTTCAGCTCCAAAAGATTTCATGTAATACTTGTTTTATTTTCATTCGGGTGAATGTTTTGTAATCATGCTTAATATGCAAACTCTTGGAACCATGTATGATAAATGTACCATGTTAATACTTGAATTCATATCATCATGATCAGATCTAAAACCTTTTAGCAAAGATAAATTGTGAAGTTAAGATCATGTCTTAAACTCATGCTTTATTCTAGTAGCAATTGTACTCACTTTTGACTTAAGATGTGGATGATAAATATATATATTGCAAGTAGTATGGTTGCTGAATTCTATATGCAATAACATGTTTTGAATCCATTATGTATATGTTAGATTGGTAATCCATTTTTGGGTCGCTTGTTGAGTCTTCGTTGTAGACTCATACTTGCTTAACATTTCAGGTGAGATAGCGGATCTCGAGCTTTTGACTGCGGGATCGGATTCGGAGCGAGAGGATTGATTGTGATTGTGTGATTAAGAGATATTTGCATGTGAAGATTTGCATATGTTATGAACATTGTAATTGAACTATATATAGCATTGTGGACTTAATTGATGGACTATGGACTTGATTATTAAAGTTGATGAATTGTACTTTATTTTCGCTGCATTATTATTTATTTGTGAATGAATCAACCTACATTTGATATATGTCGGGGTGTGTTCCCCATGTAGCACGTCTCTTAGACTCGATAAGAGTTGGTATAACTGGACCGGGTCTAAGTGGGGTGTTACAGAGATGGTATCAGAGCCCACCTGTAGGTTGAGGATATTCATGAGTAAACATCAACTTAAGTGATTCATGTTCCTAAGTCTAAAATAAAGTATTAGATAATTAGAGTTATAGAGATTAACTAGCTCATTGTTTTGCCAGGCCATGGCTAGTCGTGGACGTCGTGTTAATGTCCCTGCTTATGGGGAGGAGCAGAGGGAGAATGCTAATGCAGGGCAGCAGGTTCCAGCACCTCAGGGACCACCTGTGGCACCACCTCCACCCTTGATAGACTATGGAATTTTCATGCAAGGGTTGGTTCAGGCTATGCAGACCCAGGCCCAAACTCAGGCAGCATTGTAGGCCCAAGTGCAAGCTCAGGTTAGGTGTAGCTTAATGGTTGGATTTGGTTCTCTTTAGTGTGTCTATCCTATGCTGATTCTTGTCATTTCAGGCTCAGGCTCCACCTGCTGTGCAATTGGAGCATAGAGGCCCTTCGGTGATGGAGAGGTTTAGTAGGATGGCTCCACCCTCTTTTAAGGGGGAGACTCAACCACTCTTGGCTGAGAGTTGGCTCAGACAGCCTGAGAAGATCTTTAGAGCTATTCGTTGTGCTAAGGAGGATAAAGTCAGTTTGGGGACTTACATGTTGCAGGTAATCATAAGGCAGTATTTACTTATGAAGCATAATTGTTTGGTTGGTTATACCTAATGTAGAGATACTCTTTTCAGGAGAGGGCTGATGTATGGTGGACTTCCACACTGCATACCAGGTTTGAGGATAGAGTCCAGGAGGTGACTTGGGATGAATTTACTCGCCTATTCAAGGCTAAGTTCATTCCTGAGCATGTGCAGGATAAGATGGAGCAGGAATTTCTTTCATTGACCCAGGGAGCTATGAGTGTGCTGGTGTATGAAGCTAGATTTGTAGAACTATCAAAGTATGCACCTCATATTGTAGCTGATGAGAGGAGGAAGGTGAAGAAGTTTATGATGGGGCTCAGACCATCACTACGTACCAGACTGGTGGCATTTGATCATTGTACCATGGAGGAAGAATTTAGTGCATCTTGCAGGCAAGAAAGTGAGATGGAGCAATATTTTGAAGAGAAGAAAGCTACTTCCAAGAGGCCAGCATTGCCATTTCTGAGGCAGGACAAGAAGAAGAAAGCAGTATATGTACCTCAGCAGGTACCAGATTATGGGAAGAGGGCACCCAGCAAGGAAGGTTTCAGCAGGAAGACAAGCCCTTGTGTACTCATTGTAGCAAAAGGCATGGAGGACAGGTATGTTGGTTGAGTGCTGGAAGGTATCTTCGTTGTGGAGACAAGGACCATAAGATCAAGGATTGCCCAAAGATGGCGCAGCAGATAGCAGCAGCAGCAAAACCAGTAGGAAGACCCCAGGCCCAAGCCCGAGTGTATGCATTGGCTAAATAAGATGCAGAGCAGGCAGAACATGTGATTGAAAGTACAGTTCCAATTATGGGTATTCATGCTAGAGTTCTTTTTGCCACTGGTGCTACACACACATTTGTGTCTGAGAGGTTTGCTAAAGTGTTGCTTAAGGAGTCTAGTGCAGAAGTTGTGGATTTGAATATTCCATTGTCTGTGCATACACCAGCAGGTGCTATGATCACTAAGAAGTTCTTTCCCTCTCTAAATGTATGCATAGAAGAGCGGGATTTGTCAGGGTGTTTCTATCTATTGAAGATGAAGGACTACGATGCTATTTTGGGTTTAGATTGGCTGGAGGAGCATTATGCTTGCTAGATTGTCGGAAGAAGAAGATAATTTTGATGACCAAACTGTCCCCATATAAAATAGTTCATTTATTTATATATTAATTTTGATGATTAACAAAACATTACTAATGAATTACTTGAGTCTTGATGACAGGAAATAAAATCAAAAAGAAAAGTTCAAGACAATCAGGTAAAGTCTCATTTCATGTCTTGTCTAAGTCTCTGTATCAACTTCTTCATACTTCATATAGACTTCAATTGATAATCAAAACGATTCCTTTATAAGTTCATAATAGAGTCATCATAACGATTTCATAAGTATTATGATCAATTTCCTTTCTGACCGAAAAACCGTGATGTTTCAAACAAATCGATACCGTAATGATTTCTTAAAGATCTCATAACGATTCTATAAGACATCGCAACGATTTCTTTAGAAAGCGCAACGACTTGTCTGTCATAACGATTTCTTCAGTACTCGTAACGATTTCTTTGAAACTCACAACGACTTTCTAGCCGTAACGATTTCGTAAGTTCTCGTAACGATTTCTTTAGAACTCATAACGACTTGCTAGCCGTAACAATTTCGTAAGTTCTCGTAACGATTTCTTTAGAACTCATAACGACTTGCTAGCCGTAACGATTTCGTAAGTTCTCGTAACGATTTCTTTAGAACTCACAACGACTTTCTAGCCGTAACAATTTCGTAAGTTCTCGTACGATTTCTTTAGAACTCATAACGACTTGCTAGCCGTAACGATTTCTTTAGTTCTCGTAACGATTTCTTTGAAACTCGTAACGACTTACTAGCCGTAACGATTTCTTTAGTTCTCATAACGATTTCTTTGAAACTCGTAACGACTTGGTAGTCGTAACGATTTCTTTAGCTCTCGTAACGATTTCTTTGAAACTCGTAACGACTTGGTAGCCATAACGATTTCTTTAGTTCTCGTAACGATTTCTTTGAAACTCGTAACGACTTGGTAGCCGTAACAATTTCTTTAGTTCTCGTAACGAATTGGTAGCCGTAACGATTTCTTTAGTTCTCGTAACGACTTCATAAGTTATCAGAACAATTTCATTAGAACTCGCAACAACTTGCTTGTTGTAACGATTTGCTCTCTATAACGACTTGTTGCGCTCATAACGATTTGCTATGACTCATAACGATTTCATAAATCATACAGTCACCGTTTTCATATATTGATATCTTATTCATCTTAATGCATTGACCAGTCAAAGTCCACATAGACATCTCTCTGACGCTTTTGCATTTATGAGATCTGAACATATCTCTGCATGCATGCAAACCATATCATCCTGTATCGTGCCTACTCTGATAACGTCTTTTAGACTTAAGTCTTTTGGCATTACTATTTTCATGACTATTGCTACTGACGTTGACTGACATCAGAGACAGCCTATCTGTCTGCTATTTAAGATTGACATCTGTGCAGACCTCTAAACTAGCTTCATGGTACAACGTTAAACAAATAGAAGCTATCAGATATCTTTGAAGATCTCATCTCTTTGCGTGCTCAAGTAATCAAAAGACTGTTGACAAGAAGCTTCCAAGACTCCAGATGCCATTCAGTCTAACGACTACTCAAAAGAGAGACACGGACTCTTTATCGTCTAAATTTCAAATTGAAGATATATATATACAAGTCAGAAGAACAGAAGAGAGACAACGTGCAAGAAAAACATTCAATTCTTCTGAAGAAAGTTTAGAGCAGAAAACTTCATTCCTCTTAGCTTTTGCTCTTTTGCTCTCTACTAGCTAGTGAAAGATCATTTGAAGAAAGCTTGTGTAGTTCTGAGAGTGAGCCTAGATTTAGATTCTTTGCTCTCAGTGCTAGGTCCTTCAGATCATTGCTTGTTGCAGTTTGATCTAGGGGCTTGTCTTTCAAACCTCTCTTTGTGGTGTTCCCTTCGGTGTGAAGGAAGACCTGGTGGTATCCAGGGTGTTGTTCTCTTCTGGTGTGAAGGAAGACCTGGTGGTATCCAGGGTGTTGTTCCCTTCGGGTGTGAAGGAAGACCAGCTGAGCTGGGTGTGTTGTTGTGTCCTTAAGGGGGACTGTACCCTTGATTAGTGAAATCCTGAGGTATTGCTCAGGGACTGGACGTAGGTCTCCTGTGGAAAGGAGTTCCGAACCAGGATAAAAATCCTACTGTCTTGTGGTTGTATTTTGTGTGATTGCTATCTCATTTCCTCTAACTCTAACCTTCATTTAAGTTGTTGTGTAATTTTTTAGTAAACAGGTATCAAAGATCAGTTTCTTTAATAACCCATTCACCCCCCCCCCTCTGGGCTAGCTAGCTGGGCAACAAGTGGTATCAGAGCGAGTCTCTTCGACAAAGAAGAAGATCCAACGATCTGAAGAGCAAAGATCAATGGCAGCCCAAGGCAACTTCGAAGGTCAGTCAGTCAACAGACCCCCTTTGTTCGATGGTGAAGATTATCCGTATTGGAAGACCAGAATGGAATATTTTCTACAAGGCCACGACTATCAATCTGGTCGATAGTAGAAGAAGGTGACCTGGTTGTCACAAATGAGAAAGCACAATGGACAGATGAAGACAGAAAGAAAATCTCCTTGAACTGTAAAGCCAAGAGTTTTTATGTTGTGCTCTAAGCAAGAAGGAGTTTAACAGAGTCTCAGCCTGCAAATCCTCCATGGAAATGTGGGAAAGCTAAGGATTACATACGAAGGTACAGATAAAGTAAAGGAGACAAGAATCGACATTCTTGTCACTCAGTATGAGAGATTTCAAATGCAGTCAGGTGAGTCAATCACCCAGATGTTCAGTCGATTCACTGACATCACCAATGGTTTAGCCAGTCTAGGAAAGTCCTATGAGATTGCAGATATGGTAAGAAAGATTCTCAGATCCTTGCCATCTTCATGGACACCAAAGGTCACAGCTATCGAAGAAGCTAATGACCTTAAGAGAATGTCAGTAGAAAAGCTCATCGGGTCCCTCATGGCCCATGAGATCAACATGGAAAGGCTAGGAGAATCATCTAGCAGAAAGCACTCCAATGCTTTGAAAGCAGAAGAAGAGTCATCAGAAGCAAGCTCTAGCGGGAGTGAGGTAGACAGCGAAAATGAAGAAGCAATGCTCTCTAAGAGATTGCAGCGCATCCTGGCCAAGAAGAAAATTTTCAATCCGGCAGAAGGTACTTTAAGAAAAATAAAGACTTCAAAGATCAGATGGAAAAAAAATGAAGAAAGAAGAGAGACCATCTGTTATGAATGCAAGAAGCCTGGACATATCAAGGCAGATTGTCCAATGCTAAGAAAAATGATCACAAAGAAGGATAGCTCCAAGAAGTTCGAAGAAAAGAAAAAGGCAATGGCAGCTGCTTGGGAGAACAGCAGTGACTCAGACAGTGAGTCAAGCTCAAGCAGTGATGAAGAAGAAGCCAACCTGGCTCTCATGGCCAACATCGAAGAAAAGGTACCCTCTGACTCTTCGTTCGATTCTTGTAATAATTCTGATTCAGATTCTGACAATTTGGAAAGCGCCTTTAATGAACTTTACGACAAATATAAAGAGGTGTCTAAATTACTTAAGATTAGTAAGAAGAATAATACATGCTTAGAAAACACTAACTCAGACTTAAAAACAGAAAATGAAGAACTAGAAAAGCAATTAATCGACTAAAAAGAAGAAATGAATTGTTGTGTTAAGACTTAAAAGTTAAGAATAAACAAATAACAAAATTAGAAAAACAAGAAAGTTATAGATGAATCAAGAAAGAGATTAAAAATCTAAATGAAGAGAATGAGAAATTAGCAAGCACATTAGAAAAATTTACAAATGGTAAGAATCCCTTAATATTAAAAGGAGCTAGACGCTCAGGTAAGAGAAAAGATGGTGTAGGCTACACACCACCTGAAAATGCAGAAACTATAATCCACCTAAGGTGTATCCAACTCCAAGATTTTTTCCTGAGGAAAATACAGCCTATAAAGCTAATTTTAAGTATATTGAAAGAGTAACAAAAACATCATGTTGTAGTCCTGTAATAGCTAGGTCATTTAAAATCCACCTGTCCAACAAGACATAAGAAGTGGATAATGAAAGTAAAAAATAATGATACTGACCCATCAGGACCCAAAAGAACTTGGGTACCTAAAGCTTGATGTCTTAATTTCAGGTAATCCTCGAGCATCCAAATGGTATTTGGATAGTGGGTGTTCAAGGCACATGACAGGAAAACCTGAAGTTGTTTTCTCATCTCCAAGCTGAAGAAGGAACAGTCACTTATGGAGATAATGGGAAAGGAACTGTAGTAGGCAGTGGATCAGTAAATAGCAAGGAAAACAGTTATAGAAGATGTGTTATTAGTCAAAGGATAAAGCACAACTCATCAGTATAAGTCAGCTGTGTGATAGAGGTCATCAAATCAAGTTTCAGAATCAAAGTGCAGCATACTAAAGGATGGAGCAGTCATCTTTGAAGCAATAGAGAGAAGAATCTGTACGTGCTCTACCTTGAAGAACTCAAAGAGCAAAATGTGTGTCTGGTAGCCAGCAAAGACAAATCAACTGAGCTGTGGCACAGAAGACTAGGCCACTGCACTTGGATGGATTGAACAAGCTCAGAAAGAGGAATCTTGTGGAAGGTCTACCAAAAGTCAATGGAAAATTGGAAAGTGTTTGTAGACCTTGTGCTAAGGGAAAGCACACAAAGAGTTCCTTCAAGTCAAAGACAGTGGTGACTACCTCAAAACCCTTAGAGCTCCTCATATGGATCTATTTGGACCAATGAGGACTACCAGTCTTGGAGGAAAGAATTTTGGATTTGTCATAGTAGATGATACTCAAGATTCACATGGGTATCATTCTTAGAGCATGAAGATGATAGTTTTGATAATTTTGTCAGTTTCAGTAAGAAGGTCCAGAAAGATCAGAAGTTCAGTATTGTGTCCATTCGATGCAGACCATGGTGGTGAGTTCCAAATGAAAGTTTGCTAGATTCTGTGATGATCAAGGAATTCAGCACAATTTCTCAGCACCAAGGACACCACAGCAAAATGTTATAGCTGAGAGGAAAACAGAACTCTTTTGGATATGGCAAGAACCATGCTCTCTGAATATGACTACCCAGACATTTTTGGGCTGAAGCAGTCAACCAACCAGTTACATTGTCACCGAGTAATGATCAGCCAATAATGAAGAAGACTGCATATGAGTTGTTCAAAGGAAGAGCCCAAGATAAGTCATTTCAGAATCTTTAGATGTCCTTGCTTTATTCACAACAACGGAAAAAGGGGACATTGGTAAGTTGGAGCCAAGTCAGATGAAGCATCTTTATGGGGTATACTTCTAACCCAAGGCTATAGAGTTTTAATAAACGCTCACTATTAATTGAACAAACTGTGCATGTTATTTTTGATGAAACTAACCTTCCTTGAGAAAGGAAGTAGATAGTGATAATGATGATGCAGATGACTGTCCAAAAAGCTTAAAGATACATCAATGAGGACAAGGATGATCCACCTCTGGAAGAATTACAACAAGAAGAAATTACTCATGAAAATCTTCCAAAGGAATGGAGATCAAGAAAATCACCCCACTTGAGAATATCATGGTGATCCATCCATAGGGGTAAGAACAAGAGGTAATGTAATCCCTTGTGATTATTTAGCCTTTGTTTCTCAGATAGAGCCTAAGACAGTCAATGAAGCTTAACTGATGAATCTTGGATAATAGCCATGCAAGATGAATTAATCAATTCAAGAGAACCCAAGTTGGTCACTTTTTCCTAGACCATCAGATCATCCAGTTATTGGCACCAAATGGGTGTTTCAGAAACAAATTGGATGAAACTGGTGTAATCCTAAGAAACAAGGCCAGATTGGTAGCTCAGGGCTATTCTCAAGAGGAAGCATAGAGTTCGATGAAACCTATGCACCTGTAGCTAGACTTGAGGCTATTAGAATCTTACTTGCATATGCATCAGCTCTAAACTTGACACTATTTCAAATGGATGTTAAATCAGCATTCTTAAATGGTTTTATAAAAGAGGAAGTGTATGTTGAACAACCTCTAGGTTTTGATGACACCGAATTTCCTAATCATGTTTCAAACTCCATAAGGCATTATACGGTTTAAAACAAGCACCTAGAGCCTGGTATGAAAGCTTAGCTCTTTTCTGTTAAATCATAGTTTCAATAGAGGCAAAGTAGATAGCACATTATTCATAAAGTCAAAGGTCAATCACATACTATTAGTTCAAATCTATGTAGATGATATCATTTTTTGGTTCTACTGACAATCTCTTTGCAAGTATTTTGAGAAGCTTATGCAGGGAGAATTTGAAATGAGTATGATGGGGGAGCTAAACTACTTCCTTGGATTGCAAGTCAAGCAAGGAAGGAAGCACCCACATCTGTCAAGCCAAATACACCAAGGAACTCCTGAAGAAGTTTGGATTCGATAATGCCAAACCACTGTCAACTCCAATGAGCCACAACCATAATGGACAGTCAAAATGGTAAAAAGGTAGATCAAAAGACTATAGAGGTATGATAGGGTCTTTACTTTATTTAACAGCAAGTAGACCAGACATCTTGTTTAGTGTATGCATGTGTGCTAGGTATCAAGCAGACCCTAGAGAATCACACCTAATTTCTGTAAAAAGAATATTTAGATTTTAGCTAGAACTCATGATTTAGGTCTTTGGTATCCAAATCATGTGAAATAGATTTAGTAGGATATTCTGATGCTGACTATGCTGGATGCAAGATAGATAGAAAGAGCACCATGGTTGTTGTCAATTTCTTGCAGGATGTTTGATATCATGGTCTTCAAAGAAACAAACTCAGTGGCACTATCAACAACTGAAGCTGAATATGTAGCTGCTGGAAGTTGATGTACACAACTCCTTTGGATAAAGCAACAACTTGAAGACTTTGGATTAAATATCAAATCAATTCCATTGCTGTGTGACAACACCAGTGCCATTAATCTGACCAAGAATCCAGTTCAGCACTCAAGGACAAAACATATTGAGGTTAGATATCATTTATTCGTGATCATGTTGCAAATGGAATATAGAAATATCATTTATTGATACAAATAGCCACTAGCAGATATCTTCACAAAAGCCCTACCTGAAGAGAGATTTACATCTCTTAGAAGGGAATTAGGGATGTGCAATTTGTGAAAAGATTCCTGTATTTAAAATGGCATATAAATTTTTCAGAATAAATGAAATTTTCTCTCTCTCTCTCTCACTTTAAGCAAACTCAGTTTATTTACTCTTCCTTGACCGCTATTGTGTTAAAAGCAGTTTGACTCGTCAAACCCTTTTTGTCGCCTTGTGCCGTTACCGCCTTTTGGCGCTTCCTGTTTTCGATAGAATAATTCTATTATCAATCATTCTGGAACGACTCATCTTCTACCTTTACCCTTTCTCCTTTATCTATTCACCCAAAGCCGATGCCCTAACGATTCCGGCATCGACTCTCTGCAAGATTTGAAGCTTTCCCCTCTTCCCGCGAAGAATCCCTCGAGGGCTTCCATCTCTTCCATCATCTCCCTTCTCTAGAACAGTTCCTCTCCTCTCTACCCATGGCCCTCCGATGATCTCCGAAGTGTAGGGGGCTACAGTGCTGAGTACCTGTCCGCAGAACAGCAGGAAAGGTTCACCTTCGTGAAGACAGGTATGCGGAACAAGGCAGTGGATGTTCCAAATCTCGAGAAAATGGCATGGGAAGTATAGCAGAACTCTGAGAAGGATGCAGTGGATGAAATATTGCCACTTTCACCGAGGTACTATCCCGACCTTGTGAAAGCATTTTATGTGTGCTTAAGGTCAGAGGCAGATGGGTCCCTTGTATCATCGGTAAAGGGAATCCAATTAAAGTCGATCATGAGTTGTTGCACACTGTTGTTTGGAGTGAAGACGTCTGGATTCAGTGGGGTTCACGTAGTGAACGATGAAGCAAAAGGCCTTGGCATTATAGGTCCAGGGTTTAGGCTAAGAGACGGAAAATTGATATTATCAGATGAATGCATACAACCGTCTTCTTCATTTCATTATCTGTCAAATTTTGGTTCCTCGCAGTGCCACCTTCTCAACGTGCACTAGGCAGATTCTGATATGATGTTTTGGGGCGATCAACAAAAGATTAATATGGCGCAAGTCATGTTGGAAAGGATGAATTTGCCAGAGATCAAATATGGTATACAAAAAGTAAGTTAAATGTCTCATTGCCTATGCTCATCTACTTACAAAGATTTTCAAACACTTTGGAATAGATTTATCTGGGGCAGTTGTGGAGAAGATGGCCAGTGTATAAGGTCCAGAAATCTCAAGAAAGTGGTTTCTCTGTAATTGAAGGTGTATGGTCTAAGACCACTGTGGCCGAGGGAGAGGCCATAATTGGTGATGTAGAAATTCCTGATGTTCAGGAAATGGCAGTAGTACACCATCAGCAGATCAGCAGGCAGTAGCACCAGCAGAGCAGCAGCAATAAAAGAGTCAGTAGCAGAGCAGCAAGCCGCTCAGTCAACAGCAGCAGCAGGCAGTAGCACCAGCAGAGCAGCAGCAAGCAGAAGAGTCAGTAGTAGAGCAGCAAGCAGCTCAGTCAGCAGCAGAGCAGCAGGCAGTAGCACCAGCATTTCAGCCAGAATCTCTTACAGCTTCTGTAGTTTGAGAGGAAGTGGCAGATAAAGCCAGTGACGCCTACCTCAATAATTGGCTCAATTCTTAGGAATTTAGTTGAATCAGCTCTCACCACTCGAATCGACTCACAGTCTGGTGAAATTGAAATGGAAGAAGCTGTGGCAGAAGGCCACATTGAAGAATCAATTCCTGTGGAGCAGTCCAGTGCTTCAGTAGATCCAGTTGAAGAGGAAGCTCCTGCTCAGGGGGAGCAAATGTAAGTTGAAGAGGAAGCTCCTGCTCAGGGGGAGCAGTCTATTGAAGAACCAGCACCTCAGAGGAAAGGCAAGAGGATAGTTCACAGAAAACTCAGAAAGATCCATAGGAAAGTCAATCTGAAACCGGTTTTGGAATTGTTGAAGGCTCAGGGAGAGGTTCTGTCAGCAATGCAGTCCAGTATGCAAGGGATATTTGCTAGTCAAGCTTCGACCACCTCTGAGCTCTCTTCAGTCAGAAATGCAATGAAGTGGTTTAATAAAGAAATGTCTGAGATGAAGTCGATGCTAGCAGTTCTTTCAAGGTCAAGTGGAGTTTCTCCTGCAGCTACTCAGAGTAGACCAGCTGCTGTTCCCCGGCCACCAGGGCCTCTAGCTCAAGAGTCAGGGCCACCAAGGCCATCTGTGCAAGCTTCAGGGTCATCAGGACCCTCTTCAGTTGTCAAAGAAAGTCATGCCAAAGGGAAAGAACCCATGATAGCTACCAAGGCCCCTGACACTTCTACTCTTGCAACTCCAACCTCTCTTCACCTTCATCTCCTTCTACAGCCCCTCCACCACCAACTCTCAAACATCCTCTGTCTCGCACCCAACCTTCTTCCTCTCTCATTTCATCTCAACCTTCTTTCTCTCCCACTCCTTCTCACACCTCAGCTCCATCATCATTCTCACCTTCTTCACCTCTCACTCAAACCACTCCAGTTCACCCGTCTACATCCTTCAATCCCAAACACCTCTTCTATCCTCCTACTCCTCCTTCCTCTATCACTTTCATTCCGGAAAAACCTTCACTACTTGGTGTCTTTGACACAAATCTGCCGGATGATTTTGAGAGAAATATCCTTATCACCATTCTCTCCACTGCCACCCATATCCACAGGACTGATCCTCCCAGTCCTGCCAAGAAAAAGAGGAAACAATCATCCTCTGTCAGCATCCCCTCCTCACCATTATTTCCTCCTCTTTGGTACTCTCTTACCCTCGAACCTCAGAGATTCCTCTATAAGGAATATGTTCAAAAGTGCATCCTCTCTACCATCTATGGTATTCCTTTCCTCAACCTCTCTGAGCATCTAAACATTGTTCTTCCTCTTACCCAGTTGTCCCACCCTCAAAAATCTAAATCTTTGAGGGCACTGAGTTCAAGACTGAAGATCAGTGGGCCAATGTCAAGGGCAACAAAGCTCAATACAACAAATATTGACTGCCAGGGCAGAATCTCTTACCCATCGAGCTCACCCACTCACTCTTTCTGAGTGGTTCATTATTCAGCATAAGAACTCTTGGGGACCCTTTATTTTGAAAGAGATTCGTATTTCCAAGAACTTCCAGCTGTACAGTGACTTCTGCTACTTGAACAAGCTGCCTGAAGTACAGTTCTACCAATTTCATTCAGCCTTAGTGATGTTGAGATCAGAACATCCAGTAAATCTTCCCCTCACAGTGGACTTTGCCGATCTCAAAGTTGACTCTCCAGTCCTTCTGCCAAAGCTACACTCCCTAGTGTTTGACTCAGATGCAGGCTCCCATGCCTTTGACATGTTTGCTAAGCAGATGGGCAGAATGTCAGCTAAGCAGAATAGAATGCCTTCCTTTTTGCGGTTTATCTTCAGAGAATACCACTCTGGCCGTATTTCCTCTCAAGTTTTGGCTCCACTCATTTCTGAATGTGAAAGGCTTACTCCCACCATATGGGAAGCACTCTACAAGGAACCCCATCTTCAGTTACAGGCCATCAACAGTTCCTTGGTTCGTCAAGATAAGCCCACTCTCTCAGCCGAAGCCTTCATGGATCTCAACTCCATAAATCCAATTCAAGAGATCTATGTTCAGTGGGCAGCTAGATATACTGCCTTCTATGCTCTGAAGCAGGATCTGCTTGATCAGAAGATTTTCTATCCAATCTCTCTTGATAGATTTCTCCATCGTGCCAGCTTTGGAAAGAGCACACCTGCTTCAGATTCATCTTGGACCCAGATCAGTATGAAGAATTCCTGAAAAGCAACGGCAACTTTACATTCAAAGGGCCATTCCATCCATGGGTCCTAATTTTTCAGTTGCTTCTGGAGTTTTCCAACAGATTTTTGAAGACCTTGAGATCAAGGCATGGGCTGTCATCTCACAGCATGCCTCTTTGTTGTCTCCTATGTACTATCTTCCTCCCACTTAATACAAGACCTTCTCTCTTCTTTGTCTCATAGACTTTCTTTTTGCTTATTGACAAAATGGGGGAGAAACTAAAGCCATTCTGAAAAACATGTTTATTTTTGTATGATGTTTAGTATATTTTGTCATTATCAAAAAGGGGAGATTGATGACCAAACTGTCCCCATATAAAATAATTCATTTATTTATATATTAATTTTGATGATTAACAAAACATTACTAATGAATTACTTGAGTCTTGAGGACAAAAATAAAAGCAAAAAGAAAAGTTCAAGACAATCAGGTAAAGTCTCATTTCATGTCTTGTCCAAGTCTCTGTATCAACTTCTTCATACTTCATATAGACTTCAATTGATAATCAGAACGATTCCTTTATAAGTTCATAATAGAGTCATCATAACGATTTCATAAGTATTATGATCAATTTCCTTTCTGACCGAAAAACCGTGATGTTTCAAACAAATCGATACCGTAACGATTCTTAAAGATCTTATAACGATTCTATAAGACATCGCAACGATTTCTTTAGAAAGCGCAACGACTTGTCTGTCATAACGATTTCTTCAGTACTCGTAACGATTTCTTTGAAACTCACAACGACTTTCTAGCCGTAACGATTTCGTAAGTTCTCGTAACGATTTCTTTAGAACTCATAACGACTTGCTAGCCGTAACGATTTCGTAAGTTCTCGTAACGATTTCTTTAGAACTCATAACGACTTGCTAGCCGTAACGATTTCGTAAGTTCTCGTAACGATTTCTTTAGAACTCACAATGACTTTCTAGCCGTAACGATTTCGTAAGTTCTCGTAACGATTTCTTTAGAACTCATAACGACTTGCTAGCCGTAACGATTTCTTTAGTTCTCGTAACGATTTCTTTGAAACTCGTAACGACTTACTAGCCGTAACGATTTCTTTAGTTCTCGTAACGATTTCTTTGAAACTCGTAACGACTTGGTAGCCGTAACGATTTCTTTAGTTCTCGTAACGATTTCTTTGAAACTCGTAACGACTTGGTAGCCATAACGATTTCTTTAGTTCTCGTAACGATTTCTTTGAACTCGTAACGACTTGGTAGCCGTAACGATTTCTTTAGTTCTCGTAACGATTTCTTTGAAACTCGTAACGACTTGGTAGCCGTACGATTTCTTTAGTTCTCGTAACGACTTCATAAGTTATCAGAACAATTCATTAGAACTCGCAACAACTTGCTTGTTGTAACGATTTGCTCTCTATAACGACTTGTTGCGCTCATAACGATTTGCTATGACTCATAACGATTTCATAAATCATACAGTCACCGTTTTCATATATTGATATCTTATTCATCTTAATGCATTGACCAGTCAAAGTCCACATAGACATCTCTCTGACGCTTTTGCATTTATGAGATCTGAACATATCTCTGCATGCATGCAGACCATATCATCATGTATCGTGCCTACTCTGATAACGTCTTTTAGACTTAAGTCTTTTGGCATTACTATTTCATGACTATTGCTACTGACGTTGACTGACATCAGAGACAGCCTATCTGTCTGCTATTTAAGATTGACATTTGTGCAGACCTCTGAACTAGCTTCATGGTACAACGTTAAACAAATAGAAGCCATCAGATATCTTTGAAGATCTCATCTCTTTGCGTGCTCAAGTAATCAAAAGACTGTTGACAAGAAGCTTCCAAGACTCCAGATGCCATTCAGTCTAACGACTACTCAAAAGAGAGACAACAGACTCTTTATCGTCTAAATTTCAAATTGAAGATATATATACAAGTCAGAAGAACAGAAGAGAGACAACGTTCAAGAAAACATTCAAATTCTTCTGAAGAAAGTTTAGAGCAGAAAACTTCATTCCTCTTAGCTTTTGCTCTTTTGCTCTCTACTAGCTAGTGAAAGATCATTTGAAGAGAGCTTGTGTAGTTCTGAGAGTGAGCCTAGATTTAGATTCTTTGCTCTCAGTGCTAGGTCCTTCAGATCATTGCTTGTTGTAGTTTGATCTAGGGGCTTGTCTTTCAAACCTCTCTTTGTGGTGTTCCCTTCGGTGTGAAGGAAGACCTGGTGGTATCCAGGGTGTTGTTCCCTTCTGATGTGAAGGAAGACCTGGTGGTATCCAGGTGTTGTTCCCTTCGGGTGTGAAGGAAGACCAGCTGAGCTGGGTGTTGTTGTGTCCTTAAGGGGGACTGTACCCTTGATTAGTGAAATCCTGAGGTATTGCTCAGGGACTGGACGTAGGTCTCCTGTGGAAAGGAGTTCCGAACCAGTAAAAATCCTACTGTCTTGTGGTTGTATTTTGTGTGATTGCTATCTCATTTCCTCTAACTCTAACCTTCATTTAAGTTGTTGTGTAATTTTTTAGTAAACGGTATCAAAGATCAGTTTCTTTAATAACCCATTCACCCCCCCCCCCCCCTCTGGGCTAGCTAGCTGGGAAACAAATTTTTCGCATTCCAAGTGAGGATGAGTTTTCACATCCCTTACCCAAGAACATGGTTGGGAAGTTTGTGGTGTCAGCATTGAAGGCGGCCAAGATGTTGAGCAAAGGTTGCAGTGCTTATTTGGCTACTATGGTTGTGTCTAATGACACTAATACACCACACATTAAGGAGATTGAGCTTGTTCATGATTATGCGATGCCTTTCCCAAGGATCTTTCTGGTTTGCCACCAGAAAGAGACATTGAGTTCGCTATTGAGTTGATGCCAGGTACAACTCCTATTTCCAAGGCACCTTATCGTATGGCACTAGCAGAATTGGCAGAGCTCAGGAGGCAATTGCAGGATTTGTTGGACAAGAGTTTCGTTCATCCAAGTTCTTCACCATGGGGAGCTCCAGTCCTTTTTTTTTAAGAAGAAGGATGTTTCGATGAGGCTTTGCATTGACTATCGGAAGCTTAATCAAGTGAGGATAAAGAACATGTATTGTTTACCCCATATTCATGAACTATTTAATCAATTGCAGGGAGCTTCAGTATTTTCTAAGATAGATCTTCATTCGGGTTACCACCAACTCTGAATAAAGGTCGATAACACGTCTAAGACGGCTTTTTGGACGCAGTATGGTCATTATGAGTTTCTGGTTCTACCTTTTGGATTGACAAATGCCCCAGCAACATTTATAGACTTGATGAATCAGGTCTTCAGGCCGTATCTGGATATTTGGTAGTGGCTTTCATAGATGATGTTTTGATATATTCTCCAGATGAAGCATCTCACAGGGAGCATTTGAAGACTGTGCTGGAAGTTTTGAGAGAGAACAAGTTGTTTGCCAAGTTTAGTAAGTGTGATTTCTAGATGAAGGAAGTTCATTTCCTTGGGCATGTGATGTAAGGCCCTTGATTTTTTTATATATTGAGTATTTACATGTGTGTATGTGTATATATGTATATATGTGTATAAACCATTGATGTATGAATTGCAGTGCGCAATACTTGCTTACTTATACTATATAGACTAGTACTTTAATATATGCATTGTATATATATATATATATATATATATATATAATTACATGTATGATATGTATGTATGTATGATTTCTGCAGAGTCTGTTCTGTCGACCAGTAGGCGTCCACATGAGTTGACGTTTACTCTGGGTTAGCGGCCACATCGATGGACGCCAACCCAAAGTTGACGACCTGTGATGTTGACGTTAAGGTTCCAGATCTTTTGTGATCTCAGATCTGGAAATGCCCCTGAAATCTTCGCCCCCTCTTATGGTAACCGTTCTCCAACGGTCACAAAATCACCTAAGCGCGACCCTAATCGCCCAGCCCTATAAAAGAAACGGGTTAGGATTAGGTTAAGTCCTTTTGACTCTTTGTCAAGAACCCTAGAATTCTGTGCGAAAACCCAATCTTGCAAACCTTTGATCCAGCGTCGGGCGACTCCTTCCGGCGATCTTCTACGAATGGAGGGGAGTCCAACCATTGGAGAAGAGATCTCCATCACCGGGTGGCGTTCTGCATCGACAAGGAACCCGGTTGAAGGTGGAATTGAAGGCTCTTTGGCACAGGCCGAGGAGGGCTTCTCCGACCAAATTCGAGGAGTAGAGATTTTATCCAAGGCAAGTAACCAACCCACATCATCCATACATGTGTCCAGTATGTCCCAGGATTTTTACAGATTTTTTTGAGTCCTGGAACCCCCCATTCAAATGATTGTCTTATGTGCAGTTTGGGTTTTGCACAGACGGAAGATTAACGGTATGATCCCCTGCCATTAATATCTTGAGTTGACGGAATTAATTGTTGCCGTTAACCTGCTAGACGGCCACTCCTTTGCCGTTAAATTTGTCAGTCTGCAATAGTATGCAGATCTGACCTTTATAAACTATTTTCTGGAGTTTTTCGCATGAGGATATATGATAATTTTATATGTTATGTAATACGAGTATGAGATCATGTTGCATAGTTTCTGTGAAAAATTTTACTTAAGGCTATAATTATGAAAATTTCAGAATGTATGATAAATAGGTTTTGAGCATTGCCATTTACTGTTTGCATGATCCCTGTAAAAATTTAAATGTCAGAAAATTTCTGTGATATATACATTGATATCAAAACTTACTATTAAAATTTGGTAGTTTTCTGATGACTGTATAGTTATTAGATTTTCTGACATGAAAATAGTGAGCATGATTAATTAGTGTAGGATTTTAATAAATAGTGTGAAAATAGTTAAACCCTCAAAATTTGTAATATGGTTAGTACTGTCAGCATGCATGTGTAGCATGTACTATAGGTCTGAATGATGACTACTATATAAATTGGGTTATTTTAACCTTAGAAAATATCACTGTTTGAATTTTTTTAAATAGTATATATTCCATAAAATTTTGAAATTTTGTATATGTGATATGTGAATAGTAAATGACCTGTGGTTAAGTTTTCATGCAAATTGGGTAACTATGGACACTGAGTTGTACATTTCATGTAAAATGATTACATTAATGCATGTTTAGTATAATTACTATTAAATTAGTTAATTACAGTATGATTAGTGTTAATAATGGCTGATGTGAACTTTGTTAACAGTAATACCATGTTAGGTGATACTGAAGTAAGAAAATGTGTGAGTACCGAATGCATATAAGAATTGTACATTATGTGTGTGTTAAACCAATTAGAAAAATGTGAAAAACGTGCCAAGGGTGACACTGCTACCTAGAGGGCTGTGGACTGTGCTGTGGTAAAGTCCCCACGAGAAAGTTCAATGTGTGTGATGTCCCATGGGTATTGGGATTAAATCCTCGAGGCAAATAAGTATCGCTGGTTAGGGTGGAGAGTACTTCTCCCGGTTCTGCGCAGTAACTAAGATCTATCATTGTATTGCCTAGGTGATAGATATGTATATAATGTGATTTTTGTGTGTGTCCTACGGTGGTTTGGGCTATGTGTCACGGCATATAAAACGTGAACTTGTGTTAATGAAAGTGCCTGTGCAAATCGTGAAACTAGAGTAATTGAGCATGTATTGTTTTAGATCATTGTGACAGCATGTAAATGTTAATCTTATATACTAATGTTTTTGTTCATTGTAAATAGCCAGTTTCATGTGTATAAACATGTTATCCATGTGATAATCATTAGAAAATCCATAATAGAAATGATTTGTTGTAAAGATGAAAATCTTCATGTTTAGTTTAGTTTTTATTTAACATGTGAATATGATTAATTGATCTATTAATAGTTGTGTAGAAAGCATGTTTAGGCTTTAATTTGACAAATTAGCAACCCATGCCATCTACATGTATGTTTAGTGTGTTTAGTGTTACTTGTTGAGTTCTTTTGAACTCATCCTTGCTTCGGCGTACAGGTGTTGAGACTACTTCTTCCGAGGAGATTGTTAGGAGTGACTCGGAGCGAGAGTAGTGTACCTTGGTGGATTGACATTGTACTTCATTTCTTAAGTATGTAATGAGAGCCTCTGCGTAGTCTCATATGGATAATGTGGTTATTTCAGAAAAGTTTGGACTTATATTATTTTATATTCTCAGTTATTTCATGTTAATTTCTTTTCCTCTATATGGACTGTGGATAAATGTGGATGATGGAATAAGATGGCTTTCAGTTCTTTAAATTCCACTGTCATATGTTATGTATTAATGTACGTTTCAACCTAATATATAATAGTTGGGTAAATGTCCCACTGTAGCGACGTTTGTTATATCGATGAGGGTTGGTATAACCGTGCCGGTATAAGAAGGGTCGTTACATGTGATTTCAGGAGATGGTATAGCTGTGGATCCATCTAAGGTAAAGGCAGTGTTAGAATGGGAGACTCCAAGATCACCATCTGAGATACGAAGTTTCTTGGGTTAGCTGGCTATTACCGCTATTTTATAGAGAGTTTTGCATCCATTGCAGCACCATTGACCAAGCTTACAAGGGAGTGAGTTAAGTTTGTGTGGTCAGAAGAATGTGAGCAGAGCTTTAGAGAGTTGAGAAATAGATTGACTTCTGTGCCTGTGTTAATTCTACCTAGTGGGGTAGATGGCTTCACGATCTATACTGATGCTTCTCACATTGGTCTTGGTTGTGTGCTTATGCAGGATGGGAAAGTGTTGCCTATGCTTCTCGTCAACTAAAGGAGCATGAGCGTAACTACCTGACCCATGATTTAGAGTTGGCAGCAGTAGTGAATGCTTTGAAGATTTGGCGACATTATCTATATGGTGTCAAGTTTAAGGTATTCACTGATCACCAAAGTCTTAAGTACTTGTTCTCGCAGAAGGAGCTAAATCTAAGGCAGAGGAGATGGATTGAGTTCTTAAAGGACTATGATTTTGAGTTGCATTATCACCCAGGCAGGGCGAATGTGGTAGCCGACGCACTTAGCAGGAAGAGGACAGCAATGCAAAAGGATTAGATGATGATGGAAGATGTAGCTTGTGCTTTTATGGGGGTTGAGTCACAATTGTGCCAAGCTTTTGTGGCTCAGTGGACTATCAGGTCTTCTCCATTAGATAGTGTGGTGGAAGGTCAGAAAGATGATTCTAGACTACAAGAAATGATAGGGAAGGGAGGCATTGCTCGGGATCAGGAAGGTGTTATTCGATTTCAGCATAAAGTATTTTTTTTTTTTTAATGGATATGACAGGGGAGGAACCTCCACTGTCCATATCATTTTTCTGTTTTTTTTAATTATTATATTGCTGAAAATAAGAAGTACAAAAGAAAGGGGAGTGGGGGTACATAGATCGGGGGCCGGATCATAACCTGTGACACCCTACGCAGAGGGGTCCAACATACAATGTGCATCCGAGCAAACAGACCAGAAATCAAAGGGAAAGCATAGTGCATAGCAGATCAGTCCGAGAGGTCTTCAGCTTCTCCATCGGAGTCCTCAGGCCGGCAGCCGTGCTACGAGTGCGTCCAACCCACGCATTGTGTCGTTCTAGCAAGTCGTCATCATTCGGGTCGGAGGGATCAAGTCCGGGAGCGCACCTGAGGTTGTATTTTTTCGGAAGGTTTATTATGTAACCACCCTGTTCACCTCTTTGTGGCTGGGGGGGTAGAACCGGGCTGTCCTTGAAGACGTGGCAGCAGGGAATAACTGAGAGTGGGGTATATCCTCCAATGTGCTTAGATCAGTTTTCTTTGTTTTTTTTCGGAGTGCTTCGATGAATGACATCCGGGGCATTGTCGGTTTAGCTGAGATTTCAGAAATGGTAGTAGATGGTGCAGAAATCTTTACCTCAGTGGAGATGGGGTGTCATCAGTGGAACAGATTTCAGAAATTTGGCAAACTTTATCGGGTCATCAAGAAGACAGGGAGCCGGTGGGCTCCAAGCCGGGGCATCGGCATTTAAAGTGTACGGAGCATTCAGCTGTGAGGTACTTCCCTCCCTTTCAGAATTTGCAGGGGCCACTGGGGATATGGTACTTACGTTTGCATCATCAGGAGGTGGATTTGCACAGGCCAGATTTGAGTTTTCAGGTGCGTGGGCCTGCATTTCACAGTTCTCGCCTGGCCTTCCCGTGATATCCTTTGCTGAACTAACATGGATCTTATCACCCTCATTATTGGCATCCTTTTGAGAGTGCCCAGGTACAATAACTGAAGCATAGGACTGCACCATTGTGGGCACAATACTCAGGTTCTCATGTTCAGATTTCTGGTTCTCATGTTCAGATTTCTGCTGTGGCATTGACGGGGCCGATGACTGCTTTACAAGGCCTTTCTCCCGGAGTGGGATGGCCTCACTCTGAGAGGTAGAAGTTGGCTGATCAGTGGCATCATTAATCAGTGCTTCATGCTCATCAGATCTGAGTTCAATTCCCCTGGCCATGGGACTGTTTGATGCAGTCATCGGGTATTTCTGATCAGTCCCGAATGTCTCCCCTGGGAGGCTAGCAGCCTTGACATCAGCTTGAGGAGGAGTAGTCTCCAAAGTCTCCCCTGGTTGCTTGTTTAGTACCTCCACCTTCTTTCCATGATGACCAGATGTGTGCCTTTCTTTTCTGACAGGGATTTGTGGTTCAGAAGCAACCAGCTCTGATGGTGATTGCTGAGTGGGCAGTTTACCGAACAGTTGCTGGGCACTGCTTGATGAAGCTTCTGCTGCTACCAATTGGTTATGGTGATTCCCATGGGTTACAGAGGTATCCCCATTGGAAAGGACTGGGAGCCAGATCTGCTTAGTCTGTCCCAATCCAACACCACTCACGATCACACCATGTGTTGCAGTAGATGGGGGACGGTCTGGGCCAGGGCCATTAGGATTCTGGTTTGCTTGAGCTAAAGACTTTTTGCACTTTGATGATGAGTGACCCAAGTGGCAGCATGAAGGACAGTAAAGAGGAGGGTCCGGGTATGCATAGGTTGCCAGAAACCTTTGGATCCATAGCCGATCCAGATCCGCTCAGGTAACTTCATGGAAACATCGAGTTGGACATTCACTCGAGCAGCCTGTGTGCATGCCATGCTCAGTGTGTTCTTGTCCACTTGAAGGACCGGGCCTATGCTCCCGCTATGGAGCGCACCATGGGTTCAGAGAAAAGGTTTGCTGGGAGCTGAGGAAGCTCCATCCACACAGGAACAACCGGCGAGTCTATATCTGGACCGGGCCTATTTCAGCATAAAGTATGTGTGCCAGATATTGTTGATGTTAGGAAGCAAAATTTAGAAGAGGCTCACAGGTCCAAGTTCACAATACATCCAGATAGTGGCAAAATGTATCAAGATCTAAAAAGGACTTTTTGGTGGCAAGGCATGAAAAGAGATGTAGCTGATTTTGTGGCTAGATGTTTGACATGTCAGCAGGTGAAGGCAAAACGGCAAAGGCCATCAGGTTTGATGCAGAGGATTGACATTCCGTTATGGAAATGGAAGAAGTTACTATGGATTTTGTCTCCGATTTGCCCAGGTCTTTTAGGGGTAATGACTCCATTTGGGTAATTATGGATAGATTCTCCAAGACTACACATTTCTTACCTATGAAGAAGAAGCAATCTGTTGAGAGTTTGGCCAAGCTTTATGTGGATAATATTGTTAGATTGCATAGGGTTGCAAAATCCATTATTTAGGATAGAGACCCAAGATTTACTTCAAGGTTGTGGCAAGGTTTGCATATTGCTCTTGGTTCTCAAGTGAAGTTTAGCTCAGCATTTCACCCCCAGAATGGATGGACAGTCCGAAAGGACAATCCAGACTCTTGAAGACATGTTGAGAGCATGTGCTCTAGATTGAAAGGGTGACTGGGAGAAGCATTTACCTCTTGTGGAGTTTGCCTATAATAACATTTTCCATGCAAGCATAGGTATAGCTCTATTTGAGGCTTTGTATGGTAGGCCTTGTAGATCTCCTTTGTGTTGGGAAGAGGCTAGTGATAAACACTTGGTTGGATCTAAAATTGTGCAAGAAACTTCTAGTAAAATTTAGCTAATTCAGCAAAGGTTAAAGGTAGCTCAAGACCGGAAGAAAAGCTATGCGGATAATAGAAGGAAGGATTTTGAGTTTGAGGTGGGAGAGCATGTTTTCCTTAAGATCTCTCCAACTAAAGGGGTGTTTAGATTTGGTCGGCGTGGGAAGTTGAATCCAAGGTTTATTGGACCATTTGGAATCTTGAAGAAGATTGGAAATGTAGCTTATCAATTGGCATTACCACCATCCATGGCAAACATCCATCTGGTGTTTCACATTTCTATGCTAAAAGGTATATACGGGATCCATCTTATGTTCTTACTTATGAGCCGGCGGATTTGCAGCAAGATTTATCCTTTGAGGAGAAACCTATAAAGATTCTGGACCGTAAAGTGCAGCATTTGAGGTCCAAGAGAATGCCCTTAGTGAAGGTCTTGTGGAGGAATTTTGCACAAGAAGAAGCAATATGGGAGTTAGAAGAAGGAATGAAGATGAAGTACCCACATCTTTTTGGTGAGTTTTCTTAGACTCAATCTTTGAGGACGAAGATTATTTAAGGGGGAGAGAGTGTGATATCCTGAAAATTTCTTTATAGTTTTAATTTCAATTGATGCCTTTTTATTGTGTATTTAGAAATTTCTGTGTATATTTGTGCATAGTTTAGTATGTTGTAGTGTGGAATGGTCTGTTCTCGGGTTGAGGCAGAGTTGACCTGTGTTTCTGACGACAACATGGACTGTCGTCAACAGCAGGTTAACGACAACATCCCTTGCCATCAACTTCAGGTAAACGTCCATATCGATTGACGTCTACTTTGTGTAAACAGCAGTAAACATTGACGTCTACTTCTTCCGGAACTGATAGCGAGATTCTCGCAGTCCAGCTCTGGTGGAGTTATGGTAAGAGGCTAGAACTTAGGAAACGTTGGGGGTTACATATCTTACCTCGTGGGTAGAGTTTGGGGAGGCCAATCCCTTATAAAAAAGGGTAGGTTAGCTTCTTGGAACCGATTTTGGGGAGTTTTCTCCAAGTCTCAAAGAGAGGTGGAAGAATTCGGCATTTTGATCTTCGTGGAGGCTAAGACCAAGCATCTACAAGTTGAAGAAGGTGTACTTTTGAAGGCTGAAGGTGTCTCCAAGGTGTTCTTACCATCAGGGAACTACAGATCAAGGATTTTAACCCGGAAAGAGGACTATCTTGGTCGGCCAAGGTGGGCTTCATCAGCTAAATCCATTGATTTCTTAGTGTTTTAGAGGCAAGTACCTAGGGATCAGGTTCCCAACCTTATACTTTACCTTTTAATAATTTTTACATGATTTTAAAATTTTACAAACAATCAGATTTAGGGTTTATATGAGTCTCGGATGAGTTCAGGTTTCCTGTCAGGTTAATGTCAACCTTGACTGATGTCAAGGATGAACTTAACGTCAACCTTCTTGCCGTCAATTGAGGTTAACAGCAGCAGGGTTACCGTCAAGTTCTTCTGTTCACTATTTTGACTTGTTTTTTACGTCTGGATTTATATTTTGGTGTTTAAACTTCGAATGGACTTTCTGTGAAATATGTAGTGTTAACTAGAACAACTTTTTGACGCACTGTAAATTGGGTTAATTAATGTAATCACCATGATTTAGGGCAATTTTCTGAGTTCTGGAATTATGCTTAGATTTAATAGAAAAATTTTATAATTGTTGAATGCTCGTGATAAAATTGTGATTTCTATGTAGAAATACATGACAGAGATATTCTCATACTATGTTAGATCTGGAATCTGAATTTGACAGTTTTCTGTAATTTCCATGACTGAAATACAAAAATCAGTAGCACTATTTTAATTTGATAAATAGTTTCTGGATTCCAAAAATCATGAGATTTTGAACAGTGGTGTGTATGGTTATGATATACACACAGTAAAACTATTGAACTAGGTTGATAGACGGTTTAATTGTGATGAATATTTCTCTATTTATATCACTGATTTGATTATTGTGGAAATTTGAATATAAGTCAGAAAATGATGAAAAGTTCTTGATTCTGGAGTTTCCTGTCAGTGTCTAATGTTTCCTCTCCTCTTGGTTTTGTTTCTCTTCACTGCCTTCTTCTTATTCTCTGGGAGATATGGAAAGGGAGATGCATGGCCAGGTTTGATGCCAAGAGGCCTTCAGTTGGAGTGATGATAAATAATATCAAGTTCATGATATCCAACTCTCTTGCAAAAATGCATTTTAAGGAAGCTCCTTCGGGTCATGGGTTGCATGTTCTTCATCAGTTGGGATTCTGTCCTAATGTCTCCATTAAACAAATTAAATTGATTCGTTGGATCCCTCCAATTACAGATCTTTGTTTGAATGTGGATGGAGCAAGCAAGAGAAACCCGAGTGATAGTGGGGGCGGTGGTTGAATTCGTGACATGCATGGAGCTGTTAGGGTGGCCTTCGCCCACTACTATGGTCATGGAAATAGCATCATTGCAGAAATAAGGGCTCCATGTGATGGATTTTGTCTGGCTGAAAACCTTGGACTTCGGCTTTCTATTGTTAACACGGATTCAAGTGCTTTGGTTAATTCTTTCAAGGCTGGAAGATGCCTTCGTGGCAAGCTTATCGTTGGTGGTGGGAAGCTTATGCAATTATAAACAGTAACTCTTATATGATTAGACATGTATTCCGAGAGACTAACCAGTAGCTGATGCTTTGGTGAATCATGGATGTAATACTAGGGAGAAAAAGTCTTTTGGGGGTCTAGCAGCATCCCCCCTGGTTGTAAAGGTCCTATACTTTTAGATAAAACCGGTCTTTTTCATGTTAGATTATCTTGACCGGTTTCCTTGGTGTACTCCAGATTGATTATTATATATTCACGGCCCAGGTGTTTTTCTAGTGGAGTGAGAACATTCTCCCCCTCTGAGGGAGGGTGCACTCTCCTAGACTAAACTCCTGAGGACCGATTTAAAAAAAAATTAGGATAGTATAGGCACATTCTGAAAAATTTTATGATTTTTTTATGACTATAACTATTTAGTCTGATTATCATTGTGAGAATTGTGTTCTTTTGAAATGAATTGTGGGAAAATGTTCAGAAAATACAGAATGTGATAAATCAGAAATATGTCTCTGTCAGCATCTGAATATATGTATATAATTTGGTAGCATGTTATGTTGCATTTGAATCTAGAGAAATTTGTATATGAATTTGTATATGGCCAATAAGACACTGCCACCATAGAAGTAATTTGGAACAGGACCATAGTAATGCCCCCATAGAAATGTTCAATATATTATATGTTCCCGAGAGCATGGGAAGAAATCCTGGGGGTGGATAAGTACCACTGGTTAAGGTGGGGAGGGCTTCCCCGGTATTACACAATAACCAAGACTCTATCACTAATTGCTTAGGTGATGAGTATATGTTCATATGTCTATCTTACTTCTAATGGGTGGTTTGGGCTTTGTCTTGGCAAAATTTGTACATATGTATATGTTATGAACAAAGTTTGTTTTCAACTTTAAAAGATTTCATGTAATACTTGTTTTATTTCCATTCGGGTGAATGTTTTGTAATCATGCTTAATATGCAAACTCTTGGAACCATGTATGATAAATGTACCATGTTAATACTTGAATTCATATCATCATGATCAGATCTGAAACCTTTTAGCAAAGATAAACATTGTGAAGTTAAGATCATGTCTTAAACTCATGCTTTATTCTAGTAGCAATTGTACTCACTTTTGACTTAAGATGTGGATGATAATGTATATATTGCAAGTAGTATGGTTGCTGAATTCTATATGCAATAATATGTTTTGAAACCATTATGTATATATTAGATTGGTAATCCATTTTTGGGTCGCTTGCTGAGTCTTCGTTGTAGACTCATACTTGCTTAACATTTCAGGTGAGACAGCGAATCCCGAGGCTTTGATAGTGGGATCAGATTCAGAGCGAGAGGATTGATTGTGATTGTGTGATTGAGAGATATTTGTATGTGAGGATTTGCTTATGTTTTGAACATTGTAATTGAACTATATATAGCATTGTGGACTTAATTGATGGACTATGGACTTGATTATTAAAGTTGATGAATTATGCTTTATTACCGCTGCATTATTATTTATTTGTGAATGAATCAATCTATATTTGATATATGTCGAGGTGTGTTCCCCATGTAGCACGTCTCTTAGACTCGATGAGAGTTGGTATAACTAGACCGGGTCTAAGTGGGGTGTTACAGATACTGTCCATTTTTTGTTAAAAATTAATGACTAAAATAATCAAAATCACATTGAAAAAATGACTCAAAGAATATCTAAAAAATTAGACAATTCATAGTAGACAACTTCTATGATACATCATCGTAGTCTCAAACATGCTATGTTTAATTCTAATATTACCTATGATACTTAAACTAGTAATGACCAATGTACTTCTGTAATTTTTTCTAATGATGTCAACAATCTAAGTATTAATCATAATTCTAATGATGTCAATAATCTAATTATTAAGCATAATTCTAATGTTGTCAACAATGTAAGAGTGTTTCATATCTTAATAAACATTTAAAATGAAACAATTAACTACTTAAATTAATTATGATTAAAAATACTAAGTATATGCAAAAATTTTAATTGTGCTATCTATATGTAATTATGGTTAATGATTATTTTAATTGTCTAACTTTTCAAATGATGTCATGAACATTGTTAACATCTAATTACATAAGTAAAATGTCAATTACAATGAGTTGTAGATGTGATTAATCATCCTACGCTACCTACTTATATAAGTTACATAATATTATTTTTTATATAAACACTTAATAGACATAAGTATTGTAATTATAATGTAGAAAAATAAGAGAAAATAGATTTAAGTAGTTTGGAAACGTATACCATCCCCCAAACTCGGTGTCCGTTAAAAGATGTGACCAAACTTTAATAGATACTAGTAAAAGAGTTAGAAAGAGGCCTCAAATGAGATGGTGAAATGTTATTAAGAAAGACATAAATTTCTTAGGTTTCAACAAGAATATAACACTTGTAGAAATCTTTGACGGAGAAAGATTCATATAGCCGACCCCAAATGAAGGATAAGACTCTGATGATGATGATGAGTGTAATTATAATGCAAAAATATATTCAATAATTTGACATTTAATGTAGCAACCCTTGATATCTATGTCCCATAAGGCTCCATATCCAGACCCACATCTTGCGAACAGACCGAAGTTTCGTTAGGGATAGCTCACACACGTGTCCAGTAAGAATATAAAAGACAACCACAAGAGTATAAGATACACGAAAGTACATGTATTCATACTCATTTACAACAAATTACACTGTCTCAATATATTATTACATATCTAAGAAAAATGTACAACTACTTGAGACATATCCCAAGGGAGCAAAAGCTCACACAACACAACTGCAACTTAACTACTGGTGGTACAAGTCTGCCACAACGTCTCTACAAACCAAGCACACTGCTAACACCTAAAAAGAGTTGTAAGGGAATGAGCCTCAAAAAGTCAAATGCTCAGTAGGGACCTCCCAAAAACGACAGCAAGGAACTGCACAGAGAACCTAACACCTCCATCACTGAGGGTCTTACTGCTAACACCGATAGTAGAACTATTGGAGTAAAGACATGCTTGCAATAAACATAATTAACTACATTTAAACATAAACACACTAGTTAACATAACTCACAGGAAAAAAAAAACAATAGGACCAGCACAGAACACCAGTCCACCTCAGCAACTAAAACGACTAAGCCACAAGTCACACAGACAACCACCAACAAAAGGTAATAGGACTGACAGTAAGGAGCTAGTTCACCACACACTAGAGGAAAACCCAAAAAAATATAAGAACATGACAAGTGGAAGGTCACACAACACAACCTCCATGGAGCACAGCTCTACAACAACACCTGAAACTAGCACACGATGTGCCACAATGACCAGTTACCAAAGAAGGGTATAGGTACCCGAAACCTGAAGGTATTATGGTAGAACCACAACTGCACAACTCCAAAACTAGAAGTCTTGCACGACCAACAAGTAAGAAACTATAACTGATAAACACTACGACTAGTATCACAACTCACAACACGACTGTTGGAAACCCGAGTCAAAAGGAACGACGCCACCACTCGGGTAAAGACTACTGGTTCATGATGCTAGTATCCAACCCAGAATAATAAACATGAAAACCACCTCTTAGTCTCGTAGTCACAGACGAATGTCCAATTACGGCTCCACTACACACTGCATAAGTCAAAGAATTGTAGAGACCAACCAACACCCTCTATAAGCCACACATGCTGCACTTCCACACCTGAAACACCTCTACGGGTTTTGGGGCCTGCAGACTGAGGCAAGTGGAAACACAAGACTAGATAGATCAATACGTCTATTGGTGTTCGTACCCCAACCACGAGCACGCTACAAGCGGCTGAACTGACCACACTTGCACACCACAAGTCGCTACCCCATTGTCGTCTTTCCCTTAGCAGGACGGACTATGCAACAAACAAACTAGTAAGGGTGTCCAGGAAGACGTCATAGACATTTATGGTACACACAGTATCAGGACAAACCCCAAGAAACAACGTGTCACGCCCCAACATTTAGCAACGGAAATAAATATCGGGATGCGTAAACGATACAAGTGTGCGTATCACAGTCAAGTAATTCAGAGTAACAACTAAGTATAACACAAGACGTGAGACATAATATTGCCAGCCAAATAATCTTTATTTCATTTTCATTCAACTAATTAAAACCTTACATCATCAGAGCCAAACAAAGGGCCCAATATTGTATTTCAAGTACATGTTACATCAAAGGAAATAGACCTATCTATTATAGACTCTTCCAACACTAATCATCTTGGCTGACTAGCTATATATATGGGTATAGTTGAGCAGCTCATCACTCGTCCCCAGTCCCATCATTCTTAATTCTTCATATTCATTACCTGAAAATATTAAGAAAAGCAAGTGTGAGCGCACTAGCGCCCAGTAGGATTTACATCTCATGATGAGGCCATGCTTTACGTGATTAACATGTTAACAGTGGCAATGCTATCATGCAATACTCAAGTCAATAACGATGAAAATTGTTTCAAGCTATAACATGTACGAGTATGACAATTCTCATGTAGGACGGAGTGATTATCAATGAGATAGATGACAGAACAATCACTTGACATATAGAATAGATTCAATAGCATGTAGCATGTACAATAGATATCTTGAGTTGTATTCCGTAGAATTCCAATGGACAATGACAATGTAGGATTCAATAATGATACATGTACAATAGATTTGACCATTTCACATATAACAGTTCAATCAATCAATCAATCAATCATTCAATAACAGTGTGGAAATTACCCAGATCAATCTTGCATTCAATTAGGTGATTGCCAGACACCTCAATGGATCATATACTCTCGCGATTCATAGTATTTCGGGTGCTCCTCTCAGGACCAGACTGAGCCCTATTTGCACAGGCATAGTTGTAAACCGAAGTTCCAATAGTTTCTAATAATTCCATCCATTCAATTATGGCCAACATGATTCTCCACGCAATGGGCAATGGTGAACTAAAGATCATGTCAATGATGATAGAGAACAATGCAAGGGGACATGATTCAGATTAATTTCGGCAGCATAACAGCTTAATCTCATTAGTTTAATCTTTACACTTAATGACTTAGTTTCAATGTCAAATCACTCTCACGAGAAGTGATAAGAAGAGAAGTGCATTCTATCTTCCGGGTACTTCATTGGTACAACCAACTCGGTCTCCATGAGGGAATCCACGGAGTACGGAGAATTATGGAGGTCTTAAGAGAAAGGTCACTAGACTGCTGATACGCAATGACCGGTCATGAGTTTCCAATCCCCCAAGAAAGGGCTGCCTATATGTGCAATGTGATGTGTAAAGCGTGTCTCAATCCACAATCCACGGGTTAAAACAAGACGGAAAGCTTATAACAAACATGCATGACATGTATGCAATTCAATCTATCACATGGTTGTTGTACTTTTAACATATAATCACTTTCAATTATGGACATGGCAGAATATGGTCAATATATATCAATCACATGATCACATGGTAGACGAGATCAATCAATCATTAGCACTTAGAATAGAAGTTCATATTCTTATGGATTTCATGTAGGTTGATCACTTTTAGGCCATAGCATAACTATATGACATGATTTGACAATAGGGCATGCATATGGTAAACTAAACAGCTCATTAAAACAGTCTCGGGTTGGCCTTTAAATCACGACGGACACAGTCGTCGCACATCAAAGGACCATACACAGTCAAAACACGGTTCTGTACAAAGTCACTGAATCGCGACTGACCTACCCGTCGCGTTCAAATCGCGATGAGACAGATCGCTGCCTTTTAGGGTAGGAATCGATGTCAGATCGATTGTCCCAACAGAATCATGATGGTCATGTCTGTCGCATTAACAACGCGATAGATCAACATGTCGCGACGACTTTGAATCACGACGTTCTCCTACATCATATTCAATAGTTGATTTTAAAATCTGAATATAAAATAGGAAAAAATGTTTGAGCGGGAAAAAGTCCAAATCGCGATGGCATATGAAGGGCACTGAAACCCATGCGGCGCACAATTTCATGTGTTAGGGTTGATTGGTCAGACTTCAAATCACGATGGAATGATCTGCCGCCTTTTTCCTGAATCGCGACATACATGTACGTTGCGTTCATGCAACAAGAAACACGACGCCTGGTGTCGTCGCATTCTTGAATCTTGCCCGAAAACGTAGAAAACGCTACGATCCTTCATGAAAGACTTATAACTTGACATCTAGCAGTATTTAGACAAAACTCTTAACATGAAAAGTGTCAAGGACATCTAGTAGAAGAAAACTACCATTTTGGTTTGACCCAATTTGGCCTCGGTTTGCGTGAAACATAGTAAGAACACAAAAGCCCTACCTTTGCACGACTCTTGGAAAACGCTTAATACGACTCACATACTCCATAAAAATTGGGGAAAATACATGCAAATGAAACTAGACTCGATGCTCTATCCATTGGTATGTGCAACGTTTAGGTTAAGCCTGAGATCACCTACCTTTGTGTAGCTCTAAAAGGGGTGAAGGCACAAGTCGCAGCAGAGATTAGTTGAGGAAGAAGCTTCGGTTCTCAGTCAATTTCCTCTCCTCTTGGTACCCTAACTCATTTCCACACAACCCCAAGTCGATGGTAAACCTTCCCAACTAGTTTTAGGATGATTATATATATGATTAGGGTTTACTTCATGTCTTAACAAGACTAGGAAAGAGGGCTACGGTTTTGGCTTGGCCCCTTCCTTGCTTTGGGGACTCTTCACCCAATTGAAGTAGGATTGCCATTAGGAAACTTCCCATCATGGCTAGGCACGAAGTTTATTGCCATCCATGGCTAATCACCCATGATTTAACCCTAATTTTTTCTTTCCTATTTTCTGCATATTTATGGTCACGAATTTTTGGGGTTTATTGCTATTAGGTTTTGTTCTTTGGCCCATTTAGAGTTGTCTTAGCCCAATATATTTTAAATGGTTAATTCCATATGTGGGGATTTTAATTATGACTTTTATTTTATTTCTACTCAAAAATTTTATTTATTTTCTATTTTCTTAATTTTCAAGCATTTAAATTTCCGGGGCACTATACAATGTGTCTCGCTTACAAAGAACCTGGGGTACCTGACTAGAGAGGCATTCCAAAATAAGCGTTGGACCAATGAACACAGTAAACCACACAGTCCTCAACTGAACCATCACAAGTACCAATTAACCTTTAAGTCACATGCTCAACTCATTGAACCTCATTAATATGAACCCTAATCACTTACTATATTTTAAAATACAACACTTGCTCATATCCTTTAAACCATAGGCTAATATAACACATTCTCAATGTTTGCCTTAAAACACTTTATAAGATCCATACTTACCATCTGTTAGCAAGAAACTATGCAATTTATCTAGAACCACAAGCTTAAACTGATCACATGCTTAAACCACATTAACTAATGAGAAAACGTTGTAAACATGGCCCCCAAAGGGCACACAAAACCACTGCCAACAATACATCTCAGAAACCTTGTCGCAATGCATCGAACGGTCGCGACTAACACCACAGAAACAAGATCACGATGGGGCAAACAGTTGCTACAACCACCAAGAGAGGAAGAATGTGATAGGGTCAAAGGTCACGATAAGATCGTGACAGCACGATGGGCCGCAATCTCAGACAGACCGATCGAACCCTTCTTCTTCCCCAAAACTCAATTCAAACACAATCTAAACTATGATTCAAGCATTTAAAATGGAATAAGCACACCACCACACCACGATAGCATGCTTTCCAAACCTCAAACCAATTAAACAACACAAGAAGAGGGGGAATTCTCCCTACCAACGCGAAGACCACAAAGCACGAGCCACTGGCGGCACCTCCACACTCTGGACTCCCTCCTGTTGTGGAAACAACGCCGAAACCACCTCCCGTAAGCCGAAATCACCAGAGATGCCACCACAAGGTCTCCCTCAGCCGAACAGAGCTTCCTCTACTTTGTTTGGCTGCCACATAAGATAAAGCCACAAAAAACAAAACGCATCGGGGTGGACCATCACAACAAGATCGTGACACACCCCCGAGCCATGACACCAAATACAGTGCTATGTGGCACCACAAGGTAAGCCATAGACCGCACAAGTAGAAAAAACACTAAAGCAAGCAGTAACAAGATCACGACGCAGGTGAAGGCCGCAACAAGAATGCATCGGGCACACCCTTCGCCTTCCCAAACAACGAGTCAAGTGGACTATTGGGCCTGGATCTCCAGCCCACAACACCCACATAATGCTCGAAAACCCAAACACAGCCCAACGACCACAAACTTGCCCATACACCAAACCACATTCATCGCATTGGGGATCCGAACGACCTAGATGCTCTCGACAATCAGAAAGACACCACGGTGATGGCATGCCGGACTACCACCTAAAAAGAATGAAAAACCTATTTGAACAAGGATACATTCTTTCGCTTCTCTTTCTCTTTAACCTAGTGTTCAAATCTTTAATTCTAACTACTTAAATTGATTCTTTATTCTTTCCTCTTCTACTCCTCTTCCTTACTGAGCTCAAGCGATTCTATTTTGTTATAGGCGCTTTATCTCCTTGACTCAACCTGCTTGCAAACTTTTCTCTCGGTGTGCCTGTAACCTTTTTCTGTGCCATTCTTCGTTTATGTCTGGTTACCTGTCATACTTATATTCTTTTTCCCCTAAAAATCCAGACTATCTTCCACCTTTTACAAATTTTCTATCCAGCACTTCCTTTTAAAGAATTTGTAATGTAAAACTTGAGCTTTCTACACCCACTTACTGTCTTGCCCTGCAAATTAACAACTACCTACACAAAAATACTTTCTGCCTTGGCCTGTTATTATTTTTAATTTTCAGTAATCAAATAGAACAACTGCAAAATGAACCATAAAAGAATTGTCTGCCATTTCTCTATGCACTTTCATCCTTCATCCATTATCTAATTCAATCTACTTTCTTACTCTGCACGCTATCATTACCTGATACAGTACCCTAAAGTCCTGCTCTTCCAAATACTCTATTCATTCATGTTACCTTGAATTTAAATTTCTTAATGAAACCAATATGTTGTAACTGCGCCTAATTTAAGAAAACATTCAAATCTTTCTAATCGACTATGCCATTTCTATTACCCACTACATTTTCTCTTACACATTGATTTAAATTTGTTTCTTTACATAATTCCCTACCAAACTTGAAAATTTTTCTATTTTTGTTACTGCTTTGCTATCTAAACATCACGATTAAATCTTCAAAAATCCATTTTTTTCTTGCTAAATACAACTTATTGCAACCTCTGTTCTCTAATCCATGAACCAAACTAAACCTCTAATCCTTGGATGCGACTCTTTCATCTGTACTATTTTCATTCAATCTTTCTACCACCCATTTCAGAACATATGCTAGGACAACATTACTATAACACTGCAATACTGCGCTTCTTTGACTACTGACCTAGACTACCCAGAGAATACCATACACCTTTTGCAGTGAACTCTGCTAACTCGCTCTAATATCCATCAATTGACTTAGAAACATGCTCTACTTACTTACCCTTTACTCATTTGACTGTAATTCTGGACTCTATATGACAAATTTTTTAACCTTCTTATTCTGCTTACTTAACTGATTCTTAATTGATTCATTTTTACTTTTAAATCATATCTGAGCACACACTTATCGAGATCTGGCTTCACTTACACAAATCATTTACGCTAAAAGAAACATTTCCTCGCTCAATTCCTTAACTCATAATTGTAACATTCTTTTACCTTGCAAATATCTTCCTTTAAAGTACTAACAATCTCAAAATACCACCATCCAATTCTTTAGATAGTATGATTTGTTCTTTCCCTTTTCTCTACCTTCGCCATTGCTTCTCAACCTGCACTCATCAGCTAGTATTTAACCTCTTATTAGAACTAAATATTTCCTGTGGAATCTGATATTACTATCTAACTGTGAACAATTACCATGACTGCCTTTTCATACTTTCTAACATTCTGTTGATCATTCTCTAACCTCTTTTTATATATCATTACTAACTGGTCATAAACAACCTTCTGACCACTGCCATAATCAACTAAACTGAACAAAATCCTTTAATTGTTTCTTTACCATTTAATTATGCTAAATCTAACAAAATTATTTTAAAACCGAAACTACCATCTTCCTTTACCATACACAAATTTTTGACTTAGACACTGAAAACGCTAAAATCTTTAATGTTGATTCCCTTAAACATTCTGCTTTTCCCTCTTTCTCTTTTCTATTATCTTCCATTACACAACCTGCACTATTCAATTAAGCTCTATTCCACTAAAATAAATAGTCTCTATAAATTCTATACTTTTTCATCCGCCCTTAATGTATTTTATTGTCACATCTCTATTCTTATTCATTGAAACCATTACCGCCATAACACGGTTATTGACACTGACAATCCTGTAATTCAAATGTAACTCTTGCTCGAAGCTTTGCTTTAATCACCATTAACACATTTGTTTCTTTACAAGTCCTTGTATATTAAAACTAACATTCCTCATTCCTTCTCTTTCTTGAACCAGCCTTTTTCTATCTCCTTCCATTTCATTTTCTTTACCGGAAATCTTAATCCCAAATTCTCAAAAGTTGAAACACCTTTCTTGACCTCTGATCTAATCTCACTCAATCTCTAAATCCTACTCAAATAACACTAACTCTACTTATCTTTCTAACCTTATATCATTACCTTACCTAACGGTTATAATACACTAAACAACTCTGCAAAACATCACAAAGTCTTTCTGCAACACTGCAACACATAACAAATATTTCTTCTAATAACAACAAACTACCATCCAAAACTGCCATCTGCTTACTTATTACTAATCCTTTACTAGTCTTAGAAATCCTTTCCAGCTCAACAACCTTTTCATCTACTCTTTCTCTAACCCACAATTCCCACTCTTGCACTTTTTAATAACCCTGAACAAATTCTTCTAATACTGACAAACCTTTTTAATCACAAAACACGTTTAGTCCTGCTGCCACAAGTCTACTTACTAATACCTCATCTGAAGTTGATCTGAACCACTTAGCCTCACTTTGGTAATGGGTTGGAGTTTGAGTTAACTCCAACACATGGCTAAAGTTATTCAAGGTTAATTCAATTTTTGCTTTGTGAGTGGGTTAGAAAAAGTAGAGTTAACTCTGTTCCGGGGGTGTGAGTGGGTTAGAAAAGTTGAGTTAACTCAAAGTTAACTCAAACTTAACCGAGTTAACTTTTTTTGGTTGCCAAAGTCCATTTTAAGTTAACTTTGAGTTAACTCTGAGTTAACTTTGAGTTAACTCTTTACCAAAGTGAGGCTTAATCATCTGAAATCTTCCATATTACTAACCACATTATCATATGAACTACTTCTCAATACTCATTGACACAGGTCACAACATATCAATTACCTCCAATAAATTATCAATCCTTTACATCTAATAATCTCCACCATAGCACTGCTCCACACTACAACACTATTTTCGGTGAAATTCTATTACACATTTACATCCATAGTAAGAATATAAAAGACAACCACATGAGTATAAGATACAAGAAAGTACATGTACTCATACTCATTTACAATAAATTACATTATTCCAATACATTATTACAAGTCTAAGAGAAAGGTACAACTACCTAGGGCATACCCTGATAGAGCAAAAACTCACACAACAACAACTGTAATTCAACTGCTGGTGGTACAAGTCTGCCACAATGCCTCTACAAACCAAGCACGTTGCTAACACTTGAAAAGAGCTGTAAGGGAGTGAGCCTAAAATTTCACAGGCTCAGTAGGGACCTCCCAAAATTGACAACCCGAAACTGCACAGATGAGCTAACACCTCCACCACTCAGGGTCTCACTGGTAACACCGATAGTAGAACTACTGGAGTAAAGACATGGTTGCAATAAACATAATTAAATTGCATTTAAACATAAACACACTAGCTAACACAGCTTACATAAAATAAAGAAAACAACAGGACCAACACAAAAACACCAGTCCACCCTAGCAACTGAAACGACTAAGCTATGAGCCACACAGGAAAACCACCAACGAAAGGTTAACGGAATTGACAGTCAGGAGTCAGTGCACCATACACAAGAGTAACAAAATACACTGAAGGACTACCCAAAAAAAGGTAAGAACATGACAAGTGGAAGGTAACACAACATAACCTCCACGGAGCACAACTCCACAACAACACTTGAAACTGGCACACGACGTGCTACAACGACCAGCTACCCAAGAAGGGTACATGTACCTGAAACCTAAAGGTACCACGGTAGAACCACAACCATACAACTACACAACTGGAAGCCTTGCACGATCAGGGAGTAAGAACCATAGTCAGTAAACACTGCAACCAGTATCACAGCTCACAACAATGACTGCTGGAAACCTGAGTCAAAAGGAATGACATCGCCACTCAGGTAAAGACTATTGGTTCATGACGCCAATATCCAATCCTGAATAACAACACGAAAACCACCTCTCTGTTTTGTAATCATGAACGAAAGGTCCAATTGTGGATCTACCACACACTGGTAAGTCAAAGAACTGTGGAGACGAAATAACACCACTCTGCAAACGACATATGCTGCACTTCCATGCCTGACACACCTCTACGAGTTTCCAGACCCGCAAAGTGAGGCAAGTGGAAACGCGATACTAGTTGGGGATCAGTATGTCTACTAGTGTCCACCCCCAACCACGAGCACGCTACAAGTGACTAAACAGAACACACTCGCACACCACAAGACGCTGCCCCACTGTCATCTTTCCCTTAGTCGGATGGTTACTCGACAAACAAACTAGTGAGGGTGTCCAAGACGATGACACAGACCTCTATGATACACATAGTACCAGAACAAACTCTGAGTAACAACGTGCCTGACTCTCGAAAAACTTGGGATACCTGACTAGAGAGGCATTTTGAAATAAGTGTCAGACCATTGAATTTAGTATACCACTTATTTCTCAACTAAACCATCACAAGTACCAATTAAACCTTTAAGTCACATGCTCAACTCATTAAAGCTCACTAATATGAACCTAATCACTTATTATATTTTAAAATACAACACTTGCATAGCCTTTAAACCATAGACTCATATAACACATTCTCACTTATTGCCTTAAAACACTTTATAAGATCCATACTTACCATCCGTTAGTAGGAAACTATACAATTTATCTAGAACCACAGTCATAAACTTATCACATGCTCCAACCACATTAACCAATAAGAAAAAGTTGTAAACATGGCCAACAGAGGACCCACAAAATCACTGCCAACATACATCTCAGAAACCTTGTCGCGACACATCGAACGATCGTGACTAACACCTTAGAAACAGATCGCAACGGGGCAAACGATCGCCACAACCACCACAAGAGAAGAACATGACAGGGTCAAGGGCCGCGATAAGATTGCAACAGCCCGATGGCCGCGATCTCAGACAAACCGGCCGAACCCTTCTTCTTCCCCAATACTCAATTCAAACACAATCTAAACTATGATTTAAGCATTTAAAACAGAAGACGCACAACACCACACCACCATAGCATGCTTTCCAAATCTCACACCAATCAAACAACACAAAAAGAGGGGGAAGTCTCCCTACTACCGCAAAGAACACAAAGCATGGGCCACTGGCAACACCTCCACGCTCTAGACTCCCTCCTCGAGCGGAGATTGTGCCAAAACTACCTCCCCCGCGCCGAAATCATCAGAGACACCACCAACAAGGTCTCCCCTGGCCAAACAAACCTTCTTCTACTCTGTTTGGCCACCACAGAACATAAAGCCCAAAACAAAACGCATCGGGATGGACCGTCGCAATAAGATCGCGATGCACCCCCAGGCCGTGACACCAAACACAGAGCTACGTGACAGCACAAGCTGCCCCCAGGCCGCACAAGTGGACAAAACACTAAAGCACGCGGCAACGAGATCAGAACATAGGTGGCGGCCGCAACAAGAACACGTCGGCCACACCCATCGCATTCCCAAACAATGAGCCAGGTGGGCTATTGGGTCAGGCTCTCCGACCCATAACACCTACACAATACTCGGAAACCCAAACCACAGTCCAACGGTCACAAACTTGCCCAAACACCAAATCGCATTCATCATATTGGGGATTCGAACGACCCGGATGCTACATTTAATATGATTATTCTCCACATCAAATAGTAATAATAACATGCTACTAAATACATATAATATCATATTTCTATTAACACTAAGTATATCCACAAATGAAAAGTATAAAAGAAAGTGGTGAAAGACATGCTACAAGAGTATTCTAGATACCGCAAACTTGCAAGAGTGGGTTAAAGTGCTAGAGTAAGTAAACTCACTTTTCTTTATTGAGATACTATTGAGAAAAATAGGTTAACTCACTTTAATTAAATGAGTTAACTCTCTTACAAATAAAATAAAAAAATAAATTAACCTAACAAAAATTTAATTTTTAATTAAAGTTAAAATAATTCCAACTCATTATCAAAAAGAAAAATACTTATTGTAAGACATCTTTTACAATAAAATTGGTCTGAATTATTTGACAAATAATTCTATTAATTGAAAAAAAGAGAAAAACTTTATCAGACTCTTCACTAATAAAATTACTTTTTAAATAATCCATATCAGTTTTATTATAAAAGGCATCCCGTAATAAATATTTTTCCTCCCCCGGTAAACCAGGAGACAGCTGCTCTGGGCACCACCAAGCCTTGGTACTCTACCAGGAGACGAGTGGACTTTATTAGGCAAGCAAACCAACCAACGCGGTGTGTCCACCATCCACACATCCTTCCGCGGCTGACCGCATTACGTGGACGCAGGGAGAAAAGGCAGGCAGACGGGCAAAATGCGACGACAGTTCCTGTACTGCGGGCCCCCGTTTCACATCTCTCCTACTTTCGGGGCCCGACCGCGCAAGTGGCCGGTCGTACGTACTCTGCGCGAGCGCACTCGACTTGCGTGTCGCACACACTGTACTCGACGACCGACAGCCACCTCAAAAACATGCGCAAATAATTTCTCTTCCCCGAATCAATCACGAAACGGAGGCCACGTCGCGGCCACGCCTCTCCGCCCACAAGGAAGTAGCCAATCAAATATATTCTACCAATTTCGCACGTCCTAAAGAAGCAGGCCCGTCCAGTTCCTAAAAAAGGCAGCATTCTTGGGAGGGGAAACGAAAGCGAGGCAGCATTCTTGGGAGGGGAAACGAAAGCGAGGGGTCCCTTCATAAATTAAAATTTTATTAAACAAGATAATGATTTATGTTCTACTTCCACATGAGTTCTGGTCCCTCGCCGATTGCTTCCTGCACCCCCATAGAACAAATAATTTCATCACGGGGCGGCTCCAGCTGCGCCGCCCGTGCATTGAATTTTGGCGTTTTCTCCCGCTGGCTACTTCCGTCCGCTAAAATCCTCCAAGTCTGCAGAGAAACAAAGTGCACGGAAAGGGAAACGGTCGGTGGGGATACCGCTTCCAAATCCAGCGGGCGGGCCCGCTCTCCGCTTCGCGAAGCTACCTCGCGCGTTGGCGACTTGTGACCTCCGGGGAGCGCCGCCCGCCCCTCGCCTCGCGTCCCTGGGCGCCGCCGCCGAACCCGAAGCCGCTGCCGTCTCCTTCCACGATCTCCGCGAACATCTTCTGCAGGTCCTCAAAGGTGTCCTCTTTCTGCTCTCGTCAAAAAAACAGAAACATGAGAGAAAACTTTGAGATCTCCCTGCCCTTCTAGATGACCAGATGAAACTATGATGACCAGACGAAACGCGGCCAAAACGCGTGACACCTACCTCTGGCCGCACCTTGTCCATCATAGTAAGCATCTCCTGCATAAAATCCGAGAACCCCTGCAGAAAGTTTAGAGCCCAGAAACATCAACCTCCGACTACGGGCCATGGGGCATCATCAAGATATGGAACCAAAGTTCATGTGCAGCTTAGCGTCATCCCCCGGAGAAAAGGGCACCGACAACGTTACAAGACAGGTAATTAACCCAGAGAAGGAACTGAGCTCCAGGGAAAAAAGGTGCTCTTCGATCCCTTGTTTCGATTCGATTTCACGAGCTCAGACAGGAAACTTACAAAAAGCGTAGATGCTGCGATGGAAAGGCCCGTTTAGTTGTGGACCGACAGCTAATGCTGGGGCAAGTTCAGGATCCAAAATTCACCTCTGAAGGTGTGATGGACTGGGACATACGTAAAAACTTCAACACGGCGACGACCTGGAGAAGGAAATATGCATCGGATGCCGAACAAATAAACGAGGGACAGAGGAAAACATCTTCCTTACATGAAACCTTCACCACCGTATTACGAAGAATCTAAATGCCCCTTTCCTTGAAGACTACAAAGTTGCCCAGTTCATCATAAAATAAACAAGCTGGGTAAATAGAAAGGTTGGAATCATTCATTGCATCTGGTCCGGCACCAACAATCATGGAGTGACATGCGCAAACGGCATGGCCTCAACGACATCGACATATACCATGTGAACCAGAATACGGACAGTTGAACGAGTTTAGCATTAAGGGGAAAACCATAACTTGCAAAGCAAATCAATAATAAATGTTACCCCAAGAACACGGGATATATACGATGTGATGGAAAGTATGGTTGCACATATCAGACTGTACCATGTATGAGACTTGATTAATACCCCGAACTGTACCATGCAACAGACTTGATTAAGTATTTCTTTATTTTATTATTACTATAATTTAAATATAAACCGAATTCAACTAAACTCAACTGGATCCGTACGTTCTAATTCGGAAGAGTCCGGTCTGCTTCATCCATCCGGCCCACCATGATATGAGAGTCCACCCCTCCCAAGTAATTAGCGATGGAAGTCTTCGCCATTTACCATTACTGCAGGCTGATGATTTGCAATGAGGGGATGGAGTTCCAAAGGCATTCCCTCACCTCGTGGCAGAAGAGAAGAAAATGTCGAGGTATTACAGATGGTTCTGCACCAAACCCAACACCCCCCACCCCCCAAACAAAAAAAGAAAAACACACACATCATACATCGTTGGCCAAGCAACAATCGTAACAGCGTTGCAAGGGCCCATTGGAGAGTCAATTCTTGTCTCAGATGGTAGCTCCTCAGAAAGCATTTCTCAATACCGTAGCCAACTCTCGGTAGCAGAACACAGACCCCATTGTGATGACTACTACGCAGCATGGCGGGCCAATAAAATTCCTCCGTCGAGTCATCTAATAGATGCGTAAACTAATGTAGAATTCCAGAGAAATGACCCACAAATAAAGTTAAAAGTATTTACCGTTAAGAAGGGAAAACAATAGCGAGATGCGTGGAGAAACGCTGGAGGGATGGAAGAAAAACAGAAAGGAACGGACTAGGAAGAAGCAGAGAAAGAGCAGCACCGACCTCGTCCTCCTCCTCGAACGGATCATACAGTCCCACGTCGTATAAGGACCGCTTCCCATTGTCCGACAGCACTGAGGCAAAGGAATCCCCACGAAAAGGAACAGACGTACCGGTTACACAACCATCAGACGACGTCAAGGAATGGGGAGAAAGGACCATCGTTCTAGGACTGGAAACATACCAGAATAGGCCTCCTGTATCCGCTGGAAACGGCGCTTAGCCTCTCCAGCCACCGATGGGTCCTTCGCCCACCTGTCCGGGTGCCACTTCTAAGATCCGAGCGAGCCCCAATCAACAAAGAAGAAAGCCACCAAACATCACAATCGCCCCCTCGAAACATAAGGCCGACGAACCAAAGAAAACACCGGAAACGAAACACAAAACAACGAAAGAAGAAGCCAGAGGAACCGCTGCATACCAGTGCCAGCTTCCTGTAAGCAGCTCGAATCTCCGAGGCGGAAGCGTTCGTGCGGACGCCAAGGACGGCGTAGTAGCAGGAGCGGCCGGATTCTCCCACATACGGTTCCATTTGGCCGGAGTCGGAAGGAGGAGATTGTGAGAGACAGGGGCCCCAAGGGAGAGGCAGAGATCAGCGCCGCATCGATGCACAGGACGATCTGGCGATCTAGGAGTTTCAGACGAACCAGGTAGGAGGAAGAAGCAGTGCCGGAGGGGGGCGGGGCGGTGCGTTACATTTGATTTATAGCAAAGGCAAGAGGCCTTCTTCGCAGCAGAGCCAGCGAAGAAGCCCCCGCAAGAGAAAATATCTTGGCAGGGGAGGGACTTCGAAGGGGCCTGCCTTTCGACCCGCTGAAGGTTCCAGACTCGAAAAGATTCCCCGCAAGCCCCTAGATATTTTCTTACACAGCAATTTAAATCCCACCGGTTTTGGCCTTTATTACGGGATTACCACTTCTCCCACTTGCGGACTGTCCAGAAGCGCCCTCGCGAGATCGCAGAATTTATGTCAAATACATAAAAGGGTTTTTCAATTTTAGGGACCGTTTATTTATTTTTAAATCTATTAACCAGAAAAATTAAGTTTAGATCTATTTTGGCGGCTTCCATTATTTCTCCATCCTTCTGTAACACCTTCGTTTGCAGAGGGTAGCAGACGGGCAAAAATTGTAGGACATGCTGCCCTTCTTCCTAACCGTAGGGCGACACGGGAAGGAGACGCCGGAAGGTGAAAAGTACCATTCTAATTATTTCCATTTTTCGTGGCCCATGTATCTATATTTCTTTCTGGCATAGACGTAGAGTCCATAGAGCAACCTGCAACCTCCCATGGATGCAGAGTCGTCGTCGTCAGGCAAAGAGGAGAAGGATGCCACTACTTCTTAGACGAACCTTCTTGCTCTTAAGCATAGCCATGGTGGTCGGTGGCGACTGCAATGGTTCCCTAGTCACCCGCATCTACTTTCTCCACAGCGGGGAGGTGACTGTGGCTAACCTGCTACAGACCTGTGGGCCTGTGGCCTCCAATCCTGCTCATGCCGCTCTCAATCTCTTATTTCTGCAAGAGGCAGCCAGGGGATGCGTGGATCTTCTCAATGATGGACTGGGCAGCAGCGGTGTGCCTCGGTCTCGGCCTTCTCCTAGGTCTCCACAGCTACATGTATGGCTATGGCTCGGCGGCCGCTGCCGGCGTCCACGTCCACACTCGTGATCTCGTCTGAGCTGGCGTTCACGGCGACGTTACCTTCCTCCTTGTGAAACAGCAGTTCATGGCGTAAGGATGGCCATTCGTTATTAGTTGAAACCAGGGATTTGAGACAGAACGAAGACGATGAAGAAGAAACAACTGAAAACAGAGTACCATAAATGAGAGAAAGGTGAGAGATATGGGAGAGGAAATGGTGGCCGGTCGGTTTGACAAGGACTAACCCACCTTTTTCTAGAAAACTAGTTTGGATGGTTGGTTACATTATCCCTGGTTATTTTTTATTTTTTCAAGTCAACTATATATTTTGACTCTATTTATCTTTATTTAGAGAATGTAAAAAATTATAATTTTAAGAGATATATAATAAAATTTTATTACAATTTAATGATAATTTTTTTAAAAATTTTGAAAAATAAAAAAAAGTTACCCACAATCTATCCCACCTTTTGAGCAGGGGTAGAGTTACCCACAAAAAATGGGGGTAACCAAAGGTACCCCTGGTTAGTCCACCCACCCCTACCAAACTCAAAAAGTAACTTTAACTAGGGGTACCCCTGGTTTAACTAGGGGTACGTGCATGCCTAATCCCGTGTGATTTCACCAGGAGTGTCAGAGCACAAAAAATGGAAGGGGAATGTTCTATGGTTACAACATAAATAACCCATGACAAATAACAGCAACCTAATATTGTTGTTCTCCAAAAGCAGTGGTGGCGAGGAAGAGGAGAGGGCCGTGAACGTGCTCGCACCGACCGCCTCGCCTTCCCCTCATCTCTGCCTTCACATCCCAAAACCAAGTCACATCTTTGTCCTCTTCTTCATCCCCTGTTGTTGTTCTTCTTCACCATTCCAGTTCTGGACCGACCGCAGTCGCGAGATTCCAGGCGCCGCACTTCCCACAAGAGGTCGAGATTTGGCTTCTTGTGCCCCCCCGCCATGGCGTCGCTAGGAGCTAGAGTTCAGGCAGAGGAGGAGGTCTCAAACGAGAGATTGTAGCGCTTTTACATGTGGTGGAAGAAGGGTATTTAGGATATTCCGATCTACCCACCATCAGTTAACTGACAGTGGAGTGTATTTTGGATCTAAAAATAAAAGTTCCCTTCAAATGGATCAGATGTTACAAAAGTTGAATCAAAGGACCTAAAATTAAATCATGGGTCAAAGAATAGACTGCTAGTTGATTTCCGCTACATAAAACAAGAGGGGTATGCAGCTCGGACTCAGAATAGACCGACAACTACATATACGTCGAATGGACGGTTGCTGGTTGGTGGTCTCTTCGCCAAAGCAAACATCTACTTGGCTTTTCCATATCTACCCATATTAGATGTTTAATTCCATAAAAAAAATATTTATATTTATATTTGAATATGTATCTCTCTTGTATATCACAAATATCTTAAGGGATCTCACTGTAACCAGTTGTGATGGAGTGAGATGTTCCATTGATAGATGCTTACAATGAGACATCTTTAACAAAAAAAAATCTAAAATAACCCTCAATATTTATAAAAAAACTCTTTTATAAAAAAATCTTTCATATATATCTCTCCTTCCCTCCCCCATCTCAATATCTTCATTTGAGAGAAAGAGAAAGAGAGAGAGAGAGAGAGAGAGAGAGAGAGAGAGAGAACATGGGGTGTGGCATAGTGCATGGAAGAGAGAGAGTGTATAACATCCCAATGTATGAGAGGGTAAGTCCAACTTCATAATTGACTATCAATTATCAAGGAAGTTGTGACCTGTTAATCATTACTTACTCAATGTGCGACATTTTGTCACTGAGAGCAATTATTAGGAGCAATGAGCAAGTGTATCAATTATTGGGGGTGGTACTTAGCCAAATTGATTATGTCTTCAAACTGGGAACTTGTGAGCTTAATCAATTGTCATGAGGCTTTTAGAAGTAGTTAATCGTTAGAAACCTCTTGTAGGTGCCTGACTTTTGATAGTATGTGGTTGTCACACTGTATAGATGATTATTATTAAGAGAGAAATTGCTTGGTTAGTGTAGCATTTTAAATTTTCAAATCTTGATTGGCGGGTTTCAAAATTGGTTCGGCCTTCAAAGGCTCTACATCGTCGTCCGAACCATGCTAAGGGTAAGTGCTGAGGTCTGGAGGCATTGTGGCCCTTTTTCTCTTGAATGCGATTAGGTGGGCCACTGCGTTCAAGAGGCAGTCATCCATGTGGCAACATTCTTGATTTGTTTGTAGCCATCTTTTGCCACCTAGTATGATGTACATGTGCGACAGGTGTTAGCAAGAGTTAGTTCCTGAATGCGGTCTAGTTGACCACCTCGTTCAGGTGGCGGTCATGGTCATGATCACATTCTTGTTTTCGGTTGCCACGCGTTGACTGGCTTGTGCCCTATGTTAGTGGGTTTGCCACATGTCTCTTGGAAATATGGTTAGGCATGTGACCGCATCTTGGCCGTAGTCGAGAGGTTGAATGAAAATGCATCTTAATTGACAGTGGGTGGCTATAAGTACCCACTGTAAGCTCTCTCTCTCTCTCTCTCTCTCTCCTCTCTCTCTCTCTCTCTCTCTTCTCTCTCTCTCTCTTCTCTCTCTCTCTCTTCTCTCTCTCTCTCTCTCTCCTCTCTTTCTCTCTCTCACTTCTCCTTTTCACCTCTCCAACCTAGAGCCTTTCCTTCTCCCTTTTCCTCTCCTATGGCCAGCCGAAGACAAGAGCTGTTGAACCACTCTTATATTTTATCCTTTTATTTTGGTGATAACAAAACTCATGATTATCATAAATATCATTAATATATTCAATATCATTTTCTAACATGATTACTGTATTTTTCATCGCCTGTAACTTTGTCATATTCGAAGCTTCAACTTCGTCATGCATGATTTTATCATGTTCAGTCGAAGCTTGCTTCATCATATACGAAACTAGCTTCGTCATATCCGAAGTCCACTTCGTCATATTCGAAGATGGCACTTCGCCATTCTTGTTTTTGTCTTGATCGGTCGAAGTCTTACTTCGTCATATCCGAAGTTCACTTTGTCATATATGAAGTTAACTTCGTCATATCCAAAGCCATATACGAAGTTCACTTCGATTGACTGTGTGTTTCAGCTTCAACCGACAACTTTAATTTATCTTCATCCGAAGTCCACCTTCATCATATACGAAGTTCTACTTCGTTATATACGAAGTTCACTTCGACTGACTGCGTGTTTTAGCTTCGTCCGACAACATTATGATCTATTTTATACGTAGTTCCACTTCGTCATATACGAAGTTACACTTCGTCATATCCGAAGTTCCACTTCGAATGATTGCGTTGTATTTTGATTCCAGTCGAAGTCTCACTTAAACTGATTATGTTATAGTCTGCACTAGTCGAAACACAACTTCGACTGATTGTGTTATTTTTTGATCAGTCGAAGTATCCAGCCGAACTTAAACATTGATTGCCTTATACTTAAACATCGATTGACTTATACTTAAACTTTGATTTCATTCACATCAATTATACTTAAACATCGATTGCATTCACATTGATTATACTTAAACATCGATGCGCTCACATCAATTACCTTTTAACATCGATTGTCTCTTAACATCGATTGTCTCTTAAGATCGATTGCCTTTGGACGTCGATTGTCTTTAGCCATCGATTGCCTTCAGATATCGATTGTCTTTAGACATCGATTACCTTTAGACCTCGATTGTTTTTGGACATCGATTGCCTTTAGATATCGATTGCCTTTATAAACATCGATTGCCTTATACATCGATTGCCTATGAAATATCGATTGCCTCTCTATTCCTACCGATTAGTGTTATAAACATAATCTCATATCGATTTTTGTTATGACTCACACCGATTGGGTTTCAAAATGCCTTTCGCATCCGAATGACAGTTCAAATGTATTTTATATGTTTAACTTATTATTTCTCTAATTGAAGATCTTTTTGCCTGTCTCATAGGATCTTTTCCTTCCTGTAAGAAGAAAAAGCCTCTACCGATTGGTGAAGTCTGAATCGACTGATGAAGAGCCTCTTCTGATTGGTGAAGTTTATATATCGATTAATGAAGAACGATATCTACGTCAGTTCAATCTGCGTGTTTCATATTCCAATTGATGATTGTTCTAATTGAACTCTATTCTGATTGATTAAGCTTAAGTATCGATTGATGAATAGGGATATTCACGACGGGTCAAACTGACTCGTTTATCGATTCCGATTGATGCCTATTCTTATTTAGTCTATTCCAATTGATTAAGCTCACGTATCGATTAATGAATAGGCAAACCGACATCTTTATCGGTTCCGATTGATGCTTGTTCTGATTCCTAGTATGGTTTTGATTGTCTTATGATAAACGTGTCCTTGATAGTCGTCGTGATTTTAAGTTCCCATATTTGATTTTTGGTAATACCCAAAATGGTTTTTAGAAAGAATTATTGCCATAAGTGATTCGCAGCGCACTACGCCGTCACTATTTGGACTTGCCATATTAATATAACCGACTTTCATTAGAAAAATAATTGATCAAATGAAGTGCGATGGTTTAAGTCGTCGTGATTTTAAGCCTTCCATGTATAAAGATTGGTCAGAATCCCATCAATATTGGAAGTTCATAAACGCGGTAGTTTTAGTGGCCGCGTTTCACACTTGCTATATTTCAAAAGCCAGTCGAAGTATGGAGGGTTTGTAAAGAGCGACGACCTGGTTGGTCGCTATTTGTACCTGTCTTATGTGAACATCAGTTAGTAGCAGTAGCAATAGAGTCATTGCGGGAGCATCCTAGAAGGTGTTCTTCTGATTGGCAATTTCCAAAAGATCTGGATCTGAAGCAGAGAAGAGCAATCTCAAAAGAGCGCCATCAGATCTCCTCAAGATCATCCAAGCTCAAGCTCCCAGCAGTCGTTTCAGTCGAAGAACATCCAATTCACTCCTATTTCTCATCTCTATTGGATTGTTCATTTAGAATTGACTTGAACATGTGTGTGATGTGATCTGTACAAGATTTCTATACAGATTAAGTGTTTGTATGTTTGTGGATCAGATCAAAGCTAGAGGATCTGATCTCCTGTGGATCTGTTCTAGCATGTGTGTTTCTGAGTCGTCGACCTCAAGTGTGTGTGTGTTGTACACAGTTTTGAGTAGTGTGGCCTCACTATGTGAGGGGTGGACGTAGGAGTCACTGGAGGTGATTTCTGAAACCACCTAAAAATCCCTTGTGCACTATGGTTTGATTTGTGGTCTGATCTTACTACGGTAGATGCATGTATAAGGATTTCGTTTACACTCTACTTGTTAATTTGTTCACACACACACACATTGTTTGATAAATGTTTCACACTTAGTGTATCAAATCTGTGGGGTTTTAATTGGATAAAACTCTTAATTTTGAAGTAATTTTTAATTACTTAAGTTTCCGCTGCAAATCTATTCAACCCCCCCTTCTAAATTCTGCCATCGCCGAATATCCGATCCTACAAAGCGCATCCATAAATTGGCGATCATGGTGGGACCCATTTTATTTTGATATTGGTTACCACTCCTTTTGCACCCATGTGTGCACCTCCTTTGGAACCCACGTGTGCCCATCCCTTCATACCCCACCCAGTACAATTTCCCTCCCCTCGTACCCTACGGGGTACTCCTTTTAAACCATCAAAATTGCCAAGTTGTGTATTTGCTTTTCCCTAAAGTTTAATTAAAAAAAATCATCATCAACTTGCTCCCGTCCCCTTTTACTTACTTTCACTTGAAGAAATTATCATCATTTGACTCTTATTTCTCTAATGGTTGGCATATCATCATTGTTTACTTGAGTTACTACGTAATTTTTTAGTTTCGGGTTTCTATTTGATTTGCGACGTGTTTAGACGTCGCCTTTTTGTTCTTTGTTGTGCGACGGTTAGGCTGGTCACGTTTCTGTGCCAAAAACATCGGAGGGGGTTGTCGCGGCTCTGACAGCTTCTATGAGCTCTCAGATCTGTGACTGACTGAATGGTCATGATTCATTTGATCTGCGACAGTTGAACCCACCGTGTTTCTTTCTGATCACAGAATGCTAGGTCTTCTGTCAAACTTGCATCCTTCTACATTATAAGGCATACTCAGCTGAGGGACCTCCTTCCATCTTTTCCTAGGATCCAAACACCTTCTCGGTGAGGACAATCTCTCTATTGAGCATTCTGTCTCTTGGAATAGAAAATCCTCATTGGGACCTCCATAAGTCTTCGTACCCTGTGGATTCCCTCACGGTGGATCGAGCAAGTTGTACTATCCCGCAGACCCATGCTAGAAGATCCCATCATTGTGAAGGATTGTGCTTAGTGAACCCGAAGTTATCTTCATACCCTCTAGGTTCATACCCACAATGGAGAGAAACGTTTCACTAAAATCCACATTGAATCATATTGAAACAAGTAAATTGGACGTAAGCACCCTCCAAGTGTTTGTTTAAAAGTCATTAACTTCTTCTCTCAAACTTGTTTGAGTAGTTGCTTGTTAGTGAACTTGTTTTGTGCTTAACATCATGATGTAACGTTCAAAAAATCATGGGTATGGCCGAGTACGAAGATATGGGATATCAAGATGAGTTGTATAATGAGGCTTATAACCCTAATTCCTTCAATGATGAACAATTAGCACAACTCCCTAATCCACAATCTCTTCAACGACCAAATTCTCAAGTCTATGCAGTGGACTTCAACCTAGTTGAGTTTCACGAGCATTCGCCGAGGCATGACACTGGGAAAGCCTCTGCCTCTCTTGATTTGTCCCAATTAGTGGACCTCCTTAACAATCTCCAACCCTCTAAACTCCAGGAGGTTCAAAATGCATTGAAGGGGAAATCAGTCCTCAATCCCTCCAGTCTCTTCACCCAAACATGGGTGCCGTTCACATTGAAACCCCTCAGGACCCAGAGGTCCGTTTTCCCTTGCCCCTTCATAGGCCAATTCTATTGTCCACTCTAGCCCCTAGAGTCCTGTTGGGCAGCCTTTACATATTGGGCCAAGCCCCTCTGAGGTAAGGCCTATTTACCTTCCTCGGGTCCTACCCATCCTCTTGCGCTCTCCAACGCCCCCGCTCATTACCCCTCTGCTTAGGTGAGTGCACCTCAACCTTACTCTTATGGTGCCCATCAAAAACAACCTTCTGATCAACTCACCCAAGCTCTTCTAGCTAAAGTGAGTCGTATGGAGCAAGAGCTAAAAAGGGTGTCGGCCCCTAAAGACTTCATTGATGTAGCCCTCCCCTCCATGCCCATCTTCCATCTTCCCTCATATGAGTTGCCCATCTATCGCCGTTACAATGGCACCGACAACCCATTTGTCCACCTTAAAGAGTTTATGTATGAATTCTCATTCTGGAAAAATGATAAGAAAGCTCTGGCATTTCTATTCAGAAGGTCATTAGACGGTCTTGCCTTGGAATGGTTCTACTCTTTGGAACCAGTGGATGCCAAGGACTTTTTTTCGATGTGGTCCAAAGAAAGTTTGTGCAAAAGTATAAAGACAGGGTTGGTCCTTCATTGTCTATCACCAATCTCATGGCTGAAAAGATGAAATTGGACAAGGATTTCTTGCACTATGCTGATAGGTAGAGAGCTATGGCTGAAAAGTTAAGGGATCCCTTATCTGAGTCTGAACAAGTAAAGATGATAACGACAAACGCTACACTATAGTTCAGACATATTTTGGCTATGAACAAATTGACAACTATGGCGGAAGTTGTATAAGAGGGCTAGATACATCCAAACATAGCTGAAAGACTATCCCATCATGTCTATGTTTGAGCCAAAGACAAGAACATTCAAGAAGAACAATGGCAATCCCCAAACTGATGGTCCCACAACTGAGAGGGTTATCAACAATGAACAGCTACAATGGCTTCCCAATGTTGATACCTCTCGTTATTGTGCATTCCACTGGGGACCTGTTACACATTAGAGGCATGCTTCCATTTCAAAGATTACATCTATGATCTTAATGACTAGGGAGGAATTGATTGGGATGAGATGAGGAAATACATAATAGAAATGAAGGCAAGAAGACCACCCAAGCAAAATTTACAACAGCAATAGCAGCAACAACAACAACATCAGCTGTAAGACCCAGCTTCCCGGCTTTCCATCCGGTGTCTTGGATGACTGGCCACTAACGCATCTGGGCTGGGTGACGCGTTAGTGTCGCGTCGTGGGTGTCCGACGCAACAGTCATCCTTGTCGCGACGAGCTTGTACGTCGCGTTCTTGTTGCGCCTTGCTTCTCCGTCGCGTCTTCGTGTCGTTCCCGGTCAAGGGGTCGAGACAGTGTTCCATCGTTTCGGTCGTCTAACGCCTATCAGGGTGGCAGGCATGTCAGTATGACTTGTTGCGGCGTCCCTGGGGGACGCGTTCTTGTCGCGGTGCATTGACCCGTCTCGTTAAGGTCCTTAACGCGACGTGTAGCCCCGTCGTCTCTTGGGTGCCGAAGGCTTAAGGCCTTGGCCGGCGACCCTCTTGTCTTTCTTCTTCCTCTTCCCTTTCCTCTCCTCCGGCAAGAGCTCCGCCTCCCTCTCTCCCTTTTGTGTGTTTCAAGTGAGGAGGAGGGTCATGCTCGTGTTCCCGACGTTGTGGAGCTTGCGTGGAGCAAGGAGGAGGTGGCCAATCCGACGTGAAGGGCCCCCAATGGGTTCGTTTCTTCTTGGAAGGTAGGGATTGCTTGTTCTCTTCTCGATCCGGGTGGATTGGGAGCTTCTCGTGCTTTCTAGTTAGTTTAGATAACTTCTCCATGCTCCCCTCCCCCGTGTGGAGTGTTTGTGGTGTATGGGTGGCCACGGGATGAAGCATCCCGTGGGTCTGCCCTTCTTTTGGTGTCGCGACCGCGGTGTAAGGCCCCTGAATTTTATGCATTTAATATTGTTTATTTGGTGCATATTATAAATATTTACTCACTTATGTGCATGTGTATAATATATGTTATTCCTGTGTGTATATCATATTTATTTATTCGGTGCATAGTGTATTAAATAATGTAGTGCATATGGTATGCAATTATTATTGTATATCTTATAAGTACACATGAAGTTATTTTGTACATGTAATATATTTAAATGTGCATGCATTATCAAATTGTTGAAGTACATGGTATAGTTATTTAAATCTATGCATGTGGTATGTAATTATGCTGTGTACCTATATATACATACATGTGTTTAACTCTGTGCACATGACATCTACTTATTTTCTGTACCCATTAAACTGTTTATGATGTATTGGTACATCTGTTTGGATGTACATCTTTTTTCTGGCCGAACTGCAGGTTGGCGGCAACATGCCTGCCGCTGACTGCATGGCCATGGGAAGTTGGCGTCCAGATCGATGGATGCCAACCCCTTGTTGGCGGCACCAGGTGTAGATGCCAAGTTCCCAGCTGTGTGACGGTTTCAGATTTGGTAATGCTCGCGTTTCTTCCGGTTCTAGTTTAGGAAACCTATCAATAACTGTAGGAAACCTACCCTAATGCGTATCCTGACTTCCCTAGTCTATAAAAACACTCGTTTTGGCCGAATAAGGTCCTTTGAATCTCTTAAGAAACCCTAGAAGTCTTGTGCGAAAAACCCAACTTGGAGAGCCTTGATCTGTCGTTCGTGTTTATCTTCGGGCGTTCTTCTTCGACTAAGAGCTGCACCTTAGATAGTGGAATCATCCCCGACTGCAGTGTGCGACCTACATCAACATGAGGACGGATCTGGATGGTTTTTGGGTGTCTTCTTGGCTTGGCCGAGGAGAGCTTCTCCGACAGAATAATCCCTTTAGCGAATTTTTCACAGGCAAGTGACTTAATGGTTCAACCCATAGACTCATCCTTTAGGGTTTTAATAATTTTCCTGATTTTTATTTCATACCTGGACCCCCAGATTCTATTTTTATGTGTTTCGGTCTGCATTGTGTGCAGACAGGATATTGGCGGCCACTGTGGTGTCGCCAAGATCCTGGGTAAACGGCAATAGATCATGTCGTCTACCCTGTTGGCGTCCAGACCCAGGATGCCAAGTTCCCATGATTTGTCCAGAACAATGTGTGACTGTATGTGATGTGATTTTTCGGGAAAATTGTGAATGCATGCATGTGTTTAGATATTGTGGTCCTGTCTATTATGTTCAGTAGATCATGTCATGAGATATTGATGATTTTTTTGATAATTGTCATTTATGACATTTCTGTCATGATAAAATGTACATGATTTGATAGAATTTAATTCAAAGTAATTAGAATTGATGTGTGTTATGTTCTCAAAAAATTTCCCATGAACTCAGTACTATTGTATGCACGGTTCAGAACTATTAGAACTCTTAGTTCACTGTCTGCCATGTATAAATTGAATTATCTTGTAAATTGCCTAAAATCTCTATTAATATTAAAAATAGTTGTACTACCCATAAATTTATGAAAATTTTGTGATATGTTGTGTGATACCTATGTACCCTGTGGTTAAATTTTCAGTCTGTTCTGATTACTGTAGAATGAATTATCTTGTTAAATTTCATGTAATATGTGATAATTATTAAAAATGGTTTTACTGCTCCGAAAATTGTGAAAATTTTCATATAGGTTCCTCGTGCTATATTTAAACCGTGGTTAAAATTTTATATGATTCTGAGTACTGTGAACATTGTTATAAATTTCTGAATTCTTATGTACTGTGTATTAAGAGTAAATTGCAATTATGAATGAAGATGTGATTAACACCATGATTTAGTTACTGTCAATTACTGTTTATGACTGATTGAGAGTCTGAATGTGATAAATTATGTTCCATGATATATGTGTGTGCCTGTGCATAGGAAGTGAGAGAACAAGTAGTATATGTGTACGTGTATAATGATTTATGTGACAAGATAAAGAAACTGTGCCCATAAAACACTGCCACCCTAGTTTGCTTAGAGTGTACTGTAGTGGTGCCCCTACGAAAAAGCTCAATTGTGAAACGTGATACCCGAGGCAAGGGTCTTGAAAATCCTGGAGGTGGACAAGTTCCACTGGTAATGGTGGGAAGGGCTTTCCCCGGTTTCTGCAGGAACCTAGACTTGGTCACTTTGCCTAGTGATTAAGTACATGAAAGTGAATGTGTGTGTACATGTTATGTGATCTATCTAGTGGTGGTTTGGGCTGTGTCTTGGCAACGTGTAAAAATGACATGTGTAAGATATGTAAAGTGATATGTGAACGTGGCACATGTTATGTGCAATGTGACATGATATGTGATCGTGAATGTGCAAGTGAAAACCTATATGAAAACATGTGAAATCGTGTGTAAGTGACCATGTGATGATGTGAAAGTAAGTGCATGTAAATATGTCGTGAAAAACGAAAATTACATGTGTTAATATAATTATTGTTGAATGATAAAAGTGATATTATGTTTAGTACCAGGTGTAGGTGCATGTTTCCATTTCCATGAAATTATAATTAGTTGATGTGCAGTTCAATGTGATCCATATGCAAGCGTCATTTGAATGTAATAAATTTTCTATAAAAACAGCAAGCTAAGTGTAGAGTGAAGTGTTATATTTGCATGTAAAGTGAGTTAGAGATCATGCTAGGAGTGTTACTTATCTTGTACATGTTTCCATGATTAAAATTGTAGAACTACGCAATGATTGGAATAAAGTATGAAAGTATGTGGTTATATGCTTGCACTCCTGTTAATGATACCATGTTATTAGCATATATGTTTAGATTATTGTTTTATATGTGTTAGATTGGTTGTTTAATACGATTCCATACTTATTCATTTATGTTATAGCATGAGCATGTATGAATTTAATTGCTGAATTCTAACGTGTTAATAGTGTTAAATTGTTAGAAAGCATGTTTGGTAAGTATATGGTTTGAAGTTTTAAGTTACTTGCTGAGTCTATTATGTAGACTCACCCTTGCTAACCATTTCAGGAAATTTAGAAGCCGAGGAGCTAGCAAGATCCGAAGCGGAGTTGGAAGAGTGAATTGAAGACTTGTAATTTATTTTCATAGTATGTATTGCATTTTGTAAATTGAACTTGATTTATGTAATTGGAACTGGCAACATGTTAGTGGATATTATGTTGTCTTTTCTTCTTGGACTATATAGACTGTGGTATGTGGATTAAAGTTGATGGAATAAGAGTTTATTTAAATTCCATTGAACTAGTGTTTTCTATTCATGTATATCTCAGCTCATTTGTCTATTGTTGGGGTTTTCTCCCCTATAGCGGCTTGCTCTCATCCGACATGGTTGGTATAATTGTACCGGGTGGAAGTGGGTCGTTACAGCGGTGTGCGTCACGACACCAGAGGGCGCGATCGTGTCGCGACGCGTCGGCCCGACGCGATGGCATTGCGATCGGGCGGTCCGACACGATCTTGTCACGGCGCGTTTCCCTGTCGCGACAGGGTTGCTATCGCAGTGCCCTTCCTCATCACGATGGTATCACGACGGCCTTGGAGGACGCGACAATACCTGTGTTGCCTCGGGTGTTTCTGTGGTTCCGGTTGTGGTGTCGGCGTGTGCCCCAGGGCAGGTTTGCCCTTAGGACCTTCAGGTGGGGAACGCGGCAGGTTGCCTCTCTGCGTTTAGTTACTGAAGGTGACACATTCGTGGCCGTGTCCTGGCGGCGGTGCCAGGAGGGTCGTGTCTGTCTAATAATCGATTGACCAGCAGTCAATCGATTATTAGCAAAGTGATGTTTTCCGTACTGTCTAGTGGTGTTCCGAGGTTCTGGCCTACTTGTGCATGCCTTGGTTGGTCGACGGCCCTCTCGAGGGTCCGTGCGTGCCTCGTGCTTGCTGGGCTTGTCGTGAGTCACAAGCCAGCAGTTCAACGTGGTATTTTGTTGTGATTGCCCCGCACTGGTCGTCCGGTGCTTGGTACTTGAGAGCTTGTCCCGTTCAGAGGTTGTCTCCATTGCCTGGGACCCCCATCCTCAGGAGCCTATTGAGGGAGAATTCCAGGCTACGAGCGTGCTCGACTTGGCAGCCGACTTGGCGGACTCTGGAGCTGAGGGGGAAAAGATGTTTGGACAGCAGTGCCGAGTCGTTTGTAGAGCTCTCTTTTCTGGGGTGGGACGTCGAGGTCGTTGAGGCGGTTCTCTTCCCGACACGACCCAAACAGTTCTTTGTCTCACTGCCTCTCTTTGCGTTGGTTCCGGAGCCATGCGGTGGTGCTAGGGTGGGGCCGCAGCTTAGCCAGGCTGCAGTTGTTGTTGTGTTGTGGTGTTTCTGTGGCGGCTCTGTCTCGCTCTTCCAGAGAGGTGGAGGCAGGAGCCAGGCTAGCGAGCAGAGGGAGTAGCTGGTGCGTCCTCCTCTTGGCTGCCAGTGGTGGTGGCTTGGTTGCTATTATTGTGACGGAGTTTCCTCACGACGTTTCCAAGTGTTATCTATTGCCATAGCTTGCACGGAAATTATAGCCTGGCCATGTCTAGTTTCCGTAGGCATCGTTGGTTTGGCCTTGTTGGCCCGTGCTTATGGTGGTTTCCGCTTCGGTGTCCTCTCAGTTTCGTAGTTCTATTCTTGGGTGCCAGTCCGTGGTGGCACCGGCTTGTGTGGCTTCCCGACCTCGCAGTATGTTCGGGGTTTGGGGTGGTTCTGCTTGTGGGCCCTCGACCTTATGGAGGTCTGAGGTGGCCGTACTTGTGGTGAGACATCGTTCTCACCTGGTTGTTGCGTGGTCTCGGCAGGTGTGCCGAGGGTTGCTTTCGCTTGGTGCCCGACTCCATGGTTTCTGTGGGAGTCGTGTGTGTGTCACAACGTTGGTTGGTGGTCGTGGAGTTGCATTGTTCTGTTCCGCTGCTTAGTAGTACCCTGCTGTAGGTGTTCCTCACTTTACAGCTTTCTAGTGTAGTTTCCTATTTTTGGAGTTCCTACTGCTCTGGCCGGTGAGGGACTGGTAATCCCTACTGGGCCTTGTTCATGAGGCTCATTCCCCTACTTCCTTCAGCTAGGGGCTCGTCATCGCGAGAGCTCGGTGTCAGATGGGTTGCAGAGGTGGTAGTGGCGTCGTGTGTTGTCAACAGCAGTGAGAGCGAGTGTTGTAAGCTCTTGTACCTGAGTGAGTTGAGAGTTGTGCTTTGCAAGTTCTCAGGGTATGCCCCTTAAGGACTGCACCTTTCTTCTTGTACATGTGCTTTTACTTGGGACACGTTGTACAGTTGTTATATTGTTATAGTTATTTAAATTCAGTACATATCTCACTAGACTATTTCTTCTAACCCTTCTGGGTCTTCGGATCTGTGGGTGGCGACACGAACTTCGGGGTCCCTGGCGGGGGTCCAAGAGGTGGGTCGTTACAGTTGGTATCAGAGAGTGAGTCTATTGAGATTTGTAATGAGTTAATAACTATAGCTGTCCCAAGAAAGGTACTAGTACGCTGCTGACACTGTCCAGCTAGTGTTAGGCTTGTGCTTTCAATTGTTTTGCAAGCGTACGGCTTCCCTACAAGGTTCATGTGCACACTATAGTGGGTCGCAGTTGTTGCTGCGTCGCGTGCGGGCAAGTGTGGTCACTCGTGTGTGTTCGTGCCGTGGTGCACGATTGGCGATAGACTCACTGGCAGTGGTCTTCCCCGTATGGAGGACGGTTGTAGGGAAGTCCAGGCGCGGTGCTCTTGGTCGTCTTCATCGCATTGGGTGCGTGTGTGTCGCGAAGGCTGAGAGAGCCTGCATGTGGTGTGGCCTTCACTGGTGCAGAGTTGTTGTCTGTGGAACCGGTCGAAGTGTACCTACCTTGTTGGTTGTTCCCCTGTTGTTGGGGTGTGTGCTGCATTGGTTGTGTATGTGGTCTCCTGTCTGTGCGCTATGGTGCACTGTGCTCTGCTCGGTCGGCGTCGTTGCTCAAGCTAAGCAGATGTTCTGTGTGCCGTGTTGCATCGCTGGTTGAGGGCTGCGACACTTCTCTGTGGTTGCTTGTCGGCCTTGTGTTGGCTGGTTGTGAGCTCTGGTGAGGTGCTCCCGGAGTCTTTCTGGCAGAAGTGAGGTTTCCCCAGAACTGTGTTGTGCTCATTTTTTGTTGTCGTTGCATTGCCCTCTAGGTTGAGGTGCATCGCTTGGGTGCCCTATGTTCTAATGAGGTTTCCCATAACTGTGTGCTGTTGTCCTGGTGAGGGTTTCTCTCAGGACCGTTCCATGCTAGTTTCTGTTTGTTGTTGTATGTTGTTTTGGTTGGTGTATTCTAGCGGGTTTTCCCAGAACTGTGCCTTGCTGGTTCTAGTGGGGGTTTTCCCAGGATCAGCTTGCGTTGCTTCTGTAGTTCTTCTTGCTGCGGTGTTCTCTCTGAAGGTTTGTGTTGTTTGGTCGTTTGGGTTGTGCCTCTGGTGAAGGTCCTTCCCAGGATCGCTCTTTGTCATTTCTGGCGGAGGTTCTTCCCAGGAGTGCTCCGTGTTCGTTTCAGGCCACCGTTGTGTTGCCCCTGTGGTTTGAAGTGTGACGTTTGGTTGGGCTGCGTTCTGGTGAGGTTCTCCCAGGATGTCTCTTGGCGCTTTTGGTGGAG
>CM024757.1:143286889-143357270 GCA_014218235.1 Colocasia esculenta
TGCATATGTTATATGTATATTATTTTCGTGAATATAAGTAATTAGCCAATTTTGTATATAAGGTATTTATTTAAATATTATGCATGATATATTAAAGTAATGTTACACATATAATGTGAAGTACTATCATGCATCTTGTAAGCATATATGATTTTACTTTTGTACATGTATTATAATTAAATGAGTATATATTATCTAATGGTTGAGATGCATATTGTGTTAATTATTCCATGCATATTATATGTAACTATGATGTGTATATGTGCATGCATATATTAATCTTGTTCGAATTATATATCTATTTCTAAGCATGATAAATTGTATGATGTGTGAACATAATGTGAATCGTGTATGTATGTAAAGGATGTAGGCATGTATATACATATATGTTTAACCTTGTTGTTTATAAGTATAATTACTCATGAGTATACGTATACATATATCTATACGTCCATCTATGCAAATGGTATTTGTTTATTATTAGCATGCTAAATTGTTTATAGTGTATATGGTACTTAAATAATACGGGCATGTAAAATATATCAAAATATTATAAGCAATCTATATTTATGTAAATTCATGCATGTTGTACTAAATTATACTTTGTACGCATATAGATGTATAAATCTAATGTTGTACATATGATATTTACTTATTGCATAACCATTGAGTTGATTATGACATGTATGATAGCTAAATAATATATTAGTGTGTATTATATATATATATATATATATATATAATTCGTGCATAATACATGCAACTATGGTGCATATGTATACATATGTATGTCACTTCGTGCATATTATCTTTAATTGAGATTAGTGCAAATTATACTTATAAATAACATGTAATGTATAATTTATGTAATAAGTGTAAAAATATTTAATTATGCTCATACTATATTGTTGGAGCCTAAATGTATGTTTAAATTGGATGAAAATAGGTGTTTGGGCTGTCTGGCATAGTTGGCGGCCAACACTGTGCCGCCAAGTTGCAGGCCTGATTGGCGTCCACATCCCTGGATGCCAAGGGACAGTGGGCGGACCCCCTGGACGTCCAACCCCCTGTTGGCGGCCAGCCCCTTGATGTCAACTGTGCAGTTGACTACAACCGATGTTGACGTCTATATCCTCCTGTGTAACGGTTCCAAATTTGTTTAATCGCATTATGGCCGGTTCTAGTTTAGGAAACCCATCATAACCTAAAACCAGGAAACCTACCAGATGCGTACCCAACCCATCCAACCTTATAAAGACCATCTTCTGGCTGCACCAAGCCTTTTGGTGTTTTGAGAACCCTAGTATTTCTGCGAGAGAAAAGTTGAAGTTCCAAGGCTTTAATCTGGCGACTAATGAGTGTAGGAAGTTTCTGGGAGATCTACAATGACTGGAGTGTAGTCCAACTGTCAAGGAAGCAATCCCAACTCCGAGGGACCTCTGCACCACATTTGACCAGATCTATGGCATTTCTGAACACCTATTCTTGGCAGGGCCGAGGAGGGCTTCATCTCAAGTTTGACCCTCCATTTTCCCCATGCATGTGAGTTTGTCTGTGCTGATGCTTCTGTCTGGAAGTTGACGGCAACATCCCCTGCCGTCAAGTTCTTGAGTTGACGACAGGGATGCGCAGTTAACTCAGTTGGCGGCCAGGACTATGCAGTCAAGTTCCTCTGTGTCCTGAAAATTGCTATTTAATCTTCTTAAATGTATTTAATTGATTTCCTAACATGTGTGCATGCTGTAAATTTTTTGTAAGGTCAAAGTTGATTAGTAGGTCTTGTCATGAGGTTTTTCATGAATTTTCATGATTTGTGTTAATTATTAAATTCTAGAAATTGAATTATGAGCATAGAATAACCATGTTTAATTTGTGTAAATAGGTCAGATGTGAGTTAGGGTTTGGTAAGTTTTCTGTGATGATGTCTTGATTGTATATACACATTGACACTATTATATTAGACTGTTTTACTAGAATTTTTACTTTAGAGAAATTAGTGAAAAATGCACCTGTGATTTGATTTAATTGTTATAAATATATTATCTGTTCAAAAAAATTTGTAAAATTTATTATATGTTATGAATAATGTTTTTAGCCTTTGATAAAAATTTCATGGTATTTGATGATAGTAGGCATTATTATGGTTTTAAATGTGAAAATTTCCATGTTGTGCATGTTAGAACTAAATTTGTATAATTAAAAGTTAGCAGCATGTTCAAAATATTATTTTAAGTTATTTATCACTGTTTAACAGTAAGGTGAATTTCTAAAAATGGAAATGTGAATATTATGCAAAGTGTATGTGAAATGGGATGAAAATATGTGTATAAGCATGAGTAAAAGGTGATAAGGATGATAAAGTGATTAATGTAATATTTAGCCATGTGTGACACTGCTACCATAGGGGTCTGAGAGCTGTACCATAGAAAAGTCCATATGGAAGGCTCAACGTTATGAGATAAATCCTAAGGGCATTAGGATAAAATCCTGGAGGTGGACAAGTACCGCTGGTTAGGGTGGAGAGGGCTTCTCCCGGTTCTGCACAGTTACCTAGGTTTGTCACCGCATTGCCTAGGTGACAAATATGTGAAAGTGAGTGCTAAGTGTTAAGTGATAAGCACTTAGTGCTAAAGTGAGTGTTTTCCTCTACTTGGTAGTTAGGACTATGTGTCACGACAATTTAAGAGATTAAATGTGAATAGAAGTGCAAAGTGATAAGTGAATGTGGCACGTGATAAGTGCAATTGTTGTGATAAGTGATAAACGTGAACGCATGAGTAAATGAAATGAAAGAAGTGTAAATTTATAGGTAAGGAAGAGTGAAAGATAATGAGAGTGTAATCACATGTGAAAACCAATGTATTAATACATGCATATTTATTTTGTTATTCATGCATTAACATCATAATTGTAGAATTATGCTAATATCATGTCTAATATCATGTGATATAGTTTAATAATACCTATATGGTAGTGTGTATGAATATGTGCATGTAAATATGTAAAGAAACGCAATGTAGAAAATTGAGTATGTAGAATTGACAAATGAATGAAATGGTATGAGAATAAGTGTAAATTCATGTAATTAAGTTTGATTCATGTCAAAACAGCAAGCTAAATGAGATTATGATTTTGATAAACACATAAAATAATGCCTAAGTCCATGATAGAATTGTATTCATTTAGTATGTAGTTCCATGTTCAATTTGTAGATGATTGCCATCCGATTTGAATGTATTTTAAATCTTCAATTTATGTTTAATAAAGGTGATATCATGGTGAATTATTCATATTAAAACAGCAAGTGAAACGTGTAAATAAATAAGGAAAAGTGCATGTGAAATATAAATAGAGATCATGTTAGATTGCTATCTACTTTATGTATAATTGCATGATCTAATGGTAGAGTTGTTCCACAATAAGAAAAATGTTTAGAGTAATAAATCATGTTATATGTTAGGTGTTTAAGAGTGCATATGTTCATACCATGTATGTATCAACATGATTATGCTAAATTATGTTAGAATGCTTAGTATCGTATTATAGATTACTAGAAAGCATGCGCAAATGTTAAGAGAGTAGGATAAATTATACATTAAAACAGCAAGCTAAATGTGTGATAAAAAGATATAAATGCATGAGAGATTGACTAGATACCATGCTAGGAATGTCTATTATCTTGTACATAGCCTCATGTTTTAAAATGGTAAAATTGTATAATGATATGATGAAGATTTGAATCATGCGTCCTAGGATATATCATGTGTAGAAAACATGTGTAGGTGTATGTTATCTTTCATGATTTAACATGAGCATGTGTTAGATAGGAAGGTATTTGGATGACTTATGTATAGTTAACCATAAGAACATATGTCATGTGTAATGTTGTGATTAGAGTGATAGCATGTGTTTTTTCTCATTGTTAGTGGCTTATTATGTATGTGATATGTGCAAGTTTGATATTTTAGATTACTTGCTGAGTCTTGTAAGACTCATACTTGCTTCGGTGTACAGGTGACAGGTGATTTCGTGCCTGAGGGAAGCATAGTGAAGGTTGACGCTGCATACGAGAAGGAATAATCAGTAGAGTTCACATTATACTTATATTTTTCTTTCATAGTTGAATAAAGTTTATTCATATGGACAATGTATGGACAATGTAGTTCTTTTCAAGTTGTAATAATGTGGACTCTAGTACTTTCTTTTACTATATAGACTGTGGAATGTGTGGTGATGATGGAATGAAGTATAACATTTCTTTAATTCCGCTGTACTCTTTTATTATTCATGGACATATCAACCTTATCGTTAGTGTTGGGTTACTATCCCACTGTAACGACGCTCTTTGTACCGATGGGGATTGGTATAATCATACCGGTATGAGGAGGGTCGTTACATGGAGCCTTGGTTCCTTGTGTTGCACCTTGGGTGGCTCATGGTGCTTATGATAGTACCGTGTGTTGTGACGTATGCCCTGATCATGAGCTTCGTGCGTCGTTTCACAAGTTTGCTAAGTGTTGGAGGCGTTGAGCTTTCCGCCTCTGGGACACTTCTTGCTGGCTTGTGCTTTGTGGCTGTACCGTTACCGTTGTGGGGTGGCTGCTTTGCCTTATCTAGATAGCTCTATTGGTGGTACGCTAGGCCTTGGGCATGGCCTGTGTCTAAATTTTCCCTCTCTCTTGGGAGCGAGTGTGTTTGGTTGTGGTACCCTGCTGTGGTCTGGGTCCCTCTGAGGTCGACGTGTTGTTCTTGGCCTCTACGGTTGTTTCGATTCCCGTGCAGTTTGTCGACGTCTTGAGTTGCCTAATTTTGACCAACCTCAGGCGTCTTTCTTGGTTTTGCCTCTACGCACTGTGCTTGTGGAGCGATCGCTTTAGTTTTCCATGGCTCCACAGTTAGTGTGTCCTTGTCGGACCACGAGGATGATCTGGGTGAGATCGAGTGGTGCGAGTGGACAATGTCCTACGTGGGTGTTCTTCACGTGCGTGTTACTGCTTGGTTTTGGGTCGTCCTTATGAGACTCTCGTTTAGCCTTGCAGTAGGTTCTAGTTGTTGCTAGTTGTGCTGAGCCATTCAGAGGAGTCTTGTGGTTGATCTTTTGGCATTTTCTCGATTGTCGTCAGTAACTGTGTCCTCTGTCGAGTTCCGCTGGTGACAGAGTATGTTGCTGATCAGTTGTTCTCAATAGCGTGGTTTGTTGAGGGCTCAGTCGTGTGGTTTCTGACTGGAGGTTTCAGTTGTTTTCTGGTTGGTTTGGTGTGCGCCGCACTTGTGGAGTTGTCGAGACACGATTATGTGCTCTGTGCCAATTTGTGTGCACTCTGTGAGTTGTCGAATGTATGGTTAGGCACTCCGTTTGTGGCGGGGTCGTGGTGGTGACCACCGGGAAGCCGTGGCATGACTTAGTGGTCTCTTTGCGCTAGTTGTTTTCTCCGACTGGGTTTCGCCCTTAACTTCGAGGACGAATTTGTTTTAAGTTGGTTAGATTTGTAACATCCCGGGTTTTGGTTGCCTTGGAGTTGTTCTTGGGATCACGACGGATTGGGGTGTTGCATTCTGAATGCGACGAGATCCGTGTCGCCTTCTAGTTGAGAAGATGACGGCCCCCGTGTCGCGTTCCTATTGTCAGTGGCTAGTGTGCCACGTGTCTGCATCTTGTGTGTGAAGGCAATGTGCCAGTTGTCGCGTTCACCTGAGGCACATACGTGTGTGACACGTGGCCTGGAGGTTGGGTTGTCAGAAGACCTGTCAGAACATTGGAGAAGGCGACAAGATGCCTGTCATGTTCTGATGAGAATGCGACGCGCTTCTTGTAACGACCTCAGTTTCGAGGCCTTAAGGCATGCAACCCTCCTTTCTTCTTCTTTCTTCTCCTTTCTCCTTCCTTCTTTCCCTCTCTGTGGTGGGGGAGCTCCCTCCCTCTTTTCAGGTTATGGGCTTGGTAGAGGTGCCGGCGTGGTCGTGGCGGAGCGATGGAGCGGCGTGGAGCGAGTAGGCGGCGGCCAATTCGACGTGAAGGGCCCCAACGGGTCTGGCTCGTCATTTCTAGTAGGAATCTCTTGCTCTCTCTTACTGTCTTGAGGAGATGGAGCTTGTTTTGAGCTACCCTCCTTGTGCTTGAGGCTTACTTGTGGTTTTGCACGGATGAAAGCTTGCCGGTAGTGCTCCCTCTTGTGTGGTTTAGTTCTTATGGTTTATGAGCAAGGAGAGGTGGCATTGGTGCCCCTCGAGCCATTTTTAGTTGTTCTCTAAGTGTGCTCTTCTTCCTCCCCTATTTGGTGGCATTTTTGTAGCTTGGGGGACTGTGGGATGGCCCTATCCCCGGAGTTGGTCTTATGACTGAGATCGCGACAGGATGGCTGTCGCGATACCAGTCAAAAGGTGACATATTTCCTGTCGCATTCTAGTCACGACAGGATAACCATCGTGTTCTTTGTGCCTTGTTGTCTCCCATTTCCGGTCGTGGTGGAGGATGTCCCGTGCCCAAGTTGGTTAGAGGGAGGTCTCCCCAACTTGGCACGGGGCTTGTCTTCTTGTTTCGTGGCTTGCCATCGTGGTTCCTTTGGGTGGGGGCCTTGGGGTGGTTCTGCCCTAAGGGTCCTACCTTCAGATGAGGAACGCGACGGGTAGATACGTCGCATTCTAAATCTGAAGGCGACACCCTCCTTGTCGTGTTCTTTTCACAACAGGGTTCTTGTCGCGTTCTGGTTTTGATCGCGACAGGCCTTTGGTCGCCTTCTGGCTGCTATGCTGTTGTGCAGCTCTTTCCGTATTTCCGTGTTCCAAACTGAGGTGTGTGTGCCTTTGTTGGCCGACGGCCTTCCTGGGAGTTCCGACAGGTGTGTTGTGCGTGCCTGTGCCTACTGTGCTTGTCGTGGTTGCAAGACAGCTTTGTCGTTTGCTTGTTGTGGTTGCCCAACCTATTCCCAGTTCGCCCGGTTCTCAACACTTAAGGGCTTGTCCCGTTTAGAGGTTGTTTACCATTGCCTGGGACCCCCAATCCCTGTGCCCGTTCAGGGAGTTCTCCAGGCGGCGGGTGAGCTCAAGTTACAAACTCTGGTAGCAGAGGGGAAAACGGTTAGGGACAATGGCGTAGAGTCGTTTGTTGAGCTCTCTTAGCTAAGTCTGGGATGCCTAGATGGTTTGGTTGTTTTCTCTTCCGGTGTAGATCAGCTAGTCCTTTCTCACTACCTCTCTCAACGTTGGTTCTAGAGCCATGTCGAGGTGTCAAGCATGGGGCCGCAGCTCGTCCGAGCTTCGGTGTTTTGTGTGGTGTTCTATGTGGTGGCTCACTGGCCTCACTCTTCCAAGGAGGTTGTAGGCAGGAGCCGCTGGCTGGTGAGCAGAGGAGTGGCCGGTGTGTCCTCCTCTTAGCTGCTAGTGGCGATGGCTTTGTCACGCCCCGACGCGAAATATCGGAACGTGAGGCCGAGTATAGAGCGAGTACTAGACATCAAACCGTTGGACAAGAATAAATACTAAAGCAAATGCGTCTCAATTATAATCTTTTAAATGTCTAGTTACAACCACTAATATCAGAGCCATTCAATAGGGCCCGATTACTCGAATAAAAGTAAAAGACTAACTCATACTCTAACAAAGTGCTACGACGCTAGGGTACTCATGACTTCACCCTTGGTCATTCCCGTCCTCTTGAGTGTAAGTGTCATCCTCTGTCTCACCTGAGAACACATAACAAATAATGCAGGGTGAGCGATAACGCCCAGTAGAACTTAAATCTCATGTAAACAAGCATGTTTAAAGTGATTAATGTCTTATCAAACAGAATAACTAGAGAGAATGATGAGAACAGTATAGAGAATAATGTCACACAATAACGAGGAACAATAGCACAATTTTACGAGAGTATAACACCACAAGTATGATAACAGATTGACCATATAACGCGAAAACAAGTAAAGTTGCACAACAGTGCACTAGTCACGATAGCAAGTGTTGGTCAATATTCTTTCAACCACGAGTTCAAGTAAACAATAATTGACTGATTGATTGCCATAGATTAAATCTTGCGAGTTCATGTGTTAGGTACATACCAAACACCCTGATCATTAAACCCCTGTGAGTTATAGCCTTTCGGGCGCTCATCCCAGGACCAGATCAGTCCCTTATAATGTTGCCTGACATAATCATGTTTTTATCTTAGACAATCAATTGAATGGCCAAATAGAGTACCAAGAATAGATGAGAGTAATTGAAGAATAGATGAGAGTATAGAGAGAATGTGAATAAAGAGTAAGTAGAGTATAGATAACATCGAGTAACAATGATAGTAACATTGCACAACACGCGCAATTTGTGTTGGCAGTCAGGTGGGATTCACTACCTTCCCACTGGCCATGTTATGCACTGGTCTGGAGGTCTGGAATAATTCAGGATAAAAACTAGATCTTTCTAAGGCCGATTGGATCTTACCGATCCCTAGAAGGGTATCATAGGCGTTAGGGTACAACCAGCTCATCGACCATGTGGGAACCCATGGATAGAGGAGACTTACAGAGGCCTTGAGCAAGGATTCACTAGTCCGACAGAAGGAATATCCAACGAAGAGTTCATCCAAGTCAAGAGAAAGTGTGTAAATAGAAACAAGTGCCCGACGTTCTAGAGGAATTCTAGAACAGTGGAGCATCGGTAACGGTATTCCCAAAACATCGCGAGAAAACGAAGACAAGTCCACTTAAGATAGGGCATAATAATTGAAATAAATTACTAGATGTATTATGAGGTATATTCATGCTAAGTTAAGTCATATTGGATGGTTCAAGTGTGTGCATGTGATAAGAGAATCATGGAGATGAAATAATCAAGTGAATGACTTTTAATTAACTAATTACATATCCAACATTTACAATTTCGTTTACTGTGGTTAAGACAGTTAACAAGGTGAGAGGTTATTGTAGAAAGTCAAGATGAACAGAGATATAGGGTTTTCATGCAAAACTCCAGAACCTGACGTACCCCTATAAGGGTCGCGACGGGTACAGTCAGAATACGACAGGACCAATCAAATGTCGCGACGGGTCGGTCAGAGTAGGCTGCCAGAATACGACGGTGTGGCCTATCACATTCAGAACGCGACAAGTACTGTGTCGTGATGGGCCGTGAGAACGCGGCCTATCGGGCCGTCGTGTTCTCAGGTCCTGCGCCTAAGTCCGAGCGGGAAAGGTACCATGCATTGGATTGAAGTCCAGGTTTCCATGTTTTGACACAGGGTTGTTCAAAATCAAGAACTAAATGTACATACGATGAAAATTCATGAAACTAGTTTTAAAGGGATCTAAACATACAAGAGTACTTCCAGTAAATGGAAATTTGAAAGTGGACATGGTCTCGACATGCTTCAAACAAGTTTATTCATGAAGAGCATAGTACAGTATGCAGTAGAGATAAAAGAATTAATTCAGGATGTAGGATGAATGAAATTAGGATTTTTAGGGGCAAAAGATTCATGACATCAATCACTATCTCCAATAAAATTTCCGTAGCATGGTGTCAAGTATACATGGAGATATAGGTTAAACATGATGGTTCGGGGTCATGGTGACTGCAGAACTTCAAAAATATAGAACAAAAGATTGGGCTGACGAAAAATCATGAGACAAGAGGGGTTTTGTTCCTGATGCATGGAACAATCTACAGACAAAATTAATTAGGTTTTGCTCGTGAGAATGCCTATCTTTGACTCATTTGATCTTCTAGGGCTTAGAACTTGAAGAATGAAGGTTGAGGTTTGGTCAAGCCTTCTCCCCTCGAGTTCTCCTCCTCCTTGTCCTCCTCTCCACGTCCAGCAAGCACCAGCAACGAGTTAGGACCGGCCATGGGCTGTATGGAGAGTATTTAATCTCCTATGGTTTTCCATTTCCTATTATAACTCCTATTCCTCTTAAATTCGGAGATTTCCTAATTTCTCTCCTCCTTCCAAGCTTTCCACCTCCTAATTGGGTTAGGTTGGGTTGCAATTTCGTGGCCAACCAATTAGCGTAGGGTTAGGAATCCAATTCTAACCCAAATCACTTATTTTAATGATATAATATCCCTTTTCTATTTAGGTAATATTTAAATACAAATTTAGGATATTTTCCTATTATTCCTCTTTTAAAAATCCCTTTTTGGCCCAATAAATTCGAGAGGGTCCATTTAACAAAGCCCATTACTTCTTTTCGTTTAGTGGGTTTTAATTAAATTCTTTTTTTCTTTGATTTTCCAATTGACTTAAATTTTTATTTTTTAAAAAATTCAGGTTGCTACATCCTCCCCCTCTTAAAAGAATTTGGTCCCCAAATTCATATGATCATAATGGAGAGAATGTCTTACCGAAAAGATCGGGGTAGTTCCGTCTAATGATTCCTTCAGGTTCGCATGTGGCTTCTTCCACTCCACGATTATTCCACAAAACTTTAACCACATGGATGGGACGGTTCCTGAGTTGTTGCACCTTCCATTCAAGTATCTTGATTGGCTTCTTTTCATATGTCACATCCTTGTTCAGCACTAATGTAACGACCCTCTTCATACCAGTACGATTATACAATCCCCATCGGTACAAAGGGCGCCATTATAGTGGGATAATAACCCAACACTAACGATAGGTTGATATGTAGATGAATAGCAAATGAGTACAGCGGAAAATAAAGAAATAACTCATTCTCATTCATCATCATCACACATTCCACTTCTATATAGTAAGAAAGGAATGATAATGCCCACTTATTATATTTCAAAAGAACTACATTGTCCATAACATTGTCCATATGAATAACATTATTCAAACTATGAAAGAGAAAGTACAACTATCTAGTAAACTCCACAAAAATGCTACTCCTCGCGCTCGATGAAGCTCTTCGCTAAGGCCTCCTCCAATATGGGAACACCTGTCTCACCTGTACGCCGAAGCAAGTATGAGTCTAAAAGACCCAGCAAGCAATCTAAAGATTCAACCTTACACATATCACACACATGTTAAACTACCAAACAATAAAGAAACACATGCTATCACTTAAACCATAACGATTTACATGGCCATGCTTTACATAATTAACTACACATGAATCATCCAAACACGTCCTAACTAACATATGCTCATATTAAATCATGGATAACAATATACACCTATACATACTACTTCTACACCTAACATGTAACATGTTTTAAACAATCCAAACACATCCCATTTATGGTACAACTCTACCAACTAGAGCTAGAGTTAGTACAAAGTAAGGAGCAACCTAGCATGATATCTATTCACATTTCACGTGCACTTTTCATATTTAATTACACATTTCGTTTGATATTTTAATATAAATAATTCTTAATTACACATGATGTCACATTTTATTAAACATGAATTGAAGGTTTAAAACATATTCAAATCGGTTGGCAACCATATACAATTTAAGCATGGAACTATGTACTAGGTGAATATCATGTCTATCATGGAACTTAGACATTCTTTCATGTATTTATCACAATCATAATCACACTTTGCTTGCTGTTTTGACATGAATTAAATACAATTACAAGGTTTTACATTTGTTCACATGCTATCTTATTCATTTAACAATTTCACATGCTCATCTTTCACATTGCCCCAATTCACATGTTTACATACACATTCACATACAATACTGCAGGATGTTATTGAACTATATAACATGATATGAAACTAATATTATATCTAACATATTAACATATGAATGATATGGGTTATGCCTTATTATCTTGGTTTTCACATGCAATCATGCTCTTATTAACATTTACTCTCCCTTACACATCATTTCAGACATTCTCACATCGTTTACTCTTGCACTCTTACTTATCACATATCACATCACTTGCACTTACCACGTGCCATATTCACATGTCACTTTACACTTTATTCACATCTAATCACTTGAGTTGCCGTGACACATAGTCCTAACTACCATCTAGTGGACGCATGCACCCATATCGCATAGCACATATCACATAGCACATAGCACATAGCACATCACATCACTTGACGCATACCTGCCACCTGGGCAAACTAGTCGCGAATCTTAGTAACTGCGCAAACCGGGAGAAGCCCTCTCCACCGTATCCAGTGGTACTTGTCCACTCTAAGGTTTCATCCTAATGCCCTTAGGATATATTTCACAAAGGTTGAGCCTTCCATAGGGACTTTTCTATGGTACGCTCTCAGACCTCTATGGTAGTAGTGTCAATCTCGGCCCAAATTTACACCCTTCACTTTATCACATTGTTTACATATTCACATATACTATTTAATCATTTTACATGCATTATTTACAATTGCACATGCTTCAATTGACCTAACATGATACTACTGTTTACAGTAATAAAATAACCTATATCACAACCCTAGGCATGCTGTTAATTACTAAATCACACAAGATTAAGTTTAACATGCTCAATATGACTATTTTCCATGGTTTAACTAATAATTACACTTGCTGTCATCAAAATGGATCCAAATTTTTATCACATGATATAAATAGGAAACATATTGCATGTTCCATTTTTCAAATTTTTCAGGTTTATAAAATAATTATAACAATTAAAACAGATTACAAGTACAGTCATCACTAATTTCCCTTAAGTAGGAATTATAGTATAACAGTCAAACCTAACAGTGCCAATGCTTAAAGAAAGTCATTACATGATTATAGAAAATATTATGAAATCCTAACTCACAACAGATCTATTTACACAGATTAAACAGGGTCATATTATGCTCACAGTTCAATTATCAAAATTTTAATAGTTAACACAAATCAAAAAAATTCAGTACAACCTCCTGATATGACCTACTGAGTGTTCCTAACCACTTACAATTTTTACAGTGTGCACACATACCCATAAGTCAGTTAAACACCATAAAGAGATCAAACATGAATTCCTTAAAACTCTGAGGAACTTGGCGGCACAGTGTGTGTCGCCAACTTTGTAAATGGCACACTCTGGTGATGCCAACACAGGAACTTAGCGGCACACTTGTGGCCACCAACTTCATCTCTGCAGGCAGTGCAGGTAGAACACAATAAAAAGGGAATTTGGGGGTTCCAGGACTCGAGGAAAATTCCAAAAAAAATGCTGGGACCTAAGGGACATGAGTAAGGTTGACATCAATAGGTTACTTGCCTCAAAATAAATCCATAGAGATCAAATCTTGCTGACGAAGCCTTCCTCACCCAGCCAAGAAGGTGCTCAAAACCTCTCTAGATCCAGTCCTTCTATTGATGTAGATTGATCCTCGGAGCTGGGGATGCTTCCTTTATGTATGGGCTATTCTCCAGTCAGTGTAGATCTCCAGAGAACCTTTCCAGTCGCCGGATCCAGCTCCTCAAAGAATAGCTTTTATCCCAAAGGTTCTAGGGTTTCACAAAGACCAAAAGACATGATCCGGCCGAACCAAGGTGATTTTATAGAGCTGGGTAGGTTGGGTACACATTAGGGTAGGTCTCCTACGGTTATAGATGGGTTTCCTAAACTGGAATCGGGAGAAACGCAGGCGTTACCAAATTTGGAACCGTCACAACACTGGGAACTTGGCGTCCACCTCTGGTGCCACCAACAAGGGGTTGGCGTCCATCGATCTGGACACCAACTCCTTTGGCCCAGACAGTCAGCGGCCAGGCATGTTGCCGCCAACTGGGCATCTTGGCTAGAACAAAGTCATACATCAAAATAAATGTACAATTACATCTCAACAATTTAATGTATACATAAATAATTAAACATACATTCACCATATAAACTACATGCATTTCATACTATTTATTTAAACATAATTGTACTAATCTTAATTAAGGATAATATGCACAAAACAACATACATATATGTATGTACACAACGTATTACATACAACATGCATGGGTTTAAATAATATTACATGTACACGATAGTTAGATAATACAAGCACACATTAAATATATTACATGCACAAATAACCTTACATGTACTTACAAGTATATATAGCAGTACTTACCTATCTATGCTCACCTTACTTAAATACAACATGCACAATATTATTTAAGTACAATATACACTATAAACAATTTGATGAGTACAAAATTAGATAGATATCACATGCACAAGATAAAAGTACATATATACTATGTACAAAGCATAATTACATACAATATCCATGGAATAAGTAGTATAATATGCACATCAATAGTTAGACAGTATATGTACATTATTATTAAGATGCAATATGCATAAAGTTAAATAAGAACATCTATGCAACAATAATTAATTTGCATACGCACACTTAAATTGACATATATATATATATATATATATATCTATATATAATATATATATATATATATATATATATACACATGTACACAACATAGTTACTTACATTATACATGAAATAGATAATACAATATGTACATCAATAATTAGATTCAACATGCACATTTATACACATTACATGCATAGAAATTAACTCATATATACCTACAAGATGTATAGCAATATTCACATATTGTATGCACACATTACTAAATATAAAATGCATGGTTTTTAATTAAGTACAACATGTACAAAATTAGTTAATTATCTATATTCACGGAAAATAACATATAATACATGCATATGCACATGACAATTTAATAATTAGAATATACAAATTTAATACCCACACTATATACATAACAATAACTACCACATGCACAATATAAAAATGAACAAAAATTCGGGAGCCTTACAACCAACTTCTCATGGCGAATGAATGCGTAGGATCGTACACATATTTCCTCAGCATAGAGACATGGAACACATTGTGTACACATGCCAAATCCGGTGGTAACGCCAGTCGATACGCAACCTCACCAATCCTTTCGAGCACTTCAAAAGGACTGATGAATCTAGGACTGAGCTTTCCTTTTACACCAAATCTTTGGATCCCACGAATAGGTGATACCTTTCGGAATACATGGTCACCAACTTGAAATTCCAGCTCTCTCCTTCTCTTGTCATCATAGCTCTTCTGTCTGGACAGTGCAGTCTTGAGTCGATCTCGAATCACCTGTATATCCCTGGTGGTATTTTGTATCATGTCCGAACCTAGCCATTGCTGTTCTCCAACCTCATTCCAGCATGCAGGAGATCTACAGTTTCTACCATAAAGTGCTTCGAATGGTGCCATTTTAATACTCGCTTGGTAACTGTTGTTATAGGTGAACTCGATCAAAGATAAATGCTCATTCCAGTAGCCTCGAAAATCTATGGTGCAGGCTCCTAACATATCTTCTACTAGCTGGTTGGTTCTCTCAATCTGTCCATCAGTTTGTGGGTGAAATGCGGTACTAAAATTGAGCTTAGTACCCAGTGCAGTCTGCAGTCCGTTCCAGAAATGAGACGTGAACCTTGGATCTCGATCCGAGACAATGGATGATGGAACTCCATGAAGTCTCACGATCTCTTTGACATATAATGCGGCTGGTACCTCCACAGACCACTTACTGTTTATAGGTAGGAAGTGTGCAGACTTGGTTAATCAGTCGATAATGACCCATATGGCGTCAAGTCCACCACGAGTCTTTGGTAAGCCCATGATGAAGTCCATGCCAATGCTTTCCCATTTCCATTCCAGAATATCTAATGGTCTGAGTACGCTAGCAGGGCGCATGTGTTCGGCCTTTACCTGTTGGCAGTAAGGCAATGAGCGGCATGCTCAGCTACCCTCTCTTCATATTCGGCCACCAAAACGTTCTTTTCATGTCTTGATACAGTTGGTAACCTCCAGGATGAAGTATACTTCGTCTGTGAGCTTCATCCATTAGCTTCCTCTTCAGTTCTCTCATTGTCGGGAACACATGTTCTTCCTTGGAATGCAAGCCTTCCATCCTTGGTCATGGCAAAGTCAGGTCTTTCGGCTAAGGTTTCCTTGATGCGAACCAAGAATGGATCACTGTCTTGTTGATCTTTGATCTCTTCTAGCATGTCAGATTGAATATTTATATTGGCAACCAAGACTCGATCATCCCTATGTTCAATATTCAAGTCTAACCTTGCGAATTGTTCTAGTAGTTGCATCTCGCCAAGGACTAGACTTGATAGCGATGCCATTGGCTTTTTACTAAGAGCATCAGCCACAACATTTCCCTTTCCTGGATGGTACTGGATGTTGAAATCAAAATCTTTTCGGTATTCAAGCCATCTTCTCTACCTCATGTTAAGTTCCTTATGAGAAAATAGATACTTTAAGCTCTTATGGTCTGAGTAGACAATGAATTGCTCACCATACAAATAGTGTCTCCAGATTTTCAAGGCAAAGACCATGGCAGCCAACTCTACATCATGCACAGGGTAGTTGACTTCATGTGTCTTCAATTGTCTTGAAGAATAGGCAATGACTTTCTCTTTCTGCATCAATATGCAGCCTAGCCAATTCCTGAGGCATCGATGTAGACAGAGAAACCTTCTCTCTCTATTGGAAGAGCGAGAATAGGTGTTGAGGTAAGACAGTCTTTTATAGTTTGAAAACTTTTCTCACACTCTTTACTCAAGGAGTAGGGATTCTCCTTTCATGTAAGGCGCGTGAGAGGAACAATGATCTTGGAGAAGTCCTTTATGAACCGCCTGTAGTAGCCAGCCAATCCTAAGAAGCTTATGATTTATGTGACGTTGGTTGGTCTCTCCTAATTGAGTAAAACTTCAACTTTGGAGGGATCAACGGAGATGCCGTCCTTGGGGATGACATGGCCCAAGAAGGACACTTCTTCAAGCCAGAATTCGCACTTGCATAGCTTTGCGTACAGTTTGTTGTCTCGCAATACTTGCAGGGCTATCTTCAGATGTTCTTCTTGTCTTCTTTGGTCTTCGAATATATGAGGATGTCATGATGAAGAGGACCACGAACTTGTCAAGGTATGCTGGTATATGCTGTTCATGAGTTGCATAAAGCTGTAGAGCATTGGTGACCAAGGCATAACGACGAATCATAGTTCCATACCTACTCCTGAAAGCTGTTTGAAAATATCATCGTCCTTGATCCTCATTAATATAGCCAGATCAAGGTCGATCTTGTAGAATATTTAGCTCCAAATATTTGGTCGAAAAAGGCATCGACCCGGGGCAATGGTGTTGAACCACTCTATCTATGCTGTCCTTGTATTTTGGTGATAACAAAACTTATGATGATAACATAATGAATATTTTGTTTCATCTGTGTCGCATCAATCCCATAGCAAATGCTAAGTCTTTCATTGATGCAATATATGGCGCACTAAAATGATAAAATCGATGTTTTAATCAATATACATCGATTTCTGTTTAAAGTGCCAAAGTATCAAGCGCCGCAACGATTTGCTAAGAAGTCGATGCCATAACGATTTGATAAGTGCCATAACGATTTCTTCTTTGAGCGTATTGATTTGATAAGAAGTCGTTCCCATAACGATTCCTTAAGTGACCGAAATGATTTTCCAAGAAGTCGATGCCATAACGATTTCATAAGTGTTCGCAATGATTTCTTCTGTAAAGCGCAAGAAGTCGATGCCATAACGATTTCATAAGTGTTCGCAACGATTTGTTAAGAAGTCGATGCCATAACGATTCCTCTTTAAGCGCATTGATTTAGTAAGAAATCGATCTCATAACGATTCTATAAGTGAGCGCAACGACTTGCTCTCACAACGATTTGTTCACATCGATTTGTTTATAATGAGCAACGACTCTTCACATAACATTTCATAAGTCATGCTCATAACGATTTCTTCATGGATTCTGTTCAAACACAGATTGCCTTTATATTTCAAATATGCCTGGCGCTTAAATGAAAAGTCAAATATCTTCTGACAAAAAGCTGCATGCATATTTCAGAGTCTTGTCAAAAAGATATGACCTCTATTTTCAGTATGTTAGCAGAAGCACAGTACCATGCATCGTTTATCATAAACACTCTTTTATGCTAACACTCTCTTCTATGCTCACAGACATCGAAGACCATCGGAGTCTGATTAAGACAAATGAAGAGGAGATGAGCAACGGCTAGAACTCCAACGGATCTCTTCAACGGATCTATTCTAAAGCTGCTCAATATAAAATGGAGCATTGCTGAAGAACACAAGAGCCTTTTCTTGAATATCTTTGAAGGAGTGTACATCTGTGAGAAGCACCTTCACGCCACATACACTCAAGGAAAGAGAGAAAGAGCCCGAGCCAAGAAGAAGCAATCAAGCGTCTCAAGCATTCAAGCTTCCGAGCTTTCTGTCTTCTTTTCTCTCTTCTGTTTCTCTCCGAGCTCATTGTATATCTGGGGAGAGTTTGGGACTGTGAGCTTTACATGAGTGTTCATCTTGTAAGGTCTCTCAGTCTGATCTTTCTAAGAAAGATCTGTGTCCAGCTGTAGGACTGTATACAGTTGTTAACCCAGCTAGGGGTGGTGTCTAGCAGAACCTAACTGGGGTTTGTATCAGTTGATAACCCAGCTAGGGGTTTGTGTCTAGCAGAACCGCACCTGGGGTTTGTTCCAGGAGGTTGGCTTCTTTACCTGTAAGAGAAGTGGGCTGCCTTCTTGCCCGGGAAAGAGAAGAAGACCTGGTGGGGGATCCAGGGTGTTGTAAGGTCCATAAGGGGGACTGTACCCTTGGTTAGTGAAATCCCAAGAGTTTGCTTGGGGACTGGACGTAGGACTTCCATGTGGGAAGGGCCGAACCAGGATAAATCTCCTGTGTCCTTGTGTGATTGTTTATTTGCTTCCGCACTGCACTCTCTATCACACTGAACAAACCAAGCTTTCAAGTGTTATTTTCTGTGTTTAAGATTCTATTTCAGATTTCAGAAAAACCTATTCACCCCCCCTCTAGGTTGGCTTGCTGCCGTACCAAAAGGGCCAACAAGTGGTATCAGAGCGAGTCTCTGAACTTTCAAAGAAGATCCAACGATCTTAGAGTAAAGATCCATGGCAGCTCAAGGATATGCTGAAGGACAATCAGTCACCAGACCTCCATTCTTTGATGGAGAAGATTATCACACTGGAAGATAAGGATGGAATGCTTCATTCGAGGCACAGACTTTGATCTGTGGCAGGTAATTGAGGTAGGTGATTTTGTTTTTATCCCTGCTGAAAACACTACTACTATCACAGCAGCAGATAAGATAAAGTTATCACTAAACTTTAAAGCTAAAATTATTTATGTTGTGCTTTATCTAAAAAGGAATTTAGTAAAATATCTGCATGTATATCTGCTAAAGATATGTGGGAAAAATTGAAGCTCACATATGAAGAAATACCCACCACGGACGAAATACCTACTGATGCTCAAGTGTTTAAAGAAACAAGACAGGAAGCTATAACTCCATCATCTTCAACTGTCGCCATTCAAAAGGAGCAACAGGAAGGACCTCATGATGTCATCCTTCCACCTGAAGAAGAAGAGTTAAAGGAGGAACCTCAGAGTGAGGGGGAGCCTCATATCCTTTTCGAAAAGGACATCTCTGAGGAAATAAGCACTGAAGAAGCTTCTGACAATGAAAAAGCTGAGGATAAAGCTCATAAAATCCAAGTAACTTCTCAGGAGACATCTTCTGTAAACAACTCCTCAGGTAGCTTCAACATTAAGAAGAAAATGCCTATCTACTCTTGATGAACAAAAGGAAAGGCATTCAAATGGGTATGGTTAGAGGATGCTCAAAAACATCCAATTGGTGACTACCAACTCTTCACTTCATTCTAATCTGAAGAGGAAGTAGTCATCCTTTAGTTTTAGTTTTGTATTTTTAATGTACATTTATGTTTGTTATATTCAGTAAGCTACAATGCTACTAACAGTGTTTGCAAGTTTTCTGTTAAGATGTATGCAGATAAAAATCCTGAAGACTTGACAAACAACATGTCAAAGGTCAAGAGCAACAAGATCAGACTTTGCCTCACATTAAGAGGGAGTCTCTCACTCAGGGGGAGCACAGACTAAGGGGGAGTTATTCATTTATGTCAATCATTGTTGAACCCCTCTATGGTAAAAGTTCTCTCAAGGGGAGAAAATGCATGGTAAGATCCTTCCTTTTTGGTTAGTGACAAAAAGGGGGAGAGTATGTATGCACTATGAATTTTCTGTATGTCTCTGCATGTTTCAAGAATTTTCTGCATGTTTCATGATTTAAAGCGTTTCATGATTATCCCTATCAGAAAATTCGCATAAATTTTGTCATCACCAAAAAGGGGGAGATTGTTGAACACTCTATGGCTGTCCTTGTATTTTGGTGATAACAAAACTTATGATGATAACATAATGAATATTTTGTTTCATCTGTGTCGCATCAATCCCATAGCAAAATGCTAAGTCTTTCATTGATGCAATATATGGCGCACTAAAATGATAAATCGATGTTTAATCAATATACATCGATTTCTTTTAAAGTGCCAAAGTATCAAGCGCCGCAACGATTTGCTAAGAAGTCGATGCCATAACGATTGATAAGTGGCCATAACGATTTCTTCTTTGAGCGTATTGATTGATAAGAAGTCGTTCCCATAACGATTCCTTAAGTGACCGAAATGATTTTCCAAGAAGTCGATGCCATAACGATTTCATAAGTGTTCGCAATGATTCTTCTGTAAAGCGCAAGAAGTCGATGCCATAACGATTTCATAAGTGTTCGCAACGATTTGTTAAGAAGTCGATGCCATAACGATTTCCCTTTAAGCGCATTGATTTAGTAAGAAATCGATCTCATAACGATTCTATAAGTGAGCGCAACGACTTGCTCTCACAACGATTTGTTCACATCGATTTGTTTTAAATGAGCAACGACTCTTCACATAACATTTCATAATCATCTCTCATAACGATTTCTTCATGGATCTGTTCAAACACAGATTGCCTTTATATTTCAAATATGCCTGGCGCTTAAATGAAAAGTCAAATATCTTCTGACAAAAAGCTGCATGCATATTTCAGAGTCTTGTCAAAAAGATATGACCTTATTTTCAGTATGTTAGCAGAAGCACAGTACCATGCATCGTTTATCATAAACACTCTTTATGCTAACACTCTCTTCTATGCTCACAGACATCGAAACCATCGGAGTCTGATTAAGACAAATGAAGAGAGATGAGCAACGGCTAGAACTCCAACGGATCTCTTCACGGATCTATTCTAAAGCTGCTCAATATAAAAGATGGAGCATTGCTGAAGAACAACGAGAGCCTTTTCTTGAATATCTTTGAAGGATGTACATCTGTGAGAAGCACCTTCACGCCACATACACTCAAGGAAGAGAGAAAGAGCCGAGCCAAGAAGAAGCAATCAAGCGTCTCAAGCATTCAAGCTTCCGAGCTTTCTGTCTTCTTTTCTCTCTTCTGTTTCTCTCCGAGCTCATTGTATATCTGGGAGAGTTTGGGACTGTGAGCTTTACATGAGTGTTCATCTTGTAAGGTCTCTCAGTCTGATCTTTCTAAGAAAGATCTGTGTCCAGCTGTAGGACTGTATACAGTTGTTAACCCAGCTAGGGGTTGATGTCTAGCAGAACCTAACTGGGGTTGTACCAGTTGTAACCCAGCTAGGGGTTTGTGTCTAGCAGAACCGCACTGGGGTTTGTTCCAGGAGGTTGGCTTCTTTACCTGTAAGAGAAGTGGGCTGCCTTTTGCCCGGAAAGAGAAGAAGACCTGGTGGGGGATCCAGGGTGTTGTAAGGTCCATAAGGGGGACTGTACCCTTGGTTAGTGAAATCCCAAGAGTTTGCTTGGGGACTGGACGTAGGACTTCCATGTGGGAAGGGCCGAACCAGGATAAATCTCCTGTGTCCTTGTGTGATTGTTTATTTGCTTCCGCACTGCACTCTCTATCACACTGAACTAACCAAGCTTTCAAGTGTTATTTTCTGTGTTTAAGATTCTATTTCAGATTTCAGAAAAACCTATTCGCCCCCCCTCTAGGTTGGCTTGCTGCTACCAAAAGGGCCAACAATGGGGACCTGTTCTGATGATTTTTTTTTTTTTTTAGATAACTATCTGATAAGGGAGTAGGAGAGTGCTCACCCCTTCAGAGAAGGGATGAGTAAGTCACTCCACCACCACACACCTATCAGAAAATTTTATTAAATCAAAGAACTTACAAAGGGTAGTTAGGCCTGATGGAGGGAACCCCATCTTATCGAGGCGATAGGGCCCCTTTACAGAGAGAGGAAGATCAGCCCAAGAAGACCAGACAGTACAAGAACAAGAAATAGTACAACCATGACCCACCCTCCTCGTATCAAATCAGCAAAGTTTTGAGAAATAAATGAGTGGGTTGCTTCAGTATCAAATAAAACAAATGCTGATAGAGAGAAAACTTGTAGGGTACCTTCCACAACTCCACCCCCTCGTTGGTCTCCACTTTTTGGACAGCTTGCAGTCGGCCAGGCTTCTTTTGCCCATTCGGGTGTTTCTCTTTCTCCTGCTCCTTTAGCATAGGGCACTCGGAAATGCGATGATTGCGATTTTCGCAGCATAGGCAAGCACCTGCTTTCCTCTAGCATTCAGCAGCAGTATGACCAGGTTTGTCACAATGCTCGCAATTGGTCTTGTTGGTGTCTAGGGGAGTAGGTATCTTGGGCTTCCTTTCTTGATTTGGCCCTCCAGTGATGTTGAACGGCCGCTTCTTGTCATTTGTGGGCTTGCTTGAGGAACCTGATGTTGGTTCCTTCTTGACCAGTCTACCCTTAATGCGATCGGTAAGGTCGGTCGCATCCTCCAGCAACTGTGCCTTCTTTACCATCTCTGTAGTACCCCAAAAAATCCATTAAATAAAAATTATAGATAAATAGAAATTTTATCTATTAATAATTCAACTAGTTAAAAATACGCATTATTATCACATGCGTATAAACTCATATAAAAATCTTGTAAAAATAATAGTTATATTTTAAAAAAATATTCTCTAATGACCTATCAAGAAATTTGAGCACAGAAAAATCAGTTAGATCAAGTTTAAGAAATTATGCGACTTATTAGCGTAATTAAGGAATAAGTCGAAGAACCCATTATTTTATGAGCCAAAGTGGATTATAATAAAAATAAACATGTGGGTAGACTTTAAATAATATGGGATGATAGCCCATTATGATATTTGGGCCATGGACAATCTTGGCCCATGAATATATTCTTTGATAAAGAGGATAATTAAAAACCCATTAAGTAAAGTGAACATGGGTTGTACAATTAGGCTCACATGAGATATTAGGCCAAGAGTAAGAGCCCAAATGATGAAGATTAGAAATATTGGCATAAATAATATTAAATTAAATTAAAAAATATGAAATTACTTGAATAAGTGTGATAAATAGATTTAAATAAGAATAAAGGGTGAATAATTAGAATTAAATCAATACCCAGTAAGTTAAATTAGTAATGGGTTTTATTAATGGTCCTAACATGGATTGTTGGGCCTAAATATGAAGAGCCCATCATGAGATGGGAGTTAAATGAGTGAAATATATTAAATATAGTAATAATTAGAAAAAGGGATTAGATAAATAATAAATGACATATATATATATATATATCCCTAAAAAGAGTCCTAATCCTATCCTAATCCATTACCTATGAAATTTGATCTTTTCCCAACCCAAATTAGGAGATAAAGGAGAGAAACTATGTGATAAATAAGGAAAATTCGGATTTATTAGAAAAAGAGGAGTTTTAGAAAGGATGGACTCTTGTAGCAACCCATACACCTCTCATTCGGCCCTATCAACCCCTTAGAACGAGGTGGGAGCTCTAGAGGACGAAGGAGAAGGCTGTGGATGTGAGGAGCAAGGAGAGGAAGGCTTGGAGCAAGGAGGGTTTTCCTATTTTCATCCACAACCCTAGGTTTTCATTACCACTAAGAAAAGATTGGCAATCTCTCAAGCTTAAACCGTGTAAAAATTACCCTAGGAAGACTTCATGATCCCTTGCAAAATCCCTCTAGTTTTGCTCTATTTCGATCTCCCATAAGGGAGAATTAATTCCTTGAAATCCTGCCAGATTCATGTACCTGACCCTTCATGTTTGCTTTCAAACCTCGTGTATACTTGATTCCATGCCATGAGAACATTCTCATAAATAATACGTCATGTTAGCTTTCAAACACCTCTAGTTTGCCTAATTTTCATCATGTATCCATCGCTAATTAATTCGTTGAACTTTGACTGCGCATGTTTAAGTCACCAAAATGTAACCTAATTAAAGCATGTCTATACCCTGTCTATTTTCCAATTAATCATAAATGTTGATAGATCTATATGTCTACTTTCGTTTAAAACTAGTTTCGTGATTTTTGGATCATCGTACGATTTTATATTGAATTTATAAGTACCGTGTATCAAGAAGGATCAACTCTAGAAAAAAATAAAAAGGGACGGACCCCTTTCTGATATCGCGGCGGCCCGACCCGCCGCGATACCAGGAGGGTCGCGACCGGCATATAGGTCACGTTAGAAATGCGGCAGCCTGTGCCGTCGCGATTTCCAGCCTGAACTGGGCCAGGCCGGCCGGTTCGACTGTTGTGCCTGGGCTGCCCGTCGCGACCTGAATCGCGACGGGTATCCCCGTCGCGTTAACACCACTGTCGCGCCTAGCCTACCCATCGCGACTTAATCGCGACGGGCAGCCCCTTCGCGTCTTCAGATTTTCGGCCAGCACCCTCTTTTGCTTATATACCCCTGCGTAAATTGCTATTTAGCCACTGTTTAATTATAATTGAACACTGTTATTAACCTTTCGACCCGATAAACCATTAATGGGCAATAATTATATAGTTTCCATTAATTAAAAGCCTAATGCATGATTTATCTTACTCTCATGATCTCTTTACACGTGCACGCACTAAACATTGTTTATTGCCATTTGACCCTATTAAATTACTCAATAATGTATCTGGTAATTAAGTGAAATTAATTACCTAATTTCCGTAATATTTAATACACATGTCTCATTTTATTTATTCGCGTGATTTGTACACCGTTTCGCGTCCTCTCTGCCTTCGAGCATTCAAGGCAAGATGGACAACGTTTTGTTACACACTTTCTCTTGACATGGACCACCTCTCCATTGGGAATACTCTCGACTGTGCCAGGGACTCCTTGTCAAGGCCTCCATAAGTCTTCTTGGCATTGGCGCACGTCCTTAGCCGACGAGCTGGTTGTACCTTTAAGTCCCGTTACACTCTTAGGGGTCAGTACGATCCAAATAGCCTTAGTGAGATCTCTCTTATCTTGTGATCACACTGGATCACCTGGCTTGTGTATACAGCACGACTAGTGGGGCAGATGTGACTTCTACCAGACTGCCGGTACCTGACCTAGTGCCGTGCAACTGTGACTATCACCGATTAATTGTTGTTTTATGATTATACCCCTATCTCATCTATTATCCTTGTACTCTCATCTATTCACGTTCACTCTACTATCTCGTTTATTCGTCTAGTACTCTCTTGAGACTCTTGAGCTGTTGTGGCTCCTATTGCTTTTACTATACTTGACTGTCTAGCACTATAATATGGGTCTTATGACTCTACTATATCCAATGCATACTGTGCAGGGCATGGAGAGTGTCCGAGGGGCTCCAATGTAGTCCTAGGGGCAGAGAGCCACCCGAAAATACCTGCAGGGGCTATTGACGGTATTCTGTATTGCACCGGTTCTGACTATACTATTTTGGCTAGACATCTTACTGTTATACTATTAGTCTTAGGAGTTCAGACATATTGTACCATTTCTGTGCTATTATTGTGCTAGCACTGACTGTTATAATATTAGTCTGAGGAGTTTAGACGTACTATGCCATCGTGAATGGCTACTGTCCTAAAGTGACTACTGTCGTACTCTTCTAGTGCAGTGTTGTGCAACCATACACGTTATCTCGTTACACGCTATCTCGTTACATGCTATCTCGCTACACGCTATCTCGTTACATGGTCATTTCCTTATCATTCTAGTTTTGCAATAATCTTGTGGAATGTTATATCGTTCCCTTGTTATCATCATTAACTTGACTATCATGTACTATTACTCTCTTGACTATACATGAACGTTCTCTCAAGTTAACCTATTTTACAAGACATTAATCACTTTAAGCGTGCTTGTTTACACGAGATATTAAGTCCTACTGAGCGTTATCGCTCACCCTTCATTATTTGTTATTGTGTTTTCAGGTAAGTCAGGTGATGACCTTACACACATCAACAGGATTAGACTGGAGTGATGAGCGTCCTGGAGTCATAGCAATGGATTATCCCCAGTACCCTAGAGTTAGTTTAGTTAGTTGCTTAGTTATCATTTCCAAATGTAACGATGCTATTAAGCCCTGTGTTTTGGTGCTGAATTAGTGGTTGTAATAGTTTAGATGAATTATCAATAAAAAGATGAGTTTTATTGCAATTATTGTTCATTAGTTGCTCTGATATTTGCGAATGTATGCGCAATTTATGTTACCATACACGTTGTTCATGCCTCCCAGATTTATTCTGCTGCTAAATTGGCGGGGCATGACAATCTCGACATAAGTCTGGATGTCGAGTGCTGCAAGTTGTGTAATATATGAACGCTTAAGCCCATTAAGAAATCGCCTCGCCTTCATCTTCTCTGTGCTAAGAAGATGATTGGCATAGCATGACAATCGGGAAAGTTGCGCTTCATACTCAGGGACAGTAAGGTGCCTCTGCTTCAATGCAGCAAATTCATAGGCCTTCCTCTTCTAGATTCTTTCAGAAAAGTATTTGGAGTTATAGTGCCCCTTGAATTCTACCCAGGTGAACTGTGCATCGGCCTTGGTGGCCTCCACAGACTCCCACCACGCACGGGCGTCTCTTTCTAATTAAAAAGTTGCTAGCAATAACTTATCACCATCCGCGCATTGCATGACGTGGAAGATGCGTTCTATCTCCTTCAGCCAGTTTTCTACCTCGTCGGGATCAGTAGTTCCACTGAAATGAGGTGGGTTTAAGTTGCGGAAATTCCTATGCAGATCTCCGGCTCCTTGGTTTCCATGAGCTCCAGTAGCCTGAAGTAGTGCTTGAGTGAGCTACTAGATAGTTTGTTGCATGTCACAGAGTTGTGCACGCTCCGCTGCCATTGCTATGGTTTAAGTTCCTTCAAAAGGAGAATTTTAATGTAAGATATCGTGATTGCACTAAATTTGTGCGTGTGTGAGTTTATTTTAACTTATTACCCAAGGTTCTTCCCATCTCTCACATAGGTAAGGAATGAAATTCTAAGTCGAGGCAGGTCAAACCTAGATCATTCTATACTTAAGAATAACCAAGGCTCTGATACCACAAAACTGTCACGCCCCGACATGGAATATCAGAACGTGAGGCAGTTGCAAGTAAACGGGTGCAGATCGAGTAGTAGACATCAAACCATTGGACAATAATAAATACTAAAGCAAATGCGTCTCAATTATAATATTTCAAATGTCTAGTTATAACCACTAATATCAGAGCCATTCAATAGGGCCCGAATTACATTGAATAAAAGCAAAAGACTAACTCAGACTCTAACATAGTGCTACGACGCTAGGGTACTCATGACTTCACTCTTGGTCATTCCTGTCCTCTTGAGTGTAAGGGTCATCCCGGTCTCACCTGAGAACACATAACAAATAACGCAGGGTGAGCGATAACGCCCAGTAGACTTAAATCTCATGTAAACAAGCATGCTTAAAGTGATTAATGTCTTATCAAACAGAATAACTAGAGAGAATGATGAGAACAGTATAGAGAATAATGTCACACGATAACGAGGTACAATAGCACAATTACACGAGAGTATAATACCACAAGCATGATAACGGATTGACATATAACGCGATAACAAGTTAAGTTGCACAAAAGTGCACTAGTCACGATAGCAATTGTTGGTCGATATTCTTTCAACCACGAGTTCATGTAAACAATAATTGACTGATTAATTGCCATAGATTAAATCTTGCGAGTTCATGCGTTAGGTGCATGCCAAACACCCTGATCATTAAACCCCTGCGAGTTATAGCCTTTCAGGTGATCATCCCAGGACCAGATCGGTCCCTTATAATGTTGCCTAGCATAATCATGTTTTTATCTTAGACAATCAATTGAATGGCCAAATAGAGTACCAAGAATAGGTGAGAGTAATTGAAGAATAGACGAGAGTACAGAGAGAACGTGAATAGACGAGTAAGTAAAGTATAGATGAGAACTAAGGGTCATTGCACAGGAAACATCAAGTAAACAGGCGATAGTAACAGTTGCACAACACGCGGAATTGGTACTGGAAGTCTGGTGGGATTCAATACCTTCCCATTGGCCATGTTATGCACAGGTCTAGAGGTTCGGCGTGATTCAAGATAAGAACGAGATTTTTTTAAGGCTGATTGGATCTTACCGATTCCTAGAAGGGTATCATAGGCGTTAGGGTACAACCAACTCATCGACCATGTGGGAACCCATGGACAGAGGAGACTTACGGAGGCCTTGAGCAAGGATTCACTAGTCCGACAGAAGGAATATCCGACGGAGAGTTCATCCAAGTCGAGAGAAAGTGTGTATATAGAAACAAGTGCCCGACGTTCTAGAGGAATTCTAGAACAGTGGAGCGTCGGTAACGGTATTCCTAAAACATCGTGAGAAAACGAAGACAAGTCCACTTAAGATAGGGCAATATAATTGAAATAAATTACCAGATGTATTATGAGGTATATTCATGCCAAGTTAAGCCATATTGGATGGTTCAAGTGTGTGCATGTGATAAGAGAATCATGGAGATGAAATAATCAAGTGAATGACTTTTAATTAACTAATTACATATCCAAGATTTACAACTTCGTTTACTGTGGTGAAGACAGTTAACAAGGTGAGAGGTTACTGTAGAAAGTCAAGATGAATAGAGATATAGGGTTTTCATGCAAAACTCCAGAACGCGACGTACTCCTGTAAGGGTTGCGATGGGGTACAGTCAGAAAGCAACAGGACCAATCGAAGGTCACGACGGGTCGGTCAGAGTAGGCTGCCAGAATGCGATGGTGTGGCCTGTCGCGTTTAGAACGCGACATGTACTGTGTCGCGACGGGCCCTGAGAACACGGCCTATCAGGCCGTCGTGTTCTTAGGTCCTGTGCCTGAGTCCGAGCGGGAAAGGTACCATGCATTGGATTGCGGTCCAAGATTCCATGATTTGACACAGGGTTGTTCAAAAATCAAGAACTAAATGTGCAGACGATGAAAATTCATGAAACTAGTGTAAACGGATCTAAACATACAAGAGTACTTCTAGTAAATGGAAATTTGAATGTGGACATGGTCTCGGCATGCGTCAAACAAGTTTATTCACGAAGAACATAGTACAATATGTAGTAGAGATAAAAGAATTAATTCGGGACGTGGGATGGATGAAAATTAGGGTGTTCAGAGGCAAAAGATTCATGACATCAGTCACTATCTCCAGTAAAATTTTCGTAGCATGGTGTCAAGTATACATGGAGATATAGGTTAAACATGATGGTTCGGGGTCATGATGAATATAGAACTTCAAAAATATAGAGCAAAAGATTGGGTTGATGAAAAATCATGAGACAAGATGGATTTTGTTCCTGATCCATGGAACAATCTACAGACGAAATTAATTAGGTTTTGCTAGTGTGAATGCCTACCTTTGACTCATTTGATCTTCTAGAGTTTAGAACTTGAAGAACGAAGGTTGGGGTTTGGTCAAGCCTTCTCCCCTCGAGTTCTCCTCCTCCTTGGCCTCCTCTCCATGTCTAGCAAATCCCAGCAACGAGTTAGGGCCGGCCATGGGGTGTTTGGAGAGTATTTAAGCTCCTAGGGTTTTCCCTTTCCTATTACAACTCCTATTCCTCTAAAATTCCGAGATTTCCTAATTTCTCTCCTCCTTCCAAGCTTTCCACCTCCTATTTGGATTAGGTTGGGATGCCATTTTGTGGCCAACCAATTAGGGTAGGGTTAGGAATCCAATTCCAACCCAAATAACTTATTTTAATGTTTTAATACTCCTTTTCTATTTAGGTAATATTTAAGGTACGAATTTAGGGTATTTTCCTATTATTCCTCTTTTAAAAATCTCTATTTTGGCCCAATAAATTCTAGAGGGTCCATTTAACAAAGCCCATTACTTCTTTTCGTTTAATGGGTTTTAATTAAATTCTTTTTTTCTTTGATTTTCCAATTGACTTAAATTTTTATTTTTCGAAAAATTCAGGTTGCTACAGGCTTGGTACTATTGTTGTGACGATGTTTCCTTTACGGTGTTTCCAAGTGTGTTCTCGTTGCCCTAGCCTACACGGTGGTTGTATCCTAGCTGTGTCTAGTTTCCGTATATGATGACGGTCTGGCCTCGTTGGCCATGCTTGGTGGTTTCCACACTACGTGTTTCTCTGGGTGCCTTTTTCAGGCACCCTACTGCTGTTCCGTAGTCTTTTCCTTGGTGCTAATCCATGTGGCACTGGCGTGTGTGTTTCCCTGACCTCGTGGCATGTCCGAGGTCTAGGGTGGTTCTTCTTGAGGCCCTCTACCTTGCGGAGGTCTGTGGTGGCCGTGTTTGTGGTGAGACGTTCTTCTCACGTGGCTGCTCGGTATTGTTCGTGGTGACACCTTTTTGCATGCCTTCCTGACCTCGTGGAGGTCTAGGGTGGTTTTGGTTGCGTGGTGAGACTCGGGTCTCACGTGGTTGCTCCGATGTTTTGTGAGCTCTTTGTCTCGGTAGTTGTGCCGAGGGTTGCTTCCGCATCGTGTTCGACTCCGTTGTTTTTGCGGAAGTCGTGTCTGGGCCGACTTGGTTGTTGATCGTGGCGTTACTCTCTTCTGCTGCTTTGTAGTACTCTACAGTAGGTGTTTTCTTGCTTTACTGCTTTCTAGAGTAGTTGCTTCCACTTTTCGTTGGAGTTCCTACTACTTTGGCTTGCAAGGGACTGGTAATCCCTACTGAGCCTTGTTCGCAAGGCTCACCCCCCTACGCTTTTCAAGTAGGGACTCAATGTCATAGGAGTTCGTTGCTGGACGGTTGTAGTGGTAGTTGGTTCCACCGTGCGTTGCCAACAATGTGAGTTGTGAGCATGAGAGCTCTTGTACCGTGTGAGTTGAGAGTTGCCTTTTTGCAAGTCCTCGGGATATGCCCCTTAAGGATTGCATTTCTCTTTCTGTGCTTGTACTTTTATTTGGGACATGTTGCACATAATTTCCTTATTAATGTACGGACTTTCTTGTTATAGTTATTTGAATTCATTGCTTATCTCACTGGACTAAATTCTAACCCTTCCGGGTCATCGGATCCGTGGGTGGTGGTGCGACCTTCGGGGTCCCTAGCGGTGGTCTTGGAGGTCCGGTCGTTACAAGGGAATCCATGGAATACAGAGAATTAAGGAGGTCTTAGAGAAAAGGTCACTAGTCTGCCGATATAGAATGACCAACTAAGAGTTTCCAATCCCTAAGAGAGGGCTACCTATATGTGCAATGTGTCATGTAGAACGTGTCTCAATCCACAATCCATCGGTTAAAAACAAGACGGAAAGCTTATAACATGGATGTATGACATGATATACAATTCAGTCTATCACATGATTTCTATGCTTTTAACATGTAACAATTCCAGTTATACACAAGCCAGAGTATGGACATAACTAATATCAATCACATGGTAGATAGAATCAAACAATCATTAAGATCACTTAGAATAGAAGTTCATATTCTTATAGTTTTCATGTAGTTTGATCACTTTTTGGCCATTGAATAACTGCATGACATGATATGACAGTAGGACATGCATGTGATGGACTATACAACTCAAGAAAATAGTCTCGGTTTGGCCTTTAAATCGCGACGGATTCAGTCGTCGTACTTTCAAGGACCATACACAATTAAAATATGACTCTGTGCAAAGTGACTAAATCGCGACGGACCTACCTGTCGCATTCAAATCGCGACAAGACAGATCATCGCCTTTTACAATAGGAATCTATTGTCGAATCAATTATTGAATCAGAAACGCGACGGTTAGGTCTGTCGCCTTCATAATGCGACAAGCCGATATGTCGCCATGACTTTGAATCGCTACGGACCTCTCTGTCGCATTCATATTGCGACATTCAACGTGTGACCATGACTATGAATCGCGACGGTTCGATATGTCGCATTCAAGAGATGGTCTAAAAATCCAAATATAAAAACAGGTACAAACTTGGGCGGGAAAATAGTCAAATCGCAACGGCACATGTTGTCGCGTTCAAGACAGGTCTAGAAACCCACGCGACACATAGTTTTATGTGTTAGGGTGGACTGGTCAAACATGAAAACACAACGGGGTGTTCAGTCGCCTTCCCCTGAATCGCGACGTAGATGTATGTCGCATTCATGCAAAGAGAAACACAACGTCTAGAGTGGTCGCGTTCTTGGATCTTCCTCGAAACCCAGAAATATGCTACAACCCTTCAAGATAGACTTATAACTTGAAATATAGGGATCTTTGGACAGAACTTTGAACATAGAAAGTGTCAGGGACAACGAGTAGAAGAGAATTACAGTTTGGTTTGACCCAATTTGGCCTCAGTTTGCATGAAACACATTAAGAACCATAGACGGACACAGAAATTTTTCCAGTGGGGTCACTCCCTTTAGAAGATTTTCCAACCAAATCAATTTAGTGGATATTTTTGGACCCGTCAATAGAGTTTTAAAAATCCAGTGGGGTCATATGACCCCACTAGTTCTACTCTAGATCCACCTATGGTAAGAACACAATAAGCCCTAAACATGCGCTACTCTTGAAAAACGCTTAATATGACTCACATGGTTCATAAAAATTAGGGAAAACCTATTAATATGAAACTGGACTCGATGCTCTTTCCATTGGTATGTGCAATGTTTAGATTAAGCCCGAGAACACCTACCTTTGAGTGGATCTAAGGGAGGTCAATGCACAAGTCGCAGCAAAGAAAGGTTGGGGAAGAAGCTCGGGTTCTTGGTCATTCTCCTCCTCTCCTGGTGCCCTAGCTCACCTCCTCACGACCCCAGAACGAAGATGAACCTTCCCAACTAGTCTTAAGATGATTATTTATATGAATATCATTAATTTCAAGTCCTAATGAGACTAGGGAGGGTGGGTTGCGGTTTTGGCTTGGCCCCTTCCATGTTTTGGGGAATCTCCTCCCAACAGGAGTAACAGTGCCATAAGGAAAGCTCTTAACATGGCTAGGTATGAAATTGGTTGCTATGCATGGCTAATTACCTTTGTTTTAACCCTAATTTGCCCTTTCCTATTTTCTGCACAATTATGCTTATGAATTTTGGGGTTTTAATGTCATTGGGTTTGTTCTTTGGCCCAATAAGAGTTGTGTTGGCCCAAAACAATTTAAATGGTTCATCCCATTTCTTGGGCATTTAACTGACTTTTATTTTATGTTTACTTAACATTTTTGTTTATTGCTATTTTTTCGTAAATTTTAAATCAATAAATTTCTGGGGCATTACACTAACTTACTAATCTACGGACTCAAGGATAGAATTTCTTTAAATAGACTCTATTCCATGGATGTGATAGCTCTACACCCTCTGCATTTATCAATCTATAGGCATTCGCCGATAATGACTCCTTAACTACGTAAGGACCTTCCCAGTTTTCCTGAATCTTACTCCAAGGACCGATGGCTTTAATTGTAACGGCCTTGGATATTCATACCCAATAGGGGTCCATATCCAGATCCGTCTCCCGCGAACGGACCGAAGTCTCGGAAGGGATATCTCACACACGTGCCAGGAAGAATATAAAAGACAAACCACAATAGTAAGAAACACAAGAAAGCTCATGTGCTCATATCTGCATATAAAATTTACAACTATCCCATTACATTATTACATGTCTAAATTAAGAAGAGTACAAATACTTGGGGCATACCCCGAGGGAGCACAAGCTCACACAACTATACTAACAATATTGCTGGTGGTGCAAGTCTATCACGACACCTCTGCAAGTCACACCAATGGTAAACCCTGAAAAGAACTGTAAGGGAGTGAGCCTCAACAAGTCACTGGCTCAGTAGGGAACCACCCAAATCCACACAGAACACGGGAGGACCTCAACCCCAAAGGGACTCACAGGAAACACCGATAGCTAAACCATATCATGCTCACCGCAAAGCATAACTATATCAATTTACACAAATCCCAGAAAGTAAAAGAGACAACAGCACTAGCACCATGCTACTAGTCTGCCCAAAAACTGTAAAGCCTAGGCCACAAGCCTCACAGGTACACCACCTCAACAACTAGTCGCCTAAGCTGTAAGCCACACAGGCAAACCATTGCCTAAGCTACTAGCTTCACTGACAAGCCTCCAACACATGGGTAACAAGATTGCTAACAAAGAGCTAATCCTTTATACCCTTAAACCATGGTGTATTGAATGTCACATTTAAAAAACCGGACTGGCTACCACGAGGCCAATCCATCACACACTAAACCTTATTCGAAAACTTACCGAAGGAAGGGTAAAACACGACAAGTGGAAGGTCTTACCGCATGACCTCCACTTCACCACCTGAAAAGACTAGTACTCAGCGTACTACGGAAAACTAGTACCCATAAAAGGTACAGGTACCTACCACCACAGGGTGCCACCACTGAAATACAAACACAATTGTGCCACCACCTGGGCACACCATAACCAGTTAAACCACAACTAGTGAGTCTCTACTCACCAATGACAACCGTGCCAACACCATGGCACACCTCAACGGGTAAAACTACAACTAACACACGCTATAGCCAATAGCAAAGTACGAGCTAGAAAGCACGATGCCACTACACGGGATAGACTACTGGTTCATGACGCCAGTATCCAACCCGGACAACACAACAAAAGAACTACCTCTCAATCTCGTAGTCACGGACGTAAGGTCCAACTGTAGCTCCACAACACAAGTAAAGCCAAAGAACTGTGGAGACCAACCAAACCACCACAACCTACAGGTCACACACCCTGCAGGCCCATGCCTGACACCTTTAGAGACTCTGGCCCGAGTTCCCTAAAGTGAGGCACTGGTAATAGGACTAGCCAGGGCCCAGTACCCCAGCTACGAGCGCGCTACAAGTGACTAAACACAAACTCTCACAAGTCACTGTCCCACTGACGTCTTTCCCTCAGGCGGATGATAACTCTCCCCGAGAGTGAGGGTGTCTAGGAAGACGACAAGACCTCGACGGTACCACTATACCGGGACAAGCCCTGAGCACACCCACGTGCCTGGCTCTCCTCAGAACCTGGGGCACCCAACTGAAGAGGCATTCCGGAATAGGCGCCGGACCACCAAACTCGGCAACGCACTAATCACATCATAAACTCATAAAATCTTTATTACGAACCACGGTACAAATGTAAGGACTAACTTGACCTGGTCACTCTATGACCCACAAGCCCTACACAGACACACACATAAATCACGCTACTCAACCATACCTGGCCTATCATTGGTCACAAGGTGACCTCCATTGCCACATTAAGCTCATTACTCGGTAACCACTTAATAACCACACTTACACTTCATTAAATAACCATCTTAACCAATCTATAATCACATATTAGAAAGCTAGGGCTAGGTTCACGCAGGAACCTCACAGCCCAACCACTATGACAACAAGTGCATGTGCCATGCACACACACACACACACATACGTAACACCACCACAACAGAGTATGTGCCATGCACATCCTCAAACCATGTAAACACCATATCAACTACATAAATAGCACGCGAACTATTTAAACGACACGCTTTAGAGGTGTTACAAGTGCCAATGCACCTCACACCACTATAACACCACACCGATTATGTAAACCACCTACTAACCATGTGGGCAGCCCGCTCATAGAGCTTTACGGGTGTCAATGCACCTCTTACCAAAGCCATGCACAATAAATGATGATAATCGGATAACCAAAACACCAAAAGCATGCAAAGCAGAACCCTCGGCTGTGATCACGACAGAGGCCTGGGTCGTGTTCAGGTAGCGACGCCCCGACATGTCGTAACCAAGGGAGTGAACGTGACGTGTCGTCCTGTCGCGTTCTAATCGTTACAGGGGAGACTGTCACCTTCGCAGGTGAAAAACCCTAACCGGGTCCCCTTCGCTAGAAAACCCCCATAACCTTGCCAAACCTGGTTTTTAATCCATTTTTCATACTCTTTGTATTGCCCTAGCATGCTTTCTATAGTTCTTAAAACATCAAACACTTCACACGGCACGCACACAACAATTCCACAAAGGAAAAGGGTAGAATCTCCCTACCTTCACGAAGAACATGCAATCCACGCATGGTGCGGTGTTTCCCCCACTCCTCGCAATGTCCCCGCATTGAGAGCGAGTTGAATATCACACCGGAGCACCAAATCGCTCAACAGAGCTGCAACAGCTCCTTCCCTCGTCGAGCAGAGCTTGTGAAAGCTCTGTTCGGCCAGCCTGCTTAAAAACCGCACAGCGGTTGGGATCGCACCGTACCTCCCCGTCGCGACCTGATCACGATAGACTAAGGCGGCGCCTTCCCATTCCTTACATCAGCAAACCCCACTCCATGCGCGACACGTGGCGCACATGTAGACGTCGACCCCAGCGGCGGCAACCAGAACGCGACCCCCACTGCTGTCGCGTTAAGAACGCGACCTACACCTCCGTCGCGTTCACATCCAGTGAACTAACGGGCATTACGGGCCTAACTTGCCGGCCCCCTAAGCTCCACACAACGCGCGGAAACCTCAACCAAGGCCCAATGACCTCATATTGGTCATGAGCACCACACCAAAACCCGTAAACGCAGATTCGAACTACCATTAAACAACGATCCACGAAGATCCAAAAAATGCGCTACGTTACATTAATCATTTTACATTTAAGCACTAACTCACCGATTTTGAATTTTCTCTCAAGAACTCTCTTTTCATAAAAACGTGCAATTCTTCTTCAATAGACTTGGGCATGATCTATGACCATCATCCTCTTCTCATCTAAGAGTTCCAACTGGGCCAACAAGGATTCACAGCGTTGCTCCAGATCAAGTTCTCGATCCAACTATACTCTTTGTGAAGGAGTGAGGATCTCATATGGGAGAACCACCTCTGTGCCAAATGTCAAAGCACAGGGAGTTTGTCCCATAGGAGTGCAGATAGTGGTTCGGTAAGCCCATAGAGCATCGACCAACTGGTCGGGCCAATCATCATAAATATTGGATTTGCAAGTTTTCTTGATCATTCTGAAGAGAGTTTTATTTATGGCTTCAACCTGCCCATTTCCTTGGGGATAGTACAGCGATGAATGATGCAATGCAATGCAATGCCAAATTTACCGCACATGTCATGAAGTTCCTGGGAAATGAATTGCGGACCATTATCTGTGACAATGTCCCTTGGAGTACCAAATCTGGCCAAAATGTTGCGCATTATGAATTTGACCACTTTTGAAGCCTTGATTTCAACAAATGTCTCTGCCTCTGTCCACTTCGTGAAGTACTCTGTTGTTATCAGGATGAAGGACTTCTTATTGATCTCCTTAGTACGGTCTTCAAGAGGACCTACAATATTGAAGGCCCACATGGCGAAAAGCCATGGAGCGACAAGGGGGTGAAGTGAAGAAGAAGGAGAATGAATTTTGTTGACATGAACCTGACATTGAGGACAGTGACGTACAAACTGAACGCAAGATTCTTCAAGGCCGGGCCAATAGAAGTGACTGAGGAGCCTCTGAGCAAGGGAACGACGATTAACATGACCTCCGCACTCGCTAGAGTGAGCATCTTCTATGACCCGCCGAGCTTCTTAATCAGCAAGACAATAGAGATAGATGCCACTAAGAGATCTATGATGCAAGGCCCCGTTGATGATCTTGAAACAAGAGGCAATGCGGTAGATAGCACTACGATCATTTACGTTGGCATGGTGTAACGACCCCCTTTATACCGATACGATTATACCAATCCCCATTGGTACAAAGAGCATCGTCCCAGTGGGATAGTAACCCAACACTAAACGATAAGGTTGATATGTCGATGAATAATAAAAGAGTACAGCGGAATTAAAAGAATATTATATTTCATTCCATCATCACCACACATTCCACATTCTATATAGTAAAAGAAAGTACTAAGAGTCCACATTATTACAACTTGAAGAGAACTACATTGTTCGTACATTGTCCATATGAATAACATTATTCAACTATAAATTTAAGCAACTACCAAAATAAAATCTCCTCAAGTGCTATTCCTTGTATGCGGTATCAATCTTCACTATTCTCTCCTCAGCTACTGGATAACCTGTCACACCTATACGCCGAAGCAAGTATGAGTCTTACAGGACTCAGCAACTAATCTAAAACATCAAACTTATACATATCACATACACTTTAAACTACCAACAATAATGAAACACATACTATCATACTAATCACGTTAATTCACATAGCATAAGCTTTTTATGGTTAACAACACCTATGTTTGCCAAACACATTTCAGATTAACACATGCTCATATTAAATCATAAAAATAACATACATCTACACAAGTTCTCTACACATTTTATATATTTTGTGATACATGGTTCAAATCTTTATCATATCATTGCATAATTTAATCAGATTTAAATACAAGGTTATGTACAAGATGATGAATACTTTTAGCATAGTATTTGGTCAAATTCTCATGTATTCACGTCACTTTATCATTCAACTAACTTGCTGTTTTAATGTACAATTTATCATACACTCATAACACTTACACATGTTTCCTAGTAAACTACATAATATGATATTAAACTTTCTATCATAGTTAAGCATAATCCAATTAATACATACATGACATGAACATATGCACTCTTAAACACCTATCATGTAACATGATATATTAATCTAAACATTTTTCCTTATTGTGTAACAACTCTACCAATTTGAACATGCAATTATACATAACGTAGATAACAACCTAACATGATCTCTATTTATTTTTCACATGCACTTTTCTCATTTATTTACACATTTCATTTGCTGTTTTAATATGAATAATTCACCATGATATCACCTTTATTAATCATGGAATGAAGTTTTAATACACATTCAAATCGGATGGCAATCATTTACAAATTAAGCATGAAACTACATACTAAATGAGTAGCAATTCTATCATGGAACTTAGACATTATTTCGTGTGTTTATCAAAACAAAATCTCATTTAGCTTGCTGTTTTGACATGAATTAAACTTAATTACATGGATTTACACTTATTCTCATGCTATCTTATTCATTGTCAAATTTACCTACTCATTCTTCCACATTGCATTTCTTTACATGTTTACATGCACATATTCATACATACCACCATATGGAGATTATTAAACTATATTACATAACATTAAACATGGTACAAAACATGATATTATAATTATGATAGTAACACATGAATGACATAAATAAATAAACATGTAATGATACATTGGTTTTCACATACACTTGTACTTTTGCTATCTTTTACTCTTCCTTACATATTAATTTTCACTCCTTCCATTGCACTTACTCTTGCATTCACATTGATCACTTTACACTATGTTCACATTTAATCTCTTAAGTTGCTGTGACACATAGTCCTAACTACCAAGTAGAGGAAAACAATCACTTTAGCACTTAGCACTTATCACTCAGTACTTAGCACTCACTTTAACATATTCGTCACCTAGGCAATGCGGTGACAAATCTAGGTAACTGCACAGAACCGGGAGAAGCCCTCTCCACCCTAACTAGCGGTACTTGTCCACCTCTAGGATTTTATCCTAATGCCCTTAGGATTTATCTCATAATGTTGAGCCTTCCATAGGGACTTTTCTATGGTACAGCTCTCAGACCCCTATGGTAGCAGTGTCACACATGGCTAAATATTTCATTAATCACTTTATCATTCTATCACCTTTTTCTCATGCTCATACACATATTTTTCATCTCATTTCCGTTTACAGAAATTCACATTGCTGTTTAACAGTGATAAATCACTCAAAATAATGCATTAACATGCTACTAACCTTTGCTTTACGCATGATTAACTCTAACATGCTTAACATGGCTATTTTCACATTTTAAACCATGAAAATACCTACTGTCAATAAAATTTCACGAAATTTTTATCACATGTTAAGGACAGTAAACAGAATACATTCTAAATTTTTCAAAATTTTCTGAATAGAAACGTATTTATCAAAATTAAATCACTGTACAGGTGTATTTATCACTAATTTCTCTTAAACAAAAATTTCAGTAAAATAGACTAATATGATGGTGTCAATATGTTCATACAATAACCATATCATTACATAAAGTTCACCAAACCCGAACTCACAAATATCTTATTTACACAGATTAAACATGCTTATCTTATGGTCATAACTCAATCTCAAGAATTTTAATAATTAACAAATTTCATGAAAACTTACGAAAACCTCATGACATGACCTACTAATCACCCTTGACCCTTCATAAAAATTTCAGTAGGAAAACATACCCAGAAATCATTTAAATATATTAAACAACATTTTTCAGAACACTGAAGAACTTAACTGCACAGTCCTGGCCACCAACTGGGTTAACTACAACATCTCTTGCCATCAACTGATGAACTTGACAGCAGGGGATGTTGCCGTCAACTTCCAGACAGCAATCTGCAAAGTCACACTCACATGTACGGGGAAATTGGAGGGTCCAGGACTCGAGGAAAAATCCATAAAAATTCTAGGACCTAGGGACATGTATAGGGATGAAGTACATAGGTTACTTGCCTCTAATAAAATCCTAGAAGATCAAATCTTGCTGTTGAAGCCCTCCTCGGCCAAAGCAAGAGGGTGCTCAGAAACTCCTTTGATATGGTTCTCTAGTCGTTGTAGGTCGTTCCTCGGGGTTGGGGATGCCTTCTTGATGGTTGGACTACGCTCCAGTCATCATAGATCTCCCAGAAAATCCTCCAGTCACCGGATCAAAGCTTGAGAAGTCCAGCTTTTCTCACAGAAAATACTAGGGTTTCACAATGACCAAAAGGGCTTTGTGCGGCCAGAAAGTGGGTTTTTATAAAGTTGGATAGGTTGGGTACGCACTGGGGTAGGTTATCCAAGGTTTATGAAGGGTTTCCTAAACTGGAACCGGCCATAAAGCGAGCATTAACAAATCTGGAACCGTTACGCAGGAGGATATTGACGTCAACATCGGTTGTAGTCAACTGCACAGTTGACGTCAAGGGGCTGGCCGCCAACTTGAGGTTGACGTCCAGGGGGTGGCCGCCAACAGGGTATTGGCGTCCAGTGATGTGGACGCCAACCACCCAGTAGTGCCAATAGGCCAAAAATCCGATAAACCTTGAAATAAATACATAAATATGCCCAAATAATTTAATATATGTAAAAATAATTTCACAAACCTTCACCGTATAAAACACATGCATTTCATAATTTTTTATTTAACTATAACTTATACTAATCATAATTAAGGATAACATGCATCAATAACATGCATATATGCACATACACATTCACATTACATAGTCACATACATTGTGCAGGAATTTATAATGAAATGTGTTAATTATCAGTTGAGTTCTACCTGTACATTATCATCCAAGCACCTTACATATCATAATAATTTAACATGCTTAAAGTAGATAAATATCATTTAAACAAGATTAACTTTTATATATTCCTATACACACCAAGGTTACTTACAACATGCATAAAATAACTAAATGCAATAGGCACATCAATAATTAAATAATTGCATGCCCATTTAAATATGTATATTGCATGTATAGAAATAAACTCATAATTATTTACAAAATGTATGACAATAATTTCTTACTATGAGCACATATAATATGCATGAGGTTTATAGATTTATTACATACTTTGATAGCTAAATAATGCATGCACATTTATATTTATATTTATACTCGTACAAAAATAGCTCTCATGCACTTACATGGCCTGTAGCATTACTTACCTATCACATGCACAATATTACTTAACTATTTTATGCCTCCGATATCTTTTTTTTTTTGTATACTCATTATGCATACATTTAATTAATTGCCTATTCTTACCTAACTATCCTGTATATACATGCATGAACTAATGAGGAGTATAGAAATGATAATATGCACAATTGAATACACACGCTACTCACGCGACACGTAAAGACATATGCACCATATAAGAGAAAGAAAATTTCGGGGTATCACACTCTCCCCCCCTTGAAAAAGATCTTCATCCTCGAAGATCGATTCTAGTACCTTTGGTGACGTCATCGGTCCCATCTCTGGAAAAAGAATGAAATCCTCATTCTCCTTGGCTGGTGCTTACGGTTCTGCTGTTGGCTCTTTTGATGTCGATGTTGTAGTACCTCGAGGATCAAACTTCTTCAACCTTGGACATTCTTTAATCCGATGGTCCTTGCTGCCGCATTTGAGGCACCTTCCTTCCTTTGCCCAACATTGATTCCCGCCATGGTGTTTATTGCAGTGCATACACATGGGTTTCCCGCTAGATGTAGAGGTCGCAAACCTTGCCGTGCTAAGAAGCTCGTCCAGAGTGCGGGGATCGCATTCCAAAAGTCTTGCTCTTACTGCTGGTCTGAGTCTCATTATGAAGTTTCTCACCTTGTGTTTTTCATCATACTCCCTAGCCCTAGCCTCACGCTTTCCTTGACTCACCATTGCCTGCAAATCCAATCTAGTTAAAGTCTAACTTATTAAATCCTATCTACCTTTCTTACTATCTTTCATTCATTATTATTACTTTCTACACATATGGACGAATTTTCTATAAAGACTTTGCAATATTGTGAGATGATGGTTCATTCATGTACAGTTTCAACCTTGGGGCTCTGATACCAATCTCTGTAACGACCCCCTTATATCGGTACGATTATACCAATCCCCATCGGTACAAAGAGCATCGTCACAGTGAGATAGTAACCCAACACTAAACTATAAGGTTGATATGTCCATGAATAATAAAAGAGTACAGCGGAATTAAAAGAAATATTATATTTCATTCCATCATCACCACACATTCCACAGTCTATATAGTAAAAGAAAGTACTAGAGTCCACATTATTACAACTTGAAGAGAACTACATTGTCTGTACATTGTCCATATGAATAACATTATTCAACTATAAATTTAAGCAACTACCAAAATAAAATCTCCTCAAGTGCTATTCCTTGTATGCGGTATCAATCTTCACTATTCTCTCCTCAGCTACTAAATAACCTGTCACACCTGTATGCCGAAGCAAGTATGAGTCTTACAGGACTCAGCAAGTAATCTAAAACATCAAACTTATACATATCACATACACACTAAACTACCAACAATAATGAAACACATGCTATCATACTAATCATGTTAATTCACATAGCATAAGCTTTTTATGGTTAACAACACCTATGTTTCCAAAACACATTCCAGATTAACACATGCTCATATTAAATCATAAAAATAACATACATCTACACAAGTTCTCTACACATTTTATATATTCTGTGATACATGGTTCAAATCTTTATCATATCATTGCATAATTTAATCAGATTTAAATACAAGGTTATGTACAAGATGATGAATACTTTTAGCATAGTATTTGGTCAAATTCTCATGTATTCACGTCACTTTATCATACAACAAACTTGTTGTTTTAATGTACAATTTATCAACAATCATACACTTACACATGTTCCTAGTAAACTACATAATATGATATTAAACTTTCTATCATAGTTAAGCATAACCAATTAATACATACATGACATGAACATATGCACTCTTAAAACTATCATGTAACATGATATATTAATCTAAACATTTTTCCTTATTGTGTAACAGCTCTACCAATTTGAAATGTATTATACATAACGTAGATAACAACCTAACATAATCTCTATTTATTTTTCACATGCACTTTTCTCATTTATTTACACATTTCATTGCTATTTTAATATGAATAATTTACCATGATATCAACTTTATTAACAAAGACTGAAAAAAGAGATTAATACACATTCAAATCGGATGGCAATCATTTTCAAATTAAGCATGAAACTACATACTAATGAGTAGCATTCTATCATGGAACTTAACATTATTTCGTGTGTTTATCAAAACAAAATCTCATTTAGCTTACAGTTTTTTGACATGAATTAAACTTAATTACATAGATTTACACTTATTCTCCCGATCTCTTATTCATTGTCAAATTTACCTACCCATTCTTCACATTGCAGTCTTTACATGGTTACATGCACATTCATACACCACCATATGGAGATTATTAAACTATATTACATAACATTAAACATGGTACAAAACATGATATTATAATTATGATAGTAACACATGAATGACATAAATAAATAAACATGTAATGATACATTGGTTTTCACATACACTTGTACTTTTGCTCTCTTTTACTCTTCCTTACATATAATTTTCACTCCTTCCATTGCACTTACTCTTGCATTCACATTGATCACTTTACACTAGTTCACATTTAATCTCTTAAGTTGCTGTGACACAGTCCTAACTACCAATAGAGGAAAACAATCACTTTAGCACTTAGCACTTATCACTCAGTACTTAGCACTCACTTTCACATATTCGTCACCAAGGCAATGCGGTGACGACTCTACGTAACTGCGCAAAACCGGGAGAAGCCCTCTCCACCCTAACTAGCGGTACATGCCCACCTCCAGGATTTTATCCTAATGCCCTTAAGATTTATCTCATAACATTGAGCCTTCCATAGGGACTTTTCTATGGTACAGCTCTCAGACCCCTATGGTAGCAGTGCCACACATGGCTAAATATTTCATTAATCACTTTATCATTCTTATCACCTTTTTCTCATGCTCATACACATATTTTTCATCTCATTCTGTTTACAGAAATTCACATTGCTGTTTAACAGTGATAATCACTCAACAAAAGGCATTAACATGCTACTAACCTTTGCTTTACCCATGATAACTCTAACATGCTTAACATGGCTATTTTCACATTTTAAACCATGAAATACCTACTGTCAACAGAATTTCACGAAATTTTTATCACAAGTTAAGGAGAATAAACAAACACATTCACAATTTTTCAAAATTTTTTGAACAAAAAACATATTATAACAATTAAATCACTGTACAGGTGCATTTATCACTAATTTCTCTAAACAAAAATTTCAGTAAAATAGACTAATATGACGGTGTCAATACGTTCATACAATAAACCATATCATTACATAAAGTTCACCAAACCCGAACTCACAAATATCCTATTTACACAGATTAAACATGCTTATCTTATGGTCATAACTCAATCTCCAGAATTTTAATAATTAACAAATTTCATGAAAATTTACGAAAACCTCATGACATGACCTACTAATCACCCTTGACCCCTCATAAAAAATTCAGCGGAAAACATACCAAAAAATCATTAAATATATTAACAACATTTTTCAGAACATTGAAGAACTTAATGCACAGTCCTAGCCGCCAACTGGGTTAACTGCAACATCTCTGGCCGTCAACTGATAACTGACGGAGAGGATGTTGCCGTCAACTTTCAGACAGCAATCTGCACAGTCACATCACAGTACGTGGAAATTGGAGGGTCCAGGACTCGAGGAAAAATCCGTAAAAATTCTAGGACCTAGGGGACATGCATAGGGATGATGTACATAGGTTACTTGCCTCTAATAAATCCTAGAAGATCAAATCTTGGTTGAAGCCCTCCTCGGCCAAAGCAAGAGGGTGCTCAGAAACTCCTTTGATATGGTTCTCCAGTCGTTGTAGGTCATTCCTGGGGTTGGGGATGCCTTCTTGATGGTTGGACTACGCTCCAGTCGTTGTAGATCTCCCAGAAAATCCTCCAGTCGCCAGATCAGAGCTTGAGAAGTCCAGCTTTTCTGACAAAAAATACTAGGTTTCACAATGACCAAAAGGGCTTTGTGTGGCCAGAAAGTGGGTTTTATAAAGTTGGATAGGTTGGGTACGCACTGGGTAGGTTACCCAAGGTTTAGGAAGGGTTTCCTAAACTGGAACCGGCCATAAAGCGAGCATTAACAAATCTGGAAACCATTACGCAGGAGGATATTGACGTCAACATCGGTTGTAGTCACTGCACAGTTGACGTCAAGGGGCTTGGCCGCCAACTTGGTTGGCGTCCAGGGGGTGGGCCGCCAACAGGGTATTGGCATCCAGTTATGTGGACGCCGACCACCAGCAATGCCAATAGGCCAAAACTCCGATAAACCTTGAAATAAATACAAAATGCCCAAATAATTAATATATGTAAAAATAATTTCACAAACCTTCACGTATAAAACACATGCATTTCATAATTGTTATTTAAATATAATTATACTAATCATAATTAAGGATAACATGCATCAATAACATGCAAATATGCACATACACATTCACATTACATAGTCACATACATTGTGCAAGAATTTATAATGAAATGTGTTCATTATCAGTTGAGTTCTACTTGTACATTATCATCCAAGCACCTTACATATCATAATAATTTAACATGCTTAAAGTAGATAAATATCATTTAAACAAGATTAGCTTTATATATTCCATACACACCAAGGTTACTTACAACATGCATAAAATAACTAAATGCATAGGTCAATCAATAATAAATAATTGCATGCCCATTTAAATATGTATATTGCATGTACAGAAAATAAACTCATAATTATTACAAAATGTATGACAAATTTCTTACTATGAGCACATATAATATGCATGTGGTTTATAGATTTATTACATACTTTGATAGCTAAATAATGCATGCACATTTATATTTATATTTATATTTATACTCGTATGAAATAGCTCTCATGCACTTACATGGCCTGTAGGAGTATAGAAATGATAATATGCACAATTGAAATACACACGCTACTCACGCGACACGTAAAGACATATGCACCATATAAAAGAAAGAAAATTTTGGGGTATCACACATGGTCAGGATTGATGTCCTCAAAATCCTCATCAATTTCTTGAGTGAGGGAATTAACTTCGGCAAGAAGTGAAAGGAACTGTTGGAACCAAGGATGCTCGGTGGAAGGAGTATGCATTCTTTGCACATGGATGGTCTCAGAATTTTTTTCGAGAGGAATATTGAGGGATGAAGCCAGCGAAGCAAGGGCATCAGTCAAGTTGTTTTGAGCCATATGAGTGTGGATAAGGATGAGCTTCCTAAACTGCTGGACTACTTTGTGTAGACACCCGATTCTGGCTTATAAGTTGAACCACATTTCTTGTTAACTTAGTAAGCCCTTAGTTGGTCACTCACCTTCAGCCCACCATTAGCCTTGCTTTGAGCCCATTAACAGCCCAATTTCCATGAAAATCCCGTCCATTATCTTTTAAAGAGTCCATGAGCCCTAATGATCATTATCATCCTATGTGATTGGCCAATAATTCAAGAATAATCAATTTTCTTTAACGCGACGGGTCGTAGCGCCGCGTTACTCTCTGTCGCGACCCCTTTGGCCGCCGCGACAGCCTATGCATATCCATGCACGTGACCTGATTGCCGCGTTCCTCATGGCCGTCGCGATCATTCTTATCGCGCCCCTACGATGCGTCGCGACTTCAGCAGCCGCGTGAGCTGGCCTCCGCAACCACCTCCTATTATTCTTCTTAAGGCCTTATTTCTATCCATTTGAACCCCAACCCCCATGGCCGCGGTTTGGGCAAGGGTCTCCTTGGGAGTCTCCCTATGACTCTACCCACGATTTTAATGAGATTATCCTCTCATATGGGTATTTTTTCACCTAATATGGGATTTTTCTCTCTCATTTTCTATATAAGCAAACCCATTTCTTCAGAGAAGGGGGAACCCGAATTTCACCCCGAAGGGCTGCCAAATTTTCTGTGAGCTGACTTAGCTCGAAATCAACCCTTCCCCTCCCATTTACAAACATTCTTCACACCAATCCATGATGATCTCTTCATCAATGGAGCTTGGTGAGTGAAGAGGGCGACCCCACCACCTTTCCTCAGTATCTGGAGCATCCGAGGATGTCCACCACGCCAGGGAGTCGCCCCATACGGGGCTCCTTCTTTCCTCTCCCTTCTTCCTCTTCATTTCATGCATTTTTCATATTTTTCTTAGATAGGACTCATTTCCCTTTTCTTCCTACGTTTTCCATACACTCAAGGGGTTTAAAACCACCCGCAGGTCTGTTCCCACCATGCTTCATCTCTTCTTTTCATTTTTGGATGGATACTATGCTTAATATGTTCTAACAGGGTTCCTTTCCTCATTTTCGTTGTTTTGGCAGGTACTCAAGCTAGTTCTCACGAGGAGCTCTTGTCCTCTGGCCGGCCGGAGGGCAAGAAGAAGGTCCTTCCACACTTCTCCCGCACTGCAGAGAACGCGACCGAGGAAGGCGACGGGAAAGCGAGGACGTGCCCATATAGGGCGTCGCGACACCAGTTTCATCGCGACGGGGATCCCCGTCGTGACCTCAGGTCTGTATGGTGTTCTCTCTCCTTTTCCTAGATTAGTTTGCCCGTGTTATTTCTATTCTTAGGCAACTATCTAGGTGGCGATCCCATCCTCTTTTCCATGACTTTATATTGAGCACATATTGCGTGTATTGGGGGGCGTACAATCCCCGTGATTACACCTGTTGGCGATCACGGTGGGACCTTCAGTGCTACCCTCGTGAGTTTTAGCTTGTTTGCTTGCCATGTTTGATTGTTTGAATGCCTTCTTAGAACCCTGTTAGGTGTATTTTATCCTGTTTTGGAATTTTCTGTTCCCTGTGGGAGACGCGGCGTATCGCGGCGACGCGACCTTGTCGCGGTGAATCTAAATGACGCGTCCTTACGTACGTGTCTTTCCATTATCATTCACTAATCTTTGCCCTGTGAGTACATCCATGCATTCACCATGCTGTTAGATCATGTATGTTCGTGTTTTTGTCTGGTAGAATCCTGTTAGGGTCCGGATTTCCCTTTTACTTTCACTGTTTGATTCCTGTTCTGGTCGCGGACGATCGTGGGGACGCGATAGTGTCGCACTGTGGTTGGAGGTCGTGTTCACAAGTACGCACTGTTTGTTATTGTTTTAATTTATGTGTCGGTTTTCTGTGTGTTTCATGATCAGTGATGTGCTTGTTAGTCCATTATATGATTGTTTTACGTAGTAGGTTAGTCTATTCGTTGTTTGCTTGCATACAACTATAGGTCTTTGCAGTCTATTGTTATCGCGCCGAGGTGTTTGGTCGCGATAAGGTCGCGGCGTATCTGGTCTCCGCGACTTTGGCAGAGTCCTGTTAGTTGTTTTGTGTTAGCATAAGTTAGATATCGCATTATTTCATGCATATACACTATTGATCCGTGTTGTTAGGTTACCTTCCTTGGATGAGTGGGTCTCTCACCTGCGAGCACTAGTGGGTTGACTAGGACTGCCTTTCGAGGGCCTCTGTAAGTCCTCGTGACCGTACATACGTTGCGGTTCACCGGGCCGGTTGTACCCATCGCCCCCTTAGTTTGAGCCGCCCCCGCGCGTGAGTTGTGTGTCTCCCCTAGTTGCACCGGAGGACTTGAGTTCACACCTATTAGGGTCCCACTTGACCGAGTGGCTTTCTATTAATTTATTCATTTAAACGTCAAGTGCAAACCTCAAACTTTGGACCGTAATCATGATAACTTGAGTGCTCCTTCTTATCTCACATTCCCTTCATTTGTGTTAAAGTCTAGGTTTGGTTGGTCTGTGTCATCTCCCCTAAATTGCCGAGGGGCGGTGCATGCGTCATTGTCTAGGTGGATCGAGTCAGTCCCCTCCAACCATTCTATTATATTACAATCCTTTGTTTGACATGGACCAATTCTGGGTCCTTACCGACGATGTCTTGCCCATTGGGCTCCTCGAGGATGTGGCCCAAACCTCTGCGATCGTCCTCTCCGGGCACGTCTAGCCCCCTCCTGTCATTGGAAATCAATCCCGCCCTCCTTCTCCTCCAGGGGTAGATCAGCTTCTTCCTCATCTTAGCCCGGACCAAGTCCGTGAGTTTCTAGCCGCTGCCAAAGGCAAGCGACCCTTGTCTCCACCTACTCACAATTCAGCCCAACAGACGGCCTCCTCTGCCTCTGTTATTTCAGCACCACATGTACCTTCCATTGTGGCAGACCCCACACCCCTCGTCCTCGGGCTATCATTTTTCGGAGCCTAGCTACGTTCTAGCACGGGAGGTTCAGCCAAGTCCCTCCAATACCCTCTTTCTATCAGGCCAAACCTCTCACCTTCCCCCGCGAGGGTCCTATTCGTTGGAGCAATCTCACTCCCTCATTCCTTCTCCACCATGCCACGTCCCCCTCCGACTTCCTTGTGGAATGGACAACCATGAAGAGGGAACTCCATGACCTCAGAAGGCATCTAGACCCCCGGAAGGTCTCTGACATCCCCCTCCCACCATTCTAGCATCTCCGAGTTCCGCCCCAGTTGGAGCTCCCGTCTATCGGCGGTAATCTGGGGTAGGGGACCCTTACGTACACTTGAAGGATTTTGTATATGAGTTTGCACCGCACAAGTATGACCGCCATCTCATGGCATACTTATTCAGGAAGTCGTTGGATGGTCCGGCCCTCGAATGGTTTTATTCTTTACCCCCTGAGGAAGCCGAAGATTTCCAAATTGTCCAAGAAAGGTTCTTGCAGCAATTCCAAGATCGGGTGGGACCCGAATATTCTTTTGTGGACTTGGTGGCCGAGAAGATGAAATCTGACGAAGAATTTTCAATCTATGCTGATCGATGGCGCTCCCTAGCTTCTAAGGTCAGTTGCCCCATGCTCGAGGAAGAAAAGGTGATGCTGCTGATCTCCAATGCCACTCCCACCTACCGGGCCATCCTAGCCATGAATGACATCACCACCATGCACCAGTTATATAGTCGATCCTGTTTCATCCAAACCCAGCTTAGGACTCGCCAATTCACTCCATGTTTGAGACCCCTAAGTCTCGTTATCCTAAGAAGCCCCAAGGCCCAGTCACTGAAGGTGTCCAAACAAATGAGCAAGTAGGTACGGTGACAACCCTCAAGGCCCGGCAAGTAGGTCCCCCTACACACTCAGAAGCCCAGCAACCCTGGAATACAACAGACATCCACCTCCTCAGGGCCAAAATCCTCCACAAGACCAGCGCCAATACAACCAAGTCCCTCCCCCGCAGAATGGTTTTGCTCCAGAAAGCCCAATAGGCCTAAAAGAGCTCAGTACCCTCCTTTACCAGAGACCCTAGCTGATATTTTTGCAGCCCTCATTTCCTAAATGCCCTTAGACTACTCTTGAGAAGCCGAACTGGAATATGGCAACGGACCAGACGAAGTACTATGGTACCATCGCCATCCAGGCCATAATGTGTGGCCTATGTGGTATGTGTCTGTTTCCATTCTGAGATATCATATATGATCTTCATGAACAGAACCAGATGATTGGGCTGAGATGAAAAGATTAATTCAGACACTGAGGGACCAACAGGGTCAAAGACAGCAACAACAGCAGCAGAGGCGACAACAACCGCAACAACAACAATAACAACATCAACAATTCCAACAGCCGTTCCAACAACAATTCCAACAACAACAACAACAGCCACAGCAGCCGGCAAATGACCTCAGCATAATTCGCAATCCTATGCTGCAACATCAGCCCGCTCCGAACCACCCACCTGCTCCACCACCTCCTCCTTCTGCTCAAGTTAATCCAGTCATACACCACCCACAACCAGAAGCCGCATGGATCTTCGACGATGAGCACGAAGTGGGTCAGCTTTTGGCCATTTCTCATACCACCCCTATTTCCTCTATATCTACATCCACCACACCCACCATTGCCACCATTACCTCGCCGCTCTACAGCTCCCCCATCATACAACCCGTTGTCCCTTCGCCTATCAGCATCCCGTTCTCCCCTACGCCAGTGCCACTATTACCCAACCCTTCCATCCTTGACACCACTACTCCTCCACTCCACCATAACCTCACCCTACGGAGCGGGCGTATGTTTCACTAGATGTACCCAAATGCATCCGGGTCTATGCCGGGCCAGCAAAACCAACCCTCCAATAGTCAGCAGCAGCAACAGGATGCCGATGAATCAGATCTAGTTCCAGGAACTCAGTATGACATCTTGAAGCACTTGGACCAAACTCCAGCAAAAATCTCCATCCTTGAGTTAATCAAGAGGTCACACACCCATCAAGATGCCCTGAGAGCGTTCTTGCAAAGGGTCATGGTAAGTGAAGACATGAACCCTGACAACCTGCCTTTCGTGCTCTCTATTGTGAATAAGGGACTGACAATTACCTTTTCGGATGGTGAGTTAACTCCTCCTGAGGCTAGAAGAATGCCCTTGTGTGTAACCCTCACCATAAACAAAGTGGCCATTGATGCAGCATTGGTTGATACAGGGGCCTCTGTTAATGTATGTCCACTGAGCACCTTGAGAGCTTGTAACATCTTGGAGCGCCGCTTGCAGCCCACTCTTATAACGTTGGCGGCCTATGACAATTCTCGGCGAGCCTGCCATGGCCTTATTTCTCTACAGGCTGAATTAGGGCCACTTATCATGACTGTGGGCTTTTATGTGCCAGATATCGATCCCACCTACAATGCTATCCTAGGCCGCCCTTGGATCGAAGCATTAGGGGCAGTACCCTCCGCAGCTCATCAGTGTTTGAAATTCCCCTTTCAAGGGCGTATAGTCAAAGTCAAAAGTGCAGCAACTACTCACACTGTGGAGGCTATAGAGAATATCATGCCGTCAGTCTGGCCATCTAATAAGCCTGTCATCTCGGTGCTCGATATAAATTACCCATGGGCTTACACTTTCTCCTCCAAGCGTCCGATTGTGTCTCCATCATTGGCAGCCATTAGAAAGCATACGTCAGCAAATACCAAAGACTGGGATATCATGTTCAGGATTGGCTATCAGACAGGAAAATGTTTGGGAACCCATCTCCAAGGGCGGACCAAGGCCGTCACTGGCACAAAGAAATTTACAAAGCATGGTCTAGGATACACAGAATGGGCAGCATTCTCATCTACCTTACAGTTAAGTCCCGGACCTCTTACTTGGACATTATATGGCCACTTTGTCAGAGGGCCCATACAACCCGGGCATAACATCACAGTGGAAGAGACACCGATGTCAGCATATCAAATCCTAGAGGCTCATCGGCCCAGCAAGAAAAGGAAGCCAGAGACAAAGACAGTGGATTCAGATATTGAAGATTTATTCCCTACAGTAAGTTTCCTATTCAAGGAGGACAACAACACTCTGCCATCAGAAGCAGAAGCAGAAGAGCAGGGCCTTAAAGACATTGTTTCATCAGTGAGTCATTTGTTCGTCGAGGACAGTGTGGCACAGCTGCCAGCAGTGATAGAATCAGCATCAGTAATCACCACCAAGCGACAGTTGCTTGGACTTGGAGAAAAGTTTGAAACCATGAACCTCATCAACCCAACAACGGAGTTCTGGCTAGGGTATTCCCAGCCATTCAATAATTTGTGTCTTCCATCTTTGTTTATAAATTCACCTCCATCACTTTTCCCCCTCCCATTATTCTCCAGTTCTCTCCGACGCTCTCGAAGCGTTAACCTCCTCTACATCCTTTTCGCCGTCTCTTTTAATGGCTCGGTTCTATCCTTCTCCTAATGCCTTCGCTCTTAGGAGGGATTTCCTTTCTTAATATGTTGCAAAAAAAAAAAATGCCTCCTCTCTTCCTCGTTTCCCATCTTTCCCCTGCCCTTCTCATCAGGCGGCGATCCCCACCTTTCCCCCTTTCTCTTTCATCGGACGGCAATACCCGTCTTTATCCTTTCAAACACCAATCTCCCACTTCAGTTCTCGTCCTCGGATGGCGATCCCATCCCCTCGCCTTCCTGCTCTCGACGGCGATCCCCGTCACCTCTCGATTTTCGGACGGCGATCCCCGTCACCTCTTGATTTTTGGTCAGCGATCACCGACCCCCACCTCCATCTGGACTCATGACAGCGATCCCCGTCATTCCCCACCTTCTGCCTTTTGCTGTCAAATTCCCCTGCTCTTGATGGCGATCCCCGTCACCTCCGCTCTTTTCTCTGCTTTGACAGCGATCCCCGTCACCCCTTCTTCCTTGGCGGCGATCCCCGCCTTTCTCCTTCGGCCCAAGCTGCGATCTTCACCCACTAACCACCATGGTCACTTTGGGCGATTTGGGTGAGGGGCCTTTTGTTCCCCTGCACCCCGAGTCTGCTGCAGGCACCCTGAGCTCGGGTGGCCCGCCTCTTCCTCCAGACCCATCGGAGGGTTTCTGCGGCCCCACCGCGCCTGTTCCTTTCCATTCTGATAAATCTCTGTACCCTTTTCCAGATCCTTCTGTAAATATCAAGCCTAGTTTAGATTCAAGGGTAGGATCTAGCAAGTCCCCGTCCCTGTCTAAGAGGAAGAAGGGTAGTGGCATACCCCATAGGTATTTGTTAGATCTGGTGCAAAGGTGTGGCACTCTTCTAACTGTCGAAGAGTTCGTCCAGGAAGCTGTAACCCTGAACATAGAAGCTCAGCACGAGGAGAAAGGGCTAGACGACGAATTCGGTGTTTATGAGATTTTAGCTGAGAATGACCCAATGGATGAAGAAGATTATGAAATAGAGGACGCTGCCGAGATGTATGCGAGTTGTATGAAAAGATTTGATGAACCTACCTCGGCAGTAGACGAACCTACCAAAGAGGTAAACGTGGGAACAGAAGAAGACCCTAGGCTCTTGACCATAGCCTCCAGTCTCCCTCTTGAGGAAGAAGAGGCGCTCATAGTAATGTTAAGAGAGTTTAAGGATTCCTTTGCCTGGTCTTATGACGACATGCCCGACATGCACCGAATTGGTAGAACATAGGTAATCTTGAAACCAGGGGCAGTTGCCGTTAAACAGAAGTTAAGGAGGTTTCTCCCCCACATTGCTCTGAAGATGAAGGAAGAGATTGACAAACTACACAAAGCTAAATTCATCCGTGTAGTCCTCTATCCGTTGTGGGTGGCCAACATAGTCCTGGTAATGAAGAAGGACGGAAGGGTGCAGATTTGCATAGACTTCCGGGACATGAATAAGGCATGTCCAAAAGATGATTTCCCTTTGCCTCATTTGGATGTCTTGATTGATAATACTGCTGGGTATGAGACTCTATCATTCATGGAGGGGTACTCAGGCTATAATCAGATTCGTCTAGCCCCGGAGGACCAAGAGAAAACCTCCTTCACCACACCCTGGGGAACTTATTGCTATGTGGTCATGCCGTTTGGATTGAAAAATGTCGGCGCCACTTATCAAAGGGCGATGTTAGCTATCATCCACGATATGATTCATATTGATGTTGAGGTATACGTGGATGATATTGTGGTGAAGTCTCTGACTCGAAGAGAACACTCCTCCGTGCTTGCCAAAGTATTTCACCGCGCACAAGAATACCAATTGAAGATGAATCCAAAGAAGTGCATGTTTGGGGTTTCTTCAGGCAAATTGCTAGGTTTCATAGTCAGCAAACGGGGGATTTAGATAGACCCGCACAAGGCCAAGGCAATCAATGAGATGCCTCCTCCTAAGAACATACTTGAGCTTCGAGGTTTGATTGGTCGGCTACAGTTCATAAGGAGATTCATATCTCAGCACTCTCAAAGATGTCGCCCTTTCTATGAATTGTTAAATGGAGGAGCCAAATTTGAGTGGAATGCTAATTGCCAAGAAGCCTACGATGAACTCAAGAGCTATCTTATGAATCCGCCTGTGCTGCTGGTGCCTGTCCCAGGGAAACCCTTAATCCTATATTTGTCGACTATTGAGGACTCCCTAGGAGCTGTCCTTGCACAACATGATGACTCTGGCAAAGAGAGGGCAGTCTATTACCTATCTAGGCTCTTCAATCCTTCCGATCTCAAACTCACCACAATGGAGAAAACATGTGCAGCGCTAGTGTGGGTAGTGCAGAAATTGAAACACTACTTCTTAGCTCATAAGGTGAGTTTGATTTCTAGAATGGATCCTATTAGGTATCTCAAAGAGAAGCCGGTCCTCGCCGACAGATTGGCACGCTGGCAGAGCTTCCTATCTCAATTCGATATCACCTTTGTAGTCTAGAAGGCTATAAAAGGATATGCCATTGCTGAGCACCTTGTTCACCTCCCTCTTCCCCAGAGTGACACGGTTCAAGAGGATTTCCCCGACGAAAACATGTCACTCATCTCTCGCGATCTCTTCTGGTCACTCCACTTTGATGGAGCTCTCAATTCTAGGGGACGGGACATAGGTGCTGTCTTGTTTACCCCAGAAGGGATCACCATTCCACTTGCCTATCAACTCCAGTTCCTTGCCACCAATAATATCTCTGAGTATGAGGCTCTCTTAGCTGGTCGAAAGCTTGCCTATATCTTAGGCGCATGCCATCTCAAGATCATAGGAGACTCTCAGCTCGTTCTTCGGCAAGTCCTTTCTACCTACCGCACTCGTGACCCCAAGCTCAAGCCTTATCAAGATCTGGTCACGCTCCTAGCCAAGCAGTTCCGCAAGCTCATCTACATTCATACTCCTCGCTCTCAGAATATCCTGGCCGATGCCCTGGCATCCCTGGCATCCTCTCTCTCCTTCCCTCTCAGCCGCAGTGCTGAAACAATCACTGTCCAAAGATTAGAAGCGCCCTCCACTCAGGATCCTTGGTTCATTAATCTTAGGAGCTCATTGGTGTTGAAGGCAGAGAGAAAGGAAGCAAAGGAGATAATGCTCGTGGAACTAGGAGAAATGATGGAAGAAGAAGGCCGTAGTATCACGAGATTGAGCAATACTGCAAGGACGGTACCTTCCCAGAAGAAGCTGAAGCTGAAGATAGGCGAGCCATCCGTAGAGCGGCGTTAAGGTATACCATCGTCGGAGAAGTGCTATACAGACGTGCTCTAAATGGAATGCTCCTCAGGTGTTTGTAGGATGAAGAAGCCTGGAAGGTAGTGGAAGGATCTCATTCCAGTGAATGCGGTGGGCATGTGAATAGCCAAATGTTGGCTAAAAAGATAATTAGGCAGGGCTACTACTAGCTAACCCTAGAAGAAGACTGTGTCATCTACATCCGTAGGTGTGTTAAGTGCCAAGTCCATGCCGAAAAAATCCATGCTCCATCCTCCTCTTTGCATCAACTATCTTCCCCTTGGCCTTTCTCCATGTGGGCCTTTGATATTATTGGCCCCCTTGGTGATCCTAGTGCTCAAATCAAATAGAAATCTTTCATTCTCACTGCTACTGAGTACTTTACCAAGTGGGCTGAAGCTGAAGCATTTGCAGAAATCAAAGGTTCAACCGTGTGCAGGTTCATCATGAAGAACATCATCTCGCGGTTTGGAGTGCCAGGCAACCTGGTCACCGACAACGGACCGCAGTTCATATCCCAGGAACTTCAAGATTTGTGTAAGAAATTTAATATTGCTTTGCATCATTCGTCTCTATATTATCCACAGGGCAACAGTCAAGCCGAAGCCACAAACAAAATGCTTTTGAAAATTCTAAAGAAAACTTGTAAGTCCCATAAATTTGCTGATTAGCCAGAGAAATTGATTGAAGCTCTATGGGCCTACCGTACCTCCATCCGCACGCCCACTGGGCAAACTCCATTTTCACTTACTTATGGGATGGAGGCGTTATGCCCACATGAGATTCTCATTCCTTCTCTAAGGGTACAATTGGATAAAGAACTTAATCTTGACGAACGTTGGGAGGCGTTGCTTACACAGTTGGAACTCTTAGACGAATGGCGTATTGCCGCGGCCGATCATGTACTTTCATATCATAATAAGCTCTCAAAATCTTTTCAAAAAAGGTGATTGAACGCAAATTCCAACAAGGAGACATGGTTTTAAAGCGAATTTTTATAAAACTTGGAGGTCCTAGGTCCAAGCTGCAAGCTAATTGGGAGGGGCCGTACGTCGTTAAGGAAGTATACCCTGGGAACGCGTACAGGCTAATAAATGCTGAAGGTGAGGAGCTCTCTCACCCGTGGAATGGTTTGTATTTGAAAAGATTTTACCCTTAATAAAAGGTTATCTATAGGGGCACCCTTTTCTAAAAGAGCATTGACTATTTTGAGCTTCTCATCCTGTATGATTGTTGGATCACTCCTAAGTTTAGTCACCACACACTACACGGCCACCCATAGCCGAAGTCCCTTAGACAAGAGTGCTCCGGCCTAGCCCTTGCGTAGGAGGGTACATGTTTGTTCTCTTCTTATTCGGACAAAGGTTTAGGGGTAAAAGGATTGATTGGTTTGTAGACTAGGTAAGGGGGAATTGATCATGTGCGAATGAACTCTTAAATAGAGACAGTCTATGAAAATGTGCAAAAAGAATATGCAATGAAAAAGGACAAATGAGTCAAAATATGAGGAATAGGGGCATGTCAAAGAGTCGCAGTATAGTTCCCCGCGGGATGCCCTTGAGCCTGGTCGTACGCATGCCCTAAATAAATGACTATAAAGTCTCTGGACAACGGACATATTTCACATGAAATACTCCCCCTAACCGGATCACACAAACCAACGCCCTGCACCCCGACGCCATGTCTTTCTATCTATATGTCTTCATGCCTTCCTAAAAGACCGAATTCCCCTCTACACTTGGTCTATGTAGGGACACTAATGGCTAGGGGCAATCGGCTATGGGAGGTCCAAGAACAAATGCACACTGCACCTAGGGGTTGTTCGACAGTCAGAAGAAAAAGGAGACTCATAATTGTTTGCTCAAATGCAAAGGGTAACACTATAGAAAACCCCAAAAATCCAAAAAAAATAGAAAACTCAAAAATCCAAAAAAATCAGAAAACCCCAAAAATTAAAAAAAATCAGAAAACCCCAAAATAAAAAAATCTGAAAACCCCAAAAAAATCCAAAAAATCAGAGAAAATCCAAAAAATCAGGAAAGCAAAAAAAATCCAAAAAAAAATCAGAAAATCCCAAAAATCAAAAAAATCACAAAATCACAAAAGCCAAAAAAAAAGAGATGTACATATCATTTTTTTAAGCATGCATTATTTCTTTTAAATTTCCGTCTATTTAATAAGGCTTAGCCTCTTGACTATCACGAAGATCAAATCACTCCTTTATTTAGAGCAAGGGGCTGAGCCAAAGAGCAGATCTAACCTGTTTTGCTAAGTGTGCAGGGATAGGAGATGAAGAACGATACAACGTTTGTACTCAGTTCATTTTCCACTCTCTTATTCTCTCGTTCATTGGATCTCATCTCACTCGTGTCAATCACATCCAAATACAATCACAAACATTGGTAAAATGTAAAAAATCCACTACTAAGAGCAATATGTATAAAGATAAGGGGGAGGTGGCTCACATGCTCCTCACTGTCCACAACCACTCTCCCAGATCCCTCACGCCTATCGGGTTGTGGTGGCATCTCACTACCACCCCGACCGCTCCTGGCACTCGCCTCCTCTGCCAGGTGTCTCTCATCCTCCTCATTCCTCCGACGGCCAGAGGAGTCTGCTAGATACTGCCTCACGGAGGTGCCCGTCTCCAGGCTAGCACCACTTGCACCGCTCCTGCTCCTGCTCCAGGACTGGCCGATCGCCGTAATCATCTCCTGCAGACTCTGAGCTAGAGTCTGCTGCGCATGCAAGTCGAAGCGAAGTTGTGTCAACTCCGCCTGATCCACAGCCGGCCCCTGCGTACGCAACTTCTCTAGCTCTGTGGTCATCTCGATCGTCTGGAGGCGTAGCTGATCTCTCTCTGCTGCTACGCTGTCCCTCTCCCTCTCCAGCTCAACTGCTCGGTCAGTAGCGGTCCTCAGTTCGTCCACCTGCAGGAAGTCAATTCAAGGTCAGTGTGAATAAAATCTCAATTTTAAAATCACTGGCACACTTACTCTCCCTGCTAATGATGCCTCTGCCTCCTCAGCTCTCATCACTGCACCATCCAGTCGGTCTGCTAGATCCGACTGGGAATCCGCTGCTGCTCTGGAAGAGGAGGCACCTCCCTGTGTCCTCCTCGCTCAGTCTAGCTCTCTCCGCTGCACATTTAACACACGTCAGTTTTTTTCAAATCAACTATGAAATTGGTAAGGTGCTGAAGTCTTAGTAAGTACTTACCAGCTGCTCTACTTCTCTCCGAGTGGCCTCGCGATCTTGTGCCGCCGAGTGGAGCAGGGCCCGGAGCGAGGCGATCTCTCCAGTCACGTCTACCTGTAAAACGTCACAGCTGTCAGCTCAATTCAATCAAAGAATAATTCAAATAATCTGACATTGTAGATCTTACCTTTTGCCTCGTGCCTCAGAAGACTCTCGCGCCGTACTTTAAGGCAAATGCTTGTAAGTACTCGTCGTCCGAGGTGGCCTCCAACCGGACCCACTTTCCCTTGCACTCCCAGTCGGCTATCTGCTCGCGGGCCCTCTCACGCCAGTCGGTAGTGTTGTGGAGTCCCCGAAACCTCCGACCTAGCCTAGGGGTCCGGTCACGGCTAGGAAACTCCACCACACTCTGACGTAGGCCAAGAGACCTCTGAGTCAGATAGTGGTGAAGAGGTAGCACAGGGTTGAGAGCATGGATCCACACCGTCCTACCAAAGTAGGGGCAGGCCAACTCCAACCAAGGCTGTCCCTCGTCTGTCTCCCCCAGGTATGGTTGCCACACCACCTGCACATCAGGCACATATCATTAGTAGCCAGGCAATTGAAAGCAGTTGAAAATGCAATTTAATAAAAACACTTACATCTATCTGGGGGTAGGCGTCGATGGCATCCTGGAGGGATGTCAGCTAGTCTCCCAGCGGGTGCGTGTCACGGCACGGCACCCAACGGCGGGCGAGGGGCACGGCACCCGGTCGCTCTAGTACTCCCCTCCTTAGGCCAGGGAGGTGGAGGTAGGCCCAGACCTGCAAGAGCATCAAGCTATAATCAGACCACATTTGTAATATCAAGAGGCAATTTAAGTGAAGGGCAAGTGAAGAAGTGTGTACTTGGAAGAAGGGGTAGAAGCCACTGATCGCTGTCTTCCGGTCGGAGGAGCCCAAGCTCTCGAACTGATGCGCCAGGAACACTGCTCCCCATGCATAGTCACCCACTTGGCCTAGATCCTCCAGCAGCGAGAGGCAGGAACCGACAGTGGACTGGGTCGCCCCTCGTGGCAAACAAAAGTCTACCGAAGAGGAGGGTGAGGAAGCGACGCAGATCTAAATCTGCCTGTGGTCCCGGCTCGCTGGCTAGGATCTCCTCGCAGCCTCTCCTCAGCTGCTGCAGTTGCTCACCCACCGACTCTACTACCCTCCTCCCAGTCTCTAGCAGTCCAAGGCTCTCCTGCAAATCAACTCTAGAAAGGATGGAAGACCTTTGCCCTACAGTCAAATCTAAGAGCCTATGGGCTAGATCTCGGTAGCAAGGGTAAGTGAACCCCGCTCACCGGACGACCATGCACCCTCAGTCCTATAATCCTGCTCACGTTTTCTAGGTTGGGGATCATGTGTCCCCATGGAAACACGAATGCAGTCGCCTTCGTGTCCTACCTGCCGCACAGGGCCTGGGTAAGACGGGCATCCACCCTCATCCACTCTGTCCGTAGAATCTCCGCGAACCCCATCTCCTCGATCCTCTCTCTCTGGAACCTCGGGAAAGCTAGAAACACTGCTAAAACTATGATCCAAGAAACCCGGGCCCTTATTTCTCCCTGCAAACAAAACAGGCAGTTAATCAATGAAAGCAGTTAACTATGGGGGTTGTTCGGCTGAGGTTGTGGCGGTTTAGTCCACCGCGACCTTGTCGCGTCGTGGCGGTGCACCGCAAGCTTGTCGCATCGGACATTGTCACGCCGCACCGATGCGCCGCGACAGTGTCGCATCCCGTTGACCCATCGCGACTACTGATGTCGCGTCGGGGCTACCCGTCGCGTTCTCATACGCGACTTGGCCGGAATTCCCCTTTTTTGGGGGCGGTTCTCTTGGGCTTTTCGCCCTACATTAGGCCCTCTAGGGACTTCCCCACACATCCGCAATCACAATTTAGGGTCGGGGAACTGACCTTTTTCATCGCCTCCTCCCGGGCCGCCGCCGCCGCCTCCACATTGATCGTCGGGGCCTCCTCCTCCGCCATCTCCACTTCAGGTGCCTCTTCAATAGCTGGAGGAGGCTCCTCGTGCCGCCAGACGGTCCTCGTCACCGGCCGCTTCCTCCTCCCGTCGCTTGTCAAATCGCCGCCGCCACCGCCTCTGCTGCCTCCTCCTCCATCACTAGCACCTTGAGAGAGTGAGGAAGAAAGAGAGAAAGAGGAAGAGGAGGAGAGAGAGAGTGCAGAAAGGTGGAGGGTCGCCCGAGGAGAAATCACCGGAGCAAGAGGTTTGAATGCACAAAGGGGGGAAGAGAAAGGGCTTTGCGTTTTTGAATCGCCGGTTGGTGTCGCGGCGCTCACAGGTGTCGCGTTCTTATCGCGACGGCTATGTCGGTCGTGACCTTATCGCGTCCGCCCGCCTCGTCACTACCTTAAGGCGACATCTGTAAAGGTCGCGACTTTAACAGTGTGCACAAAATGAACAAAAGTCAAATAATCAAATACATTGTCTAATTCCCCTACAATCAATCAATGCTCTTTTTCGCCCTAACTACCCACCTGATACAATGTCTATCTATCTAAGCAATCAAGTCGCTGGTGCAACTGGACGGATCTGCTCCCGCATCTCGAGGTACTCTCGGATCACGTCCTCATCCTCGCCCACCTCTACCATGATGATGCTCGTGGCACACACCTCCCAGTGGATGATGGCGCTCCGCACGTCCTGTTCATCCTGCTCATCTCCCCTCTTCCTCACTTGAATAGGCGGGTAGTGTGAAAGATAGGGGACCACTGTGCGGACCGCTCCACACTGTAGATAGCAACGGTCTGGGTTATAGAGGGTCAGCGCCTCGTTGCCCAGAAGTCGTAGCGCTAGTCCGGGACGCTGCGGTAGGTAGACCGTCATGTTGTGAAGGAAGCGTGGGCGCATGTCAAACTCCATCGGTCATGTTCTTGAGGTAATCGCGCCAAGCCTTCAATCCTTTCAGTTGGGCTGTCTTGCACCACGCTTGTGGTGTCATGTAGAGAAGTGCTCCAACAAAAGCAAGAGGATGATGTAGCATGGTGTGCACTCGGTGGAGAGGGTATCCATGGCCCGGAATTGTATGTGCATGCCCATCCACAGCTCGAGGGCGATGATGGAGCCAAAGAAGGGACGCCAGTGGCTGCAGAGGTAACTCTAGTAAGATAACCAAGGACTCGCCTGACAATACTCATACCTTCTGAGACGGAGTCAATTATGCTCAGATTTGCAATGGAGATAGCACTGTCTTCAGCTGGGAGAGAATGACGCCGCAGAGATGCAGTTGCGGCTGCTTTGGCGATAGCGAGATGGTTCCCGGTCTTGCGCTTGCACTGGGAGATCACCCATTGGCGATGGGGGAGGAGATGTACCTACGTCCGGTGGTCATGGAGTGCAGGTCAGTCTTCTTATTGGTAATTTCCCACGAGGATGCTCCACGCATTGATAGGCTCTTACTATGTAGGAGAGAGCAACCTCCTCCCCCCTCTGGTACTGTGGGAGACCTAACATTGTGTCCAACTCCTCCAACAGGTTAGTAGCCTCGAACGTGGAGAAGATGAACGTGTGGGTTTGGGGATGCCACAGCTCCACTAATGCTGTAATGCTGTCCCACACGTGCACGATCTTATGATATTGCTTGGCTAGCACGAACGCAGTAGACAGTCCCCACTCCTTTAAGTGATGAATGGACGAAGGCGGGAGTAGCTCTATCATTGGAGCTAGCCAAGGCACTTTGGAGAATCTCCTCTGGCCAGGAAGAATCTATAGAAGAGTAGAAAAGAGAAGATTGAGAGCGGGGGAGGGAGAGGAAGAAAAAAAGAAAAAGAAAAAAAAGAAAAAATAGAGCAGAAAATCAAAGCTAAAGAAGAAGATCACTTACTGAAGATCTGAGCGTGTGCATATGTGCCTGAGGATGGAGGAAAGTTGCTGGAGCTCAGCATGAGAATCCGGGCGGCCTTGGGACCGGCATAAGGCAGGGGATGTCTTCTTGGAAGGTAGAATAAGATCTCTTCATGACTGCATGAGAGAGAAAACTAAAGAAGAGAGAGGGGGGAGAGAGAGCTGCGGGATTAGCACCCTAAGCAGCCCTATTTATTGAGCTCTAGGGGGAGCCAACCCATCCTCATCCCGTAACTAAGTGTTAGGATAAGATTAGAAGAGGTCTAGGAGTCCTAATAGAAGTCTAAGGGTCATAGGATAGAGATAAACACAGTTTTTTTTGCATTTTTTTGAGTTCGGTCAGAGTTGCGACGCCACGATATGACGCGACAAGGTCGCGACATGGCGGGGCGACGCGACTATGTCACGGACCCCAAAGGCGTCGCCTCTCTATGTTGTGTGTTATTTTCCACGTTCGTGCATAATGTATTTGTTTATTTGATTGTGTTTATGTATATATTGTCATTTTTGTGTTTATTATGTCTATTTTGCAAAAAAAAACAAAAATAAAAACAAAAAAACAAAAAAATCAGAAAATTACAAAAGGGACATCACAAGTAAGTCAGGTAAGTACTCCTTTCCTTACTCCCTGCATTACTATATGGTATTCTATCTATTATATCGTTTCAAGGACCGGCTGGTTCTCAATGTGCTCTGGGATTTGAGTTCCGCTTTACCAAAAACAGTGATAATTTAGGTGCACATTGTCAATCGTTGGATAGGCCATTGAATTAAGTAAGTTCAAGGACGATGGATTCAGACCTACACTGCGGTTGTGGGTAGTCTCTTAACCTGTTCTTATTTGGCTTAACATTATTATCCTTGATCTATTTTCTATTTTCTCCTTTTCTTTGCATTTGTTTTAATGATTTCTTTTCTTTTAGCCCAGCATGCATCATGTAGGTTTTGAACTTTCATAACTCATCCCTGACTAATGGTGAGCCCTTATTGAGTGCCCAATCACCCTTCACATTTCAAACAAGAAATCTTTTTTCTACTCCGAATTGGAAGGTTTGCCTCCGAGTGAGTTGTTCCCGTCAGTTTGACAAGAATTTCTCTGTCTGGATTCTCTATCCAATTTTTATCTTACTCCTTTGATCCGTTTTGGTTGCGAACCACTCCCAAGACAGAGTCATGAGTTACCTACCTGGCACGCACATGTCCCTCCAAAACGAAACCTGTAGGCCAATCGGCTAGGGTTCCTCTCAATCGAGCGGTTGATCGTCCTTTTCTTGTCCTTCTCGTCTAGACTCGTGCTTTTCTTTGCATTCTACTCGAGCAGCTAACTCGGGGCTTTCACGAAGATTCCAATTACTTGTTGGGTAGGTCGGGTGTCCTTTTACCTTGACTCCAATTTATCAGTCCGCTCCGCATCATTTCCGCTTCGCCGTCACTTCATGACATCTCCGCTACACTTCCACTATGCTCCCTTGCAAAGTAGGAGTCAACGAGGGGCAATCTGTAGACACTCGATTCTGGCTTATAAGTTGAACTACATTTCTTGTTAACTTAGTAAGCCCCTAGTTGGTCACTCACCTTCAGCCCACCATTAGCCTTGCTTTGAGCCCATTAACAACCCAATTTCCATGAAAATCCCGTCCACTATCTTATAAAGAGTCCATGAGCCCTAATGATCATTATCCTCCTATGTGATTGGCCAATAATTCAAGAATAATCGATTTTCTTTAACACGACGGGTCGTAGCGTCGCGTTACTCTCTGTCGCGACCCCTTTGGCCGCCGTGACAGCCCATGCATATCCATGCACGTGACCTCATTGCCGCATTCCTCATGGCCATCGCGATCATTCTTGTCGCGCCCCTACGATGCGTCGCGACTTCAGCCGCTTGAGCTGGCCTCCGCAACCACCTCCTATTTATCTTCTTAAGGCCTTATCTCTATCCATTTGAACCTCACAACCCCATGGTCGCGGTTTGGGGCTAAGGGTCTCCTTGGGAGTCTCCCTATGACTCTACCCACGCGTTTTAATGAGATTTATCCTCTCATATGGTATTTTTCACCTAATAATGAGATTTTCTCTCTCATTTTCTATATAAGCAAGCCCATTTTCTTCAGAGAAGGGGGGACCCCGAATTTCACCCTGAAGAGCTGCCAAAATTTTCTGTGAGCTAGACTTAGCTCGAAATCAACCCTTCCCCTCTCATTTCCACACATTCTTCACACCAAGCCATGATGATCTCTTCATCAATGGAGCTTGGTGAGTGAAGAGGGCGACCCCACCACCTTTCCTCAGTATCTGGAGCATCCGAGGACGTCCACCACGCTAGGAGTCGCCCCATACGAGGCTTCTTCTTTCTCTTCCTTCTCCTCTTCATTTCATGCATTTGCTTATTTTCTTAGATAGGACTCATTTCCCTTTTCTCCTAGGTTTTCCATACACCCAAGGGGTTTAAAACCAACCCCAGGCTCGTTCCCACCATGCTTCATCTCTTCTTTTCATTTTTGGATGGATACTCAGCTTAATATGTTCTAATAGGGTTCCTTTCCTCATTTTCGTTGTTTTGGAAGGTACTAAGCTTTTCTCACGAGGAGCTCTCATCCTCTGGCTGGCTGGAGGGCAGGAAGAAGGTCCTTCCACACTTCTCACGCACTGCAGAGAACGCGACCGAGGAAGGCGATGCGATAGCGAGGACGGGCCCCTATAGGGCGTCGTGACACCAGCTTCATCGCGACGGGGTTCCCCATCGCGACCTCAGGTTAGTATGTGTTCTCTCTCATTTTCCTTGATTAGTTAAGGCCGTGTTATTCTATTCTTAGGCAACTATCAGGTGGCGATCACATCCTCTCTTTTCCATGACTTTATAAGGAGCACATATTGCGTGTATTGGGGGGGCACACAATCCCCGTGAGTACACTTTGCTCACTAAATCTTGATAGGTTTCAACCTTAGATTTCTAGTTTCATAGTCGCACAATGACTGCTCAAGATTAGCTGAGAGTCTCCAAGAATTCTCAGTTCTTTAATCCCAGCAATAGTGCCATTCGAAGACAGTCACAGGAGCCTCATACTCGACTACATTGTTTGTGGCTCGGAAGGATAACTAATATGCATGCGGTATGAGTACCCCTTCCGGAGATAATAGGACTGACCCTATCCCATACCCTTAGAGTTCAGGCTCCATCAAATAAAGGGCCCAACATGGCTCAGAATCTACCAAAGTACACAAATCCTCGTCCGAAAGATCTTCCATGATTGGGGAGACAGTGGGAAGAGGGTGATGAGTAGATGCTCAGCAATGGCACGTCCTTTAACAGATTTTGATTAACATGTGTGATGTCAAATTGATTGAGGTAACTTACCATCACATTAAGTGCTTAGTCAAGACCGGCTTCTCTTAACATAAATTATTGGATCCATTTTTGCCAAGAGTTTGACCTCATGGGCTAAGAAATAATGCTTAAGTTTCTGGGCCACCTAGATGACGGTTGCACACATCTTCTCCATGGCAATGTATTTCTTTTTAGGCTCATTAAGTAACTTGGATAGATAATACACGGCCCATTCTTTCTTCTCGTCGTCGTTTTGGGCCAATATTGCACCATTGGTGGTGGATACATTGAGCAATAATGGTTGCCCATGAACTAGTGGCATGAGCACAGGGGGACTAAGCAAATAAGACTTCAAATCCTCAAAAGCTTTTTGACATTTATCATTCCAATCAAATTTCACCTCCCATGAAGCATGTCATAAAAGGCTTGCATTTCTAAGAGTGTTTTGTAATGAAATGTCTAATGAATTGCAACCTTCCAATGAGTCTTCGAACTTCTCGAATGTTCTTTTGGGGAGGTAGCTCAGCGAAGCCCTAGTTTTTGTTTGGATCAATCTCTATACCCATTCGCTGACTACGAACCCTAACAATTTGCCTGAGGAGGCACCAAATACACATTTATTGGGGTTCATCTTCATTGATGCTCTTTAGACCTTTGTAGAACTGCCCTCAGGGCTTTTGCATGGTCTTTTCTGGTTTTGGACTTGACCAAGATATCATCCACATACACTTCCATGTGAATATTCATCATATCATGGAAAATGGCCATCATGGCCCTCTGATATGTGGCACTAGCATTCTTTAGTCCAAACGGCATCACCACATACCAGTAAGTTCCCCAAGGGGTAGTGAAAGTAGATTTCTCAGATCTTCTTCTTCTGCTAGCCTAATTTAATTGCAACCTGAGTAACTATCTATGAAAGAGAGCATTTTGTAGATAGCATTGTTTTCCACTTGGACATCTATGTGGGGAAGTGACAAATCTTCCTTAGGGCAAGCACAATTTAGATCGCGGAAGTCTTTGCACACCCTAACCCTGCCATCCTTCTTCATAATAGGGATGATGTTGGCTGCCCACTATGGGTACAGCACAATCTGTATGAACTTAGCTGTATGTAGCTTATCAATCTCCACTTTGACCTTGGGTGCCACTTATAGCCGAAGTCGTCTTAATTTCTACTTAATATGTCGCGCATCAAGCTTCAGCACCAGCCTATGCTCTACTAAAGAGGTGTATAGTCCAGGCATTCCTCATAAGATCAGGCAAAATGTTAGGAGATAAATTTTTTCAAAATCGAGAATAGAAGCTTCCTCTTTAGACTAAGATTGGCACTTATCAAAGTATTTCAGTATCTTTAAAAGTACCTAGATTGATCTACTTAGTTGGCTCATCTACAGTGGAAATGGGCTCGTCGAAGCACTTGTTGCCTTCAACTTAAGCTTTGACCCACGTCATCTTGTTTTTCAAAAAACCATCCTCTTCTTCACATACTTCTAATATAAACCCTCCAAGACTATCATCTAGGGATTTTGACCCTTCTGCACCTCTGCGAGGGAGATAGAGCTACCCTGAAGAAATCCTAGGACCTGATCAAGCTAACACCACCCTGGCTACCAAATCCTGAATGAACTGATTAGGGACATGCTTGCCCATGGCTTCTTGGTATGGTGACCAGATATAGACAAATGACTGACTCTCCTAAATCTAATCCTATTCTACTATGTACAAGGGGAGCAAGTTCCTCGACATGAGATAAGCTTACTGAAGACAGAGTGGGTCCTTGATGTAAGGACTTGAACCCAACATGTGTAAACTCCTCGACTGAGAAAGTGCATTCCTTCCTTGAGAAATTGGCATTTTTTTTGGAGGTCATGGTCAAAGGTAAAGACTTGATGAACAGATTCCACGACCGAAAAGGTGAGCAATGGAGGCCAATTAGGACGGAAATGGAATGTAATATGGCAGGCGGGAGTTGGATGATCAGCAACCAAGAAGATTCCCACTGTTGGAATGGACAGATTAAGAGGATCTAGATCGGATTGGAATAAGACAGGAGGACAAAGTCCCTTTCAACCCTCCCCATTTCTCATCAGGTTGTTCTGACTCTCTTTTTAACTTTCCTGACTATTCTTCATCATCAAACATCTCTTTACAACTAGATCTCTAGTGCTTGGTTGGATAGGACCCCTCTTGAAATGTTCTTGCATAGTCCATGTGGGCGATGGGAAGACTACTTGGGGATGTGAAAATCATGGATTCGGATAAAACCCAAGACCGAATCTACCCACTCTTCTTCGAAATTTAGTTCCCTTGACCAGACCCTATTCTTCTCTATTCAATCCCCTTCCATGGGTATAACCTGTAGTGTCCATGGTTTTGATGATGTCATAAATCAAGAAAAATGTCATAAATGTCTAACACAAGTTATTTGTATCATAGGAATTTTCATAAAGTCAAAGTCCTCTTTCATGTGTTAACTCTGGTTACATCATAGGTCAACACATTTGTATCAATGGGAGAGATACTGGAGTTCGGTGATGTACATTAGGTCGACTCTATTAAAAGGTTAGGTCGACACTTGATGGATTTTCAGTAACACAGAAATTCAAAGTAACACATGAGGTCGACACTACTTGAAGAACAGGTCGACTCTAGTTGATTTTCTGGCTAGTGCTGAAGGGAAGGAATCAGATAAGGTCGACTCCAGATGAGCATCAGGTCGACGCTAATCAAATTCCCTGTGAGCATTTGAAGAGAAGTGTTGCCTAAGGTCGACTCCATTTGAGGATGAGGTCGACTCTACCAGTCTACCAGGTCGACTCCAGAGGAAGGTTAGGTCGACTCTACCATCAGATGAGGTCGACACTACGTTGCTGCAAGGTCAACTCTACATCACAGATGGACAGTCATAATCACAGTGACTTGGATGAGGTCGACTCAAAAGGGCATGGAGTCGACTCTACTGAAGAGTTTTTACTAATCCAAGTCAAGTCCTATGGGTATAGGTCGA